>CM057344.1:24202347-24775507 GCA_030015575.1 Agapanthus africanus
GAAACTTGTGAAGAAAACACCCTATACTACTTGGCAAGTGGTAGAGGATGAAGAAATAGGAAGGGGGTTCACTTTAGAATTGGATTTCTCACTCTTTTTCTCAAGTTGCCATTGATGGAGGCAAGCTTTCTTCATGTTGAAGAAGGAGAAGAAGAAGAAGATGATATGATAAGTTATCTCTTTTTTTCTTTTAAAAGAAAAATAAAAAAGAATACTTATCATATCCTAACCTTGGTTAGGTGTAGAGAATAGACCATGGTTAGTTTTAATGGTTTAGGGTTAAGCAAGAGACAAAATGGTCACTTAGTCAAAGCTTCAATAACAAACAAAGAAAGCCACCATTTTCTCTTTTCTCTTTTCCAAAAATAAACAAATAAATAAATAAGTAAGAAAAAGAAAACCCTAACCATTACACAACTATGGTTTAATCTTTACACAAACTCAAGTTAGCATGTATCATCAAACATGATACAATCAAGTGTACAAAGCTATATCATATATACAATGTGCACATGCGAGTGAGAAAATCCATCTTAATGTGAACCAATACTACTTAATGCTAAATAATATACCAAATATATATAATTAAACATTAAATCATTGAATCAACACTTGATTTAATGATCCGGTCATATCGCATACAACCGACTAGTATCAAGTGTATCAATGTATCGAATCAACACTTGATTCGGTAACCCGGCTATATCACATATAACCTGCCGATGATACAAATCGCGAGAATAGAATCCAGTATCACATACTGATATTATTCTCGGTCCCGCACATATCTCATATGCGCTCCTATTTCGTTTCGCTTGAGCCAGGAAACCTCTGTGTAGGACTTTAGAGACTCGTCAATACGCCGGCAGCAGGTGATGATCATATCAAACACACACAAGCCGCAAGCGGTCTGCTAAACGTAACGGCCACCCGGGTATTGAGCGATCAGAAGATCGACGAGCAAGCCCGCTCATACTCCTGTGAATCCAACCAGTAACACTTACCGTACAGTCCGGTCTCGTCGTCTGATATGTCGCATATCTCGCCTAGGGGTGGTAAATGTCAGACCCCAATAGCTCGATAAGTCATGTCGATATGTGGTCTATAACAGTTCGAGAAACTACTGGTAACACTTACCAGTAAATCTCAGCAACCCTGGCCAGGGATTTCCGGTTATAGCCAATCGAACACAGCGCAACATCAACTCCCTATACCGGGAGAGACGAATCCCCTCCTATCGCTCATTGCCTCCATGTGATTCGGGAATGTACCCAAAAACCACCATTTTGCACGCCCTCTTGGACGTGGTAAGGTGGAAATCAAAGCACGGTGGGAATCACACAAGACTCTATGACGATCTCGGGTCAACAGACTACTCTGTACCAGTGTTACCAAAGAACTGCCATCTGACTTAAGGTATAATACCAGCTGGGAGTTCTCGGCGAGTCCGTCCAGTGTACCCAGTCTCCACTGAGCACCCGTATATCATCTCTGATGTCAAACACCAATGGATATGGGATCATCCATCGCCCATCTGTATGGGTCGAGAAGGTATACGCTAGTCTACTCAGGTATATCGACGCCCCGTCTCGATATACCCACGACTAGGGACCTTGAAGGATGTACTTATGGACTACCCTGTCCCCACTAGTATGATCCGCATCATAGTCCAGGTAGTCAAGTACACATCCTAAGGGCTTTACCAACATGTAACAGAGAGACAATCAGTGTACACGTTAAGGTAAAGAGCAACCAGATAGCATACTATCATGTCGAGCAAGAAAGTCCTCCCTATATATGTCCAAGCATCCACTACAATATACATCCTATGTATAGTAATGGCCTCTAGGGCATACATATAACTAACAACAACAGCACGTCGAAACGGGGGATGGGCTCCCACGACGCTGTTCCCCGCCGAAAACACGACGCAAGACTGGGCGTCTTGGCACTGAGATTCGGGGCAGATGCTATTTGATTTTATCCGTGCACCTCTTCGAAGATGCCAAGTTGATTTATGGCACCGTATATCAAAGGTTTAAACGGATGCGGCCGATGTAGCAGACTTCGTCAGATTCCCCCTCGGTTGAGGGTTTTTTTGATTGTGGGGACGCTCTTCCCTGCAGGCGCAAGCCCCTGCAGTTAATTACGCTACCGCATCGCGGTAACAAGTTTCTCCTTCTCCAGATGGTCACTTCGTGTCGTGGGTGTTTGTTTTGTTTGTGGTTGCCCGTGGATTGTATACGGAGACTAATTTATGTTGTCGCCCGTAGGACGTGGATTAGTCCAAATCCGTATTTTCTTAGATTTGGGTTTGGGGTTTTGATTTAAGGATACGTTAGCCATATTTGAGGCTAAGATCAACTTAAACGTTTGTTAAGGATACGTTAGTCTAATTTGAGACTAAGATCAGCTTAACAGGATCATTAGATCCAATAAGAGAGCATTTGGGCTCTATTGTTTAGTTTAGGGACATTGCGGTCAATTGCCAGTTTAGGGACATGGTGGTCCAACATTCCCATTTTGAGGACGAATATTAGTTTAATGACATTTCGGTCCAACATTCCCATTTTGGGGACGAATATTAGTTTAAAGACATTTCGGTCTAACATTCCCATTTTGGGGACGAATATTAGTTTAAGGACATTTCGGTCCATGAGTTTAAGGACCCCACAGTCCGTAGCAATGTATGGTTGTCGGGACCCGTCACCTCTCTGACGACGTTGAAGGATTATAACGACAAATATCAGAGGAGTTCAGAGATGTACTCTTGAACCGGGTGTAAATTGATTTTGGAGAGCAGTTGTGCTCAGTTCAATTTAAATTGAGGACTTATGGCCAGAATTGGGCTAAGTCCATTTGAAAATGTTCAACATTTTATTTATATTTGGCCTATTAGGCCTTTGTTTGGGCTCTGCCCCTTTTTAAACAATGCACAGCATTTGTTTTGGTCTGTTAGACCTTTTAATTGGGCTCTGCCCTTTTTTAATAATGCGCAGCATTTCTTTTGGTCTGTTAGACCTTTTAATTGGGCTCTGCCCTTTTTTAATAATGCGCAGCCTTTATTTTTTTGACAGTGCGCCACGTGGCCTGTCAGGCGCTCTGCGCCAATTAAAGAGCGTAAGGCGCCAGCGCATGTGGAGGTGACACGTCTCACGCTCTGGTGAGCACAAGTCTGTTAGCGTAGTGCGCTGCGCCAGTGCGCTGCTGACACGTGGCGCGCTCTGGTGAGTTGCGTCAGTCCAAGAGCGCAGCGCAAATTAAGAGTGCAGGGCACTGTTCAATAGCGCAGAGCGCATCTTGATCAAATTTAGATCAAAGAAAAGAATCTTTCTAGTTCTAAAGAGGTTCTACCTCAAGATTCAAGAACCAGTGGTTCATCAAAAGGCTGTGCCTTTATATAGATCAAAAGATATAATAATGAAGTAAATTACTTCTTTTATCTTTTATGATTGGATCTTTTTTGATCTTTTTCTTTTTATTGAAGATCTTGATCTTATTCTTAGATCATTGATCTTTTTAGAAAAAATTCTTCCTTTTTCAAAGGTTTACCTTTTTTTCTCTTTGAGTTTTTTTCTCAAAGTTTTTGGAGGAGCTCTGTATTTTTTTTCTCTGTATCTCTGTGTCTCTCAGACTTGGAATCTAGGGGCCTTTATATAGGGCTAATTAGTTTGTTGAGTTAGTTGCAGAGATCTTTCTCTGATTGATCTGGGGATATTTCCCAACCGTTGGATCCTTGATCCTAAGGCCTCTGTTTTACAGAAGATAATCTTTTTGTTTTAATAAAATTAAAAAGATCTTTCTAGAATTTTAATTCTGATTAATTAAATAATTCATTATTTAAGTTTTAGTGCTGGCATAGTTGGCGCAAGCGCACCTGCGCTTGACACGTGTCGCGCAGCGCAGAGCGCAGAGCGCAGAGCGCAGAGCGCACCTGCGCTGACACGTGTCGCGCAGCGCAACTGCGCTGACACAACTGCGCTGACACGTGTCACGCAGCGCAACTGCGCTGACACGTGTCGCGCAGCGCAGAGCGCAAGTTATCTGAAGCGTTGCTTCCTTTTTAATTTGAATTTTTAAAACAAAGCCTTACTCTGATTAGGGGAAACAGAAGCGTTGCTTCATTTCCCGTCTTGGAATTTGAACAGAGCTTTGCTCTGATTGGGGGAAACAGACGCCACTCTCACCGCAACGGGGTTACTGGACTGGTTCCCCAGCAAGTGCTTCTCCCTCGACCACTCTGTAAGCACGGGCCAGTCCTCGCCCTCGGGAGGGGAAACGAAGAAGAACTTCTTCTTCCAGTCGTGAATGGAAGAAGGCAGGGCCACAACCCCCGTCCCGACGGCGCCCCCTGGTCGCTTTCTGAAAGAGAGATAAACCCACCTCGAGTCGCCCGCTCGACCACCGGGGTGATTTTTGAAGACGAGAGAAGAATCAAGGAGGGAAAGGCTGAAGGGGATCGCCTGTAACTTCAGGCGGACCAGGAACCCGAGGAGAATCCTCCACGAGTTTGGCACCAACTGACCGGGGGCTAACCCGAAGAAGTTCAACCCTTCAACGACCTCAGGAAAGAAGGGCAGACGCATTCCACCCCAAAATGCTTCCAAATACAGGGCGATCTCCCTGCCCCGTACTTGGTCTGCCCTCTCTTCCTCCTTAGCCAGGCAGAGCGTATAGCGTGAGGGGATGTGGAAGCGAGCCCGCGCATTGGCAAGCTCATCCTCATGCCTTATCCAACACAAGGCGCTAGGGGCAGCATTTACCGTCTCCTCCCAGGAGGCTGCCCCCGCCACATGATCCCAGGAAGAGGGGCCAACCCCTGCCCCCGGGAGGACTCAGGCTCACCTAAAGGGTTTTTAGAACCTACCTCAACGACATCTACCGACTCGACAAGAGAAGACATCTAACCTTGGGAAGAATGATCCTCGAGGAACGAAAGTGGAAGGAAGAAGACGAGCGCCAAGCAACCGAGACTTGGAACGGGAAATATGAAGGAGTAGGGGCCCTGGAACGGGCCCCACCCCTATTTTATCGCCACAAGCGACCTCATCCAACGGTGCCCTTCGTCTCCCGCCAAGACGCCTCCTCGCATCTAACGGCTCCGATTGCTCCACTTGTCGTCCCCACACTGGACCGCACCCTTTCAGGCGTCGCAGGTCTGCATACGTCGCGTCAGCCAACCGACGCTCGACACGTGGGCCGTCACTTCAAAGGCAAGATACACGAACCGACGCACTCTCCTTAAATGCGGAGATCTCGCCCTGATTCGATGGCAGAAAAGACAGCTCGCGGCCCGGGGACGCGACCTTATGAAACCTTAGGAGGGAGCTCACCCCGGACGGCCCGGCGGTCCACTCCTGACCCGACCCGCTGGCTGGTCGGGACAAGAGTGGGGGGCTAATGATAATGCTCAATATTGGCAACCTTTAAGATCAGGACACGTGGCGGATGGCATGTCCCAGAACTCAGGAGAAAGGGCCCACAAAGGCCGACCATGCCACCCCTGTACCCGACTGGCCAGCGCGAACTAGCCCCCCTCGGGGCTCCCCGCAAATTGGCCTCCTCGGCCCCTCAGCTCGCCTCGAGCTGCCACAAGACCAAGTCTCCACGGCCTACTCGCTCGTCCCCGAGATCCTTGCCGAGGCCGTCTTCTTCGGACATCCGACCAATTCCGCCGGTCAAAGGCGCAACCGCAGCTCCGCGAATCTCGCCATGCGCGGATTCTCCGCCAGCAACATCCCACGTTCCACGCCTTCATGATCCCTATTCATGGGCAATCTGCTCTCTACGCGGGCGTGACGTTGGGAGCGTAACTGCCGGCGAGATTCTCGCGTCTGCTACTGCATGCCTCCACCACTATATAAACCCCCATCACAGAAGGGTCAAGTAAGCCATCTTTACTCCATTTAGCCGTTACGCTGCTCGGATCTAGTACTAACTTGATCGTCGGAGGGTGCTCGGTGGTATCAAACCACCCCGGGACTTCTTTGCAGGTACTTGGCGTCAAACTCCTCCAATCACCAAATCTCCTCAAAACCCATTGAGATCCACACACAACAGGGGATCCCCTCCAGAATCTACCGGGAGATCGACGGAAGACAACATTTGAGGGAGATCTGAAAAGGACCTCCATCACAAAACAATAAGGAACCCATCAAAATCTTCAAACTTCGATTCACAAAACAAAGCACAAAAACCAATGGGACTCGATATGAGTCCTCTAATAACTATAGTTTTGTCCATTCAACTTCTTCATTGCTCTCCACCAAACTTTCCATCATGACTTGGTACTTTATCTCAAGATTCTCCACGTAAGCTTCGCCCCAAATCACCCAGCTTCACAGTTCCGGATTGCACGTGAATTTAGAGTGCCATGAACAATGCTGCTAACGCATCGATGCGTGTCGGTCCCAGACCGTCTATTACGATACCAAAAGCAGGATATCCCATCTTTGATTAACACTTGAAAAATATTTTAGCTCTGATACCACTTGTACGAGATACCGCCTCACATTTACAAAACACCATCTAACACTTTGGCACTCACATTGCACGACTATTAACTCCCACTGCAGCATTCTTACTTAGCACGAAAATCATTCGCCATTTCACACTTGGAAAGGATCATTTAGAACATCTAGATGTCCTGTATGAACCATGTGATCAAAATGTTTCAGACAGAATTGTTAGCATTCTTTATAAACCCGTGAAACATGCATCTAGAAGTTGTCATTCCTCTCAACATTAATATGATACAAAGGGAGTTATTTGGTGTGCTAGATGTAACATACTCAGAGGGGAGAAAGAAAGGTATGGAAAATTTCGGGCCTTAAGATAGCTTGGTCGGTGTGTGTTCTTGTTTCCTTTCTTTTTCTTTTGATGACCGGCCACATGTAACCGGCAAATTGTAGATTTTTTTTGGAGGGGGGAGGAGGGCATGTTAACCGTTTGTTTAGGGGGGAGGTTAGTGGTTGTTACTGCCACATGGCAGTGCCCCCCAAAAGGAAGCAGGGGCGCCTGAATTTGACCTGCCCACAACAAACCCCTTTCATTTCTCACGTTCTCAACCGACTATACCATCGATCGTCGTCGGCATCATCATTATGATTCATGAAAAATATAGGAGTGTTCAAAACTACACACAAAAAAATTCTCTGGAGCAATTAATGGATGATGGAGGTTCTTTTCGGGTCTCCCTCAGATGTTGTCTTCCGTCGATCTCCCGGTGGATTTGGAAGGTGATCTCCTGTTGCGTGCGGGTCTCAATGGGTTTTGAGGAGATTAATGCCGAGTACCTGCAAAGAAGTCCCGGGGTGGTTTGGTACCACCGAGGACCCTTCGACGATCAAGTTAGTACGAGATTCGAGCAGAGTAACGGCTAAGTGGAATTGGAAAATGGCTTACTTGACCCTTATGTGATGGGGGTTTATATAGTGGCGGCAGCAGGCACGAGAATCTCGTCGGCAGTTACGCTCCCGACGTCATGCCCGCGTAGAGAGCGGATCGCCCATTTAATGGGGATCATGGTGGCATGAAACGTGCGATGTTGCTGGCGGAGAATCTGCGCATGGCGAGATTTGCGGAGCGGCGGTTACGCCTGTGAATGGTGGAGTTGATCGGTCGGTGGACCGAGGAAGATGGCCTCGGCTGGGGAGCTCGGGGACGAGCGAGAGGGTCGAGGAGTCTCAGTCCTGTGGCAGCTCGGGGCAAGCTGAGGGGCCGAGGAGGCCAATTTGCAGGGGGGCTCGAGGAGGGCCAGCTTATACTTGCGGTCGGGTATAAGGGTGGCCTGGTCGGCCTCTATGGGCCCTTTCTTCTGGGACTTGGGACACGTCATCTGCCACGTGTCCTGATCTTTATAGATCGCCAATATTGAGCATCATCATTAGCCCCCCACTCTTGTCCCGACCAGCTAGCGGGTCGGGTCAGGAGTGGACTGCCGGGTCGTCCGGGGTAAGCTCCCTCCTAAGGTTTCATTGGGACGCGTCCCTGGGCTGTCAGCTGTCTTTTATGCCAGCGAATTTGCGAGATATCTGCATTTAAGAAAGGTGCGCCGGTTCGTGAATCCTGCCACTGAAGCGGCGGTCCATGTGTCAAGCGTCGGTTATCCGACGCGACGTGTGCAGACCTGTGGCGTCTGATGGGGCGCGGTCCAGTGCGGGAACGACAAGTGGAGCAATCGGTCGTCGAGTTGACTTCGATCACCTGATATCTTTTGTTGGGGCTTCGGGTTCGCTGCATGTGATGGGCCCAATGGCCTCGTTATGAAGGCTACAAACCTGCAGCGTCTGTTGGGCAGGAGGATACCTGCTGGGGATGACCGAGCAGGGAAGCTGCTCGGTTGATCTTGGCGAGGGCCTTAATCCCTGATGTTGCGAGTAGGGAAGCTACCGGCCAGGGATAGTCGAGCAGGGAAGTCGCTCGGCTGCCTCTGGGAGGACTTTGATCCTTAGCGTTGGAGGGGTTGTAAGAAGCCTGCCAAGGATAACCGGGCAGTGAAGCTGCACGGTTGCCTCTTGGTGAGGGCTTTGATCTCTGGCGTCGTGGGTAGGCAACCGCCAGCCTGGGATGACCGAGCGGGGTAGCCGCTCAGATGCCTCTTGCAAGGGCTTTGATCCCTGGCGTTGCGGGTGGGGAAGCTACCGGCCAGGGATAGCCGAGCAGGGAAGCCACTCGGCTGCCTCTAAAGAGGACTTCGATCCTTAGCGTTGGAGGGGTCGTAGGAGGCCTGCTAAGGATAACCGGACAGTGAAGCTGCGCGGTTGCCTCTTGGCGAGGGCTTTGATCCATGGCGTTGCGAGCAGGGAAGCTACCGGCCAGGGATAGCCGAGCAGGGAAGCCGCTCGGCTACCTCTAAGGAGGACTTTGATCCTTGTCTTTGTTGGGTAGGAAGCTACCCGCTGGGATGCGCCGAGCAGAAAGGGGCTCGGCGGCCTCATGGAGAGGGCTTCAGATCCTCAGCGTCTGATGGCAGGAGGACGCCCGCCGGGGATGCGTTGAGCAGAAGGAACTCGGCGGCCTCGCGATGAGGGCTTCAGACCCTCAGCGTCTGATGGGCAGGAGGATGCCCGCTAGGGATGCGCCGAGCAGGAAGGATCTCGGCGGCCTCATGGTGAGGGCTTGAGATCCTCAGCGTCTGATGGGCAGGAGGACACCCGCCGAAAATGCGCCGAGCAGAAGGAACTCGGCGGCCTCGCGGTGAGGGCTTGAGATCCTCAGCGTTTGATGGGTAGGAGGATACCCGCTGGGGATGCACCGAGCAAGAAGGATTTCGGCGGCCTCGCGATGAGGGCTTCAGACCCTCAGCGTCTGATGGGCAGGAGGATGCCCGCTGGGGATGCGCTGAGCGAGAAGGATCTCGGCGGCCTCAAGTGAGGGCTTCTATCCTCAGCATGAGAGGGGCCGTGAGAGGCTTGCTGAGGATGGATGAATAGGGTAGCTGCTCGGTGCCTCTTGGCGAGGTCTTGGATCCCTGGTGTCGTGGGTAGGGACCTACCAGCCGGGGATGACCGAGCAGGGTAGCTGCTCGGTGCCTCTTGGCGAGAGCTTTGATCCTTAGCGTTGGAGGGGCTGTAAGAAGCCCACTAAGGATGACCGGACAGTGAAGCTGCGCGATTGCCTCTTGGCGAGGGCTTTGATCTCTGGCGTCGTGGGTAGGCGACTACCTGCCTGGGATGGCCGAGCGGGGTAGCCGCCCGGATGCCTCTTGCGAGGGCTTCAATCCCTGGTGTCATGGGTAGGGAGCTACCAGCCGGAGATGACTGAGCAGGATAGCTGCTCGGTTGCCTCTTGCGAGGGCTTTGATCCTTCAGGACGGCGACCGAGCAGGGTTACTGCCCAGTGCCTTTTGGCGAGGACTTTGATCCCTGTCGGTTGTGGTAGGAAGCTACCAGCCGGGGATAGCCGAGCAAGGACTCGACCGCCTCTGGGAGGACTTTGGTCCTTGGCGCGGGAGGGGCTGTAAGAAGCCTACCAAGGACTCTTGGCCGGGCAGGGTTACTGCCTGGTGCCTCTTGGCGAGGACTTTTGTCCTGAAGGATAGTCGAGCGAGAGATCCTCGGGCTCAACTGCCTCTGGGAGGGCTTTCTGATCCCTGGCGTTGCGGTAGGGAAGCTACCCGCCAGGGATAGCCGAGCGAGGGTCGGGCTCAACTGCCTCTGGGAGGACTTTTTGATCCCTGGCGTTGCGGTGGAAAGCTACCCGCCAGGGATAGCCGAGCGAGGGTCGGGCTCGACTGCCTCTGGGAGGACTTTCTGATCCCTGGTGTTGCGGTAGGGAAGCTACCCGCCAGGGATAGCCGAGCGAGGGTTGGTCTCGACTGCCTCTGGGAGGACTTTCTGATCCCTGGCGTTGCGGTAGGGAAGCTATCCGCCAGGGATGGCCGAGCGAGGGGCGGGCTCGACTGCCTCTGGGAGGACTTTCTGATCCGTGGCGTTGTGGTAGGGAAGCTACCCGCCAGGGATAACCGAGTAGGGTAGCTGCCGGGTTGCCTCTTGGTGAGGGTTTTCATCCCTGGCGTTGCGAGTATGGAAGCTACCGACCAGGGATAGCCGAGCAGAGAAGCTGCTCGGCTGCCTCTACGGAGGACTTTAATCCCTGGCGTTGCGAGTAGGGAAGTTACCGGCCAGGGATAATCGAGCAGGGTAGTTGCTCGGCTGATTCTTCATGAGATTTCGCCCGACCATCCATTTGCAGTTATGGGGAACAGGAACGGTCGCGGTGAGCGGTCAACGTGCGCGTAGCATGCGCATCGATTGTGCGGGGAGGCGAAGCGCCAGAGTCGCGTCGTTTCGATTCCGCCAGAGGAGGCTCAATGATCGCCCAGCGGACGAGTATCGGCCAGTGAGATCTGTGGCCATGGGACGTAGCCTGCCGGTGGTCAGCCGTGCCGATGAGGGCAGAGTCTTCTGGAGGCGAGGGAGCGGCGATCTAGGGCCCTGTCCTGGCCGTTTGGACTTTAGTCGGTCTATCGGCCGGCGAGGGCGTTGATGACGGTCGCCAGAGGAGGTTCATCCGCGCCTCCGATGAGGGGGAGGCGGCGACTGGTACCTGGATCTTCAGGGTGATCGCACGCCATGTGGACGGAGATCGGAAGGCCAACTTTTGTTTTTGTGGAGTTTTATGTTCTCACAGACGGCGCCAACTGATGGAGGTCCTTTTCGGGTCTCCCTCAGATGTTGTCTTCCGTCGATCTCCCGGTGGATTTGGAAGGTGATCTCCTGTTGCGTGCGGGTCTCAATGGGTTTTGAGGAGATTAACGCCGAGTACCTGCAAAGAAGTCCCGGGGTGGTTTGGTACCACCGAGGACCCTCCGACGATCAAATTAGTATGAGATTCGAGCAGAGTAACGGCTAAGTGGAATTGGAAAATGGCTTACTTGACCCCTCTGTGATGGGGGTTTATATAGTGGCGGCAACACGCAGCAGCAGGCGCGAGAATCTCGCCGGCAGTTACGCTCCTGACGTCACGCCCGCGTAGAGAGCGGATCGCCCATTTAATGGGGATCGTGGTGGCGTGGATCGTGGGATGTTGCTGGCGGAGAATCTGCGCATGGCGAGATTTGCGGAGCGGCGGTTACGCCTGTGAGTGGTGGAGTTGGTCGGTCGGTGGACCGAGGAAGATGGTCTCGGCTGGGGAGCTCGGGGACGAGCGAGAGGGTCGAGGAGTCTCGGTCCTGTGGCAGCTCGGGGCAAGCTGAGGGGCCGAGGAGGCCAATTTGCAGGGGGGCCGAGGAGGGCCAGCTTGTGCTTGCAGGTTGGGTACAAGGGTGGTCTGGTCGGCCTCTGTGGGCCATTTCTTCTGGGCCTTGGGACACGTCATCTGCTACGTGTCCTGATCTTTGTAGACCGCCAATATTGAGCATCATCACTGGATAAACTTTGTAACGCTCACTCTGGCTTCTTTTGACAAGCTCATTAAAAGCTCTCACTCTTGCTCTTTCTAAATAAATCTTTCTCTCTCTAAACAAAGCATGGGTTCCTCGCTCTTTGGCATGTTTGGTTGTAGGATTATGGAAGAATTGGATTGTGGAATACAAAAATTTGAGAGGATTCCATAATTTTATGTTTGGTTATGGAATTTGGATTTGTAGGATTTCTTTGGTTTTTATGGAGGGCCCACCACAAAATAAGGATCTTTGAATCCTTAAAAATTTGGAGAATTTGCAAGGATTTGGAACTATTCATTGTACTTTTAGATGGGACCCGGGTACTTTATTTATTTAATAATCCTTTCTCTCTCTCTCTCTCTAAAATCCTCAAATCCAATTTTCACTTTTTTTGCATCAACCAAACAAAAATGAGAAGAATCTACAAATCCAATACTAAAAATCTAATACCAACCACATAATAATTTACCAAATCCCGAAAATTCCAAACTTACTATTTTGGAATCGAAATTTGAATAATCTTTCAACCAAACAGCCACTTTGTGATCACTACTCCCCAAGTGGTTGCAAAAACAAAAATAATACTGACAATGCTACTAAATGCTAAATTTGGTGAATTGATGTTTCCCTTTTAATGATGTACGGATAAGTTATAAAATAAAGTAGTTAATTATCTGAATTGATGTTCATCATTTTAACTGCAAATAATTAAATCAGGTATTTTTGCACTTGCAGACCCATTGCAATTCACAGCTTTATTTACCATGGTGTAAGTGATTAAACGGTGAAAAATACATATCTCATGTAACATGTGTTGTTAATTATTTGGTGAATTGATGTCACCCTTTTAATGATTTATGGATAATTTAGAGAAGAAATATCGTTAATTATTGATGTTCATTTTTTAACAGATAACTAATTCAGGTATTCTATGTATGGCTGCAATTCACAGTTTTACTTACCATACTGCTTGTGACTTAACGGTAAAAATTACATGCCACATGTAACATTTGTTGATGTTGCCGCGTTCACACCAAGCCCTAAACAAATTTCACATGATATATATAGGCTTTAGCCTTTTTTTTTTATTTATTTATAGGAAATTAAGATGGGATTGGATTTAGATAGAATGTAACATCTTGAAGTAAGTGGCATTTGCCATAGCCCTATCCTCTTCTTCTCATTAACTTCACCCCCTATCCAAGTGTTCCCTGGTTTCTGCATGGTCCAAAAACATGTCATGCACAAGACCAACCAAAAGTTTTAACTCTATGGATAGATATATTAGTTATAGAGAGAAAGTAGATAGACTAATTAAATCATCCTCATCCTCTATAAAAGCTTCATTTCTTCCTCTTTGTCGAGGCCATCTTAATTCTTCCTCCTCCTCCGCCTCCTCCTCTTACTGCTTTGATACTAGTTATGGTTGCGACCGAGACTATTCGGACGGTCGTCGGGATCATAGGTAGGCTTGTATCTACCTTTTTCGTTCCGATTTTTATTCAATCATGCATCTATATATGACTATTCTTATTATGTTAGTATGATATACATTATCAATTCTCGTCCCAAACTAACTTAGTGATCCTTTTGGATAAACTGGTTTTTGAATTGGTATCGGTATGAGTGAATGCGCCGTTGGAAGGCAATCTTTCCGTATGGTCTAAATTTAGGTCCAGATAAGTGCGGTGTTAAATTCGTGGGTCCTCTAGATGTGTGTGATGTGTGCTTGAATGTGCTGTATATATGGGTCAGAGTTACATGCTTGTTTAGATAAAATAAAAAATGCGGTGTTGAAAGTTGTGTTAGCATGCTGTACATTGTTAGCCTACATTCAACAACATAAAATTTTGGATGAACCTTTTTCCCCTGATTGTAGAAAACAACTCTAATAAGGCAGGTGTTTCAATAAACTAGTTTTTTGTTTCTTTTTTATTTTTTTCCTTCTCTTCCTGACAATTTTATTATGACATTATTTTATATGTCATTGTCATCAACTTTGCATGACCCATATTCAAATGGACGTGATGGAAGGTTTCGACTTTTATTTTTATTTTGACATCATTTTCATTGTTATCAACTGCCTATATATATGTGTGTGTGATGATGGATAATGTAATGCCTACATGCATGTACAATATCCATGGATTTTTATTTTTATTTTCTATTTCAAATCCCCCTCCTTTCTAAATTGATGGTAACTTTTTCTAACAATTAATTATATACAAGCCAGAATTCTAAATATGAGTTTAAAGAAAATTAATTAGGAAAATATATATGTGGAGATTTGAGACTTCCAAATCAAAATTCTCTCATATATAGCATATAGCATTAAGACTTAAATTAAATTTGTCGCTGCTAGCCTTACTATTATTATAACTAAGAATCATGTCCCAATTATAATCTAAATCGGCCAAAAAGGAGGAGAAAAAAAAACAACCCAAAAAAAGTGTGAATCTGTTGAACATATAAGGTAAGACAAAACTAATTAGGGATATTTAAAACTGGTATATATGCTGCACGTGTGTTGTATGTGTACATGAAAATAAGGGTTTTTTTAATGGATATTCTCATTGCCTAGGCTAAATATCTTTAAAAATCTTTATTAATCTTTTCAACTTTTTTTCCATTTTTTTATTCCTATTTTGACTAATCCAGGAAGTTCATTCTATTTTAATTTTTTTTTGTAATTTTAACTTTTTTTTCAAATTTTACTAAAATTCCACATGGCGTCTTTATGTTGCATGTTAGTCCAATTTAAAATTCTAATTGTAACTAACTAAGAATTGTAGTTATAATAGTAGAGATTTGTTGAACACTCTCGCAATTATACATGAAACTAAACTCTAAATAGGTGCGGGACACATGCTCAGTGGTGGGCAAGAGGAGTTTGTGGGAGGAGATTGCGTTCAAAAAAACAATGAGAAGAAGAATTAACATTATTATTTCGGAAATGCTACTCCTAAAATTTAATTTTATGTTCATGGCAGGTCATATAATTTAGTTTGCAATTACTGTCTTCCCTCTGAACAATAGTTGAAACTAACTTCACTGTTATCTATGCAGGAAATGCAATAGCATTAGGACTGTTTTTGTCACCATTGTAAGCAACATTTCCAACCCTTCAAGATGCATTTATTAAATGATTTTTAAAATTATATTTTGTGTTAGTATTGTACTCCTTTCGACTAAAATTAACATAAATAATATATATATATATATATATATATATATATATATATATATATATGAGAATAATGGAGAAAAGAGGCCATAGGAGGGGATTTCCTCCTATGGCGTCGGAAAAATGCACCCCCCACCATTTTTTCCGACGATCGGGATCCATCATCATCATCGTTATCATCTAAGATGTGCATACACCAAATTTCATGTGATTCCAATACTTTTTCACCGTTTAATTAGCAATGTAAAAAGTTCTATTGTCGGTAAACCATTAATTTTGCACCAACTAAATCAACGGTGAAAAAATGGTATAATCACATGAAATTTGGTGTATCCACATCTTAGATGATAAAGATGGAGATGATGTATGCCGATCGTCGAAAAAAATCACAGATGGTGCATTTTTCCGGTGCCATAGAAGGAAATCCCCTCCCATGTCACCTTTCCTCCATTATATATATACACACACACACACACTCAATTGCTAATTTCCTCCATATATATATATATATATATATATATATATATATATATATATATACTCAATTGCTAATTCATATATAATCGACTTGAGGTTATATTTGTATGACTTTAATTTTATATAATCTCGATGACATATACAGACCGACATTTGTTACAATATACAAGAAGAGAGATGTGGAGCAATTCACACCGGTGCCATACCTAGCCACACTCCTCAACTGCTTGTTGTGGGTCCTCTATGGCCTTCCAATTGTGCACCCAGATAGCACTCTAGTCCTAACCATCAACGGAGCAGGCATTCTCATAGAGCTTTGCTACATTGTCTTGTTTGTGCTTTTCGCCGATGGCAAGCAGAAGCTTAAGGTCATCCTCTTCGTCGTGGTCGAGATCGCCTTCGTCCTCATCTTTGGTGCAGTTGTCATTAGTTTCCTCCACACTACAGACCACCGGTCGACTGTCGTGGGGATCTTATGTGTCGTTTTCTGCATCATCATGTATGTCGCACCATTGTCCGTGATGGTAAGCATTTTTATTGCCTGCTGTCAACCTAACATCAATACGTTCTATTATGCTAAATTACTGATTTGTTTAAGTTTACATATACAATAAGATATCAGGTTTCACATAATATGAAGTTTCCAATTTGGCTTTTAAGATGTCATATGGTAAGAAAAATTCTCATAGTTATAGGAAAAGGTATTTAAAAAGGAGCCATAATAAAACTTCTCAAATCTACTCAAATTTAATTTTTGAGACTGTCTTATAAGAAGTTATTAAAAAGGTATGGTATCTTTGCTAAAATACTATAAAAATCTTCTTAGTTAATCTTCATGATGCTAACATATAAACACATGCCATTGCACAAATCTCTAGTATATCACAGCGATGGATATATGTTATTTGATGGACAGAAAATGGTTATAAAGACGAAGAGTGTGGAATACATGCCACTCTACCTCTCCCTTGCAGCTTTCTGCAATGGAGCTTGCTGGACAATCTATTCCTTCCTCGAGTTTGACATAAACATTCTTGTAAGCTCTCCCACAATCCTCAATTTACATATACATGCATCACACATGCAAAAATCTAGTGTCTACATTATTCAAAAACTGTATAAAATAATCCTAATTATATTTTGAACACCTGATTGTTGCATGTTTTAGGTTCCCAATGGCGTTGGGCTACTATTTGCAATAGCGCAACTTGCATTGTATGGAATATACTATAAATCAACGCAAAGGATTTTCGAGGCCCGAAAAAAGGGTGAAATCAATCTCACCAGCATCGTGGTTCGGGACGACAAAGTCACAAATGCGAACTAGAACATCCATGCCATCAACCATATTCAAACAAACTTTTATGGTTTTTCATACCCTATAGTGCAAAGCTCATCAGCATGACCAAGTTTGTTAAAAGGATTGGGTTGGTATTTGGATTAATCATGGAAGTCAAAAAGTTTGCATATGATTAGTTAATTTTGTTAGGGTTGGGTGCATTGTGTTTTTTCTTCTTCTTTTAATTTCTCCCCTTTTCCTTTCTATCTTTGTTTTTGAAAAAGGCGAGTTGTTTCTGGGATCTGTCAACTTCTCATAAACAGTGTTGTAATAGACTAATAGATTTACTATGATTGTAATTTTTTCCCGTAGGTGCTCCATTTTACTGATATATACTGTTGCCGTATTTATGGATGGCTTATATAACTGAGATATGATTAATATACACAGATCCATCAGCTTAAACTTCAGACTCTGTTATTCAATCAAAACATTTCTCTAGAAGAAATTGCATAAACAATATCTATTCAAGTATTTATGTTATGTTTGTTTGAGTTAGAACATCACTTTTCTATATGTACGTACTAAAGTCAATTAAATGATGTTAGAATAATAAATTTCATACAGATTTTGGATCTGTGCATTTAGTTTTCAATTTGTAAATAATTTAATGAAAAGTTAAATCTTATGGTTCTAGATACTTTACCTTCCCATATAGGGATTTTTCCTCTATTTCATCCCTATTTTTTATTTTCTAAAAACTCCTTACTATTTTTATCTTGCACACCTAAATCAGGTTTCTCTAAGTTCACCTTATATTTTGATATTCCAATTTTCACCTTTAAATCTTTTTGTTGTTCTAAATGGCATATTTAAATTTCCAAATTGCTTCAAACTCTCTCTTTTTTTTTCTAACAAGAAATATTCCTTTTCTAATTACATGGTAGTAGAAGCAATGTAGGCTATAAGAATTCTTATTGTATAAAAAATGTGGGCATGATATCTACTGCTTAGATAACTGCAATAGAGATTTTTACGCAAAACCACCCTACAGTTTCATCATTTTTTGAGAAACCACCTGGCGCATTTTATGTTAGAAAAAACCCATCTTCAAGTATGTTCGGTTAGCGAATAACCACTCCGTCATTAGGTATATTATTAATAGCATTTCCACCCCTTATTTTTAACTACTCAAAATTATGATATACATAAAAAAAAAAAAACACCTTGCAGTGTGATAGTTGTAACGAGAACCATCCTGCTGCAAGAACTGTGCATACTTTAGAGTCATTTTTTGCTAACGAAAAAACTACAAGGTCGTAAAATGATCAAACCATATGGTAGTTTCAGTAAATACCCCTACTTTTATATTTGATGAGAGGGCTTATCGCCTATGTGGATTCTATCATGTTGATAGATGAAGTATTTCTCATTTGATCTCGTCTCGCAACTACTTTTATAAATGCAAGTTTTGTAGAGGGATACACAGAAATAAGGAGGATCAAAGAAGGGTATAAAATAAAACTCTTTAAGAAACTGCGGGAATTTACCCTTAGCTAATACCGATTTCACTAAAATAACTTAAAGCTTTTTATTTACAGTAAAAGACCTTAAACTATGGTTCTTAAGCTCATCTTTTCCAATAAAATACCCTCAAAATAGCACATGAGTTATTTTATTGTACTAAAAGAACTTTTAAGGTATTTAGTGAGAAAACACAATAGTTTAGGGTATTTTAGTGTAATTTACCCAGAAATTATCTCATGTGTGTGTCCATTTGTCTCGATTATGTCAATTCGCAAAACCCATGAAAAATACGCATCTTTGAGCTCAAATGGGAACTTCTCTAATTCATCCTCATCCTTTTCAATCCCTGCTTCAAATTAGGTAATTTTATTTGTGTTTTTTTATTGATTTTTCTTCAAATTAGAAAAGCTTTCTACGGTTCTCACCTAGGATTTTGAACATTAGTATTCTGCATATGAACTGTTTGTTAAAATTCCCATGAAAAGTTTTCTTTCTTCCCAATTTCAGTCTCAGGGTAAGATTTAAATGTTTTATTGGAGCCAATTCTAGGGTTTTCTTTGGTGACGCAAAACGATTGGCAATGCCCCATTGCGGCAGTTTCTCTGCTGCACTCAGCTCTACCAAGTGAGTGATGATTTCACTCTCAACATGTTTAATTTTGAAAGTTATGACCTTAGTTTATTTTTGTGCTGTAATAATTATCATTAGTTGTAGAGTTATTGCTAGCTTCATGGTCATGAGCTGCAAAGAAATCAGAAAAGTTGAGAATTGATCTCAAGAACATGTGTAATTGTAGAGATTTTTGCATATTTTGCTTATTTCCCTAATTTGCAGTTGTGAAGCTACTTGTGCAAGTAGTTCAGTTGTGCTTGCTCGCACTTAAGCTCTTCATGCGTTGTGCACTTGGAGGGAGAGTGTTTTTCTTAAAATAAAACAGAGATTACTATCTTTCAGCTTATCAAGGAATTCCCACTATCCCACCCATTCATGGGGAAAGACATTTATATTCTAACGTGTCACGGTAGAGGGTGACAGGGGGGCAACCTTTTTTTTTGGACGAAATCTGCAGTTTTGTACCACATGGCGATTCTTAATTCATCTCCAATCTTATCGAAATATTTTATCATATCCTAATTCAAATTTAGAACCTCTAATGAAAAATTGCTTAAATCCTCTCTTCTATTTAATTTATGTTTTCTTCCGCTACTCAATGTAATTGAACAGAATACGAGCCTACTCGACATGGAGAATGTACCAAGTTTAATTCATCTTCATCTTAGTTTTAGATACCGTGTCTTTTCTTTCAGTTCTCTTCAGTGCCTTTGGTAGGCATGCTTATATTGTTGCTTGGAAGATGCATCCTTAATGGAACATCAAACATTCAACTCTAACTCATTCTTTCTTCATTTCGAGGTCGTGGTCTTTTGGCATGCTTAATACTAACCATGAATTTGATTGTGTGCGTTATTAATAGTTTTTTGGGATGAGAAACTAGGGCATATTAGGATTTATATGGATCGGCAATATGTCGGATGATGCTATTAATAAGATAGTCCACTACAAAATGCATCATCCTTCTAATTGTGAACAATATGTTAATTATGAAATGTGAATATCATGCTAATTGTGAACAATAGTTGTAGCAGGTCTAAGACGCTTGATAAGTCAAGTTCCAAATCGGATGATATGGATGATTATGAAAGACAGCTGCAAGAACTCTTTGTTGAACTCAAATCAATGCTTGTAATGGGGAATAAAAACGACGCTATGGATCTGCTTCAAGCAAACTATGAGGCAGTGAAAGAGCAGGTGGATGATGGTTCCAAAGGCATAGAGCAAGCTGCTCTTTTGGACATTCTAGCCTTGGGATACATGGGCGCTGGTGAATTTTCGTTACTTGACTCTGTACTACATATGGTAATTTGGCTTTGTGCTATTTTGAATCATGCATGACCTGGTATCACTATAGCATGTTATGTGCAGAATTTAGGTAGAATTAAAAGTTTTAATGCCATAAAGAAGGAAAACAGCGTATATAATGATGTTCTTTATCTAGCACGGTGAAGATTTTCCATATTATCTGTACAAGGATCTGGTATTAAATTATGCCGGATTAATATAATCTTAAGTTCATTCTAGCCATGCCTCCCCCTGCCCCAACCCCCCGGGCAGATCTCTTCTATTGCTTTGTGAAGGAAATAACCAAACATAATTTTGGCCAACAAGCTTACTCCTGTATAAAGGTCATATAAATTATGGCTATGACCACAGGATATATATGTACTAATGTACATATTATATTTTTTTTATTTTTTTACCCTTTTTCACACACTTCATTTGTATACTTCCTTGCAAGTACCATGTTCTGCTATTATATGATGTTGAATACCTTTTTATGGCTCTTATCTTTCAAAACCCGTGTTTAGATTTCTGCTTACTATTTAGAACAAACATAAAGCCTGTACCAATCACAAGTAATACATTAGGAATGTATTCACTCTTTTAGGACTTTCCAGCAGATTTTTACATAGGCATCCATTTATGCACTCAATTGTGACACCAAGCTAACATTTAAGCACAGAGAAGCAAAAGGATCCTCTTATTATTGTAATTAATCGATGAAAAAGGGGGAAACAGAAGGAAGCCAAAATGATATACGATGTGGTTGTTTAAGCAGTCCCTCAAAGTAGGAGCCATATTGTTGAAGTAGAAGTTTAAGACAATTAGAATTGCAATTTCTGGCTGTAATCATGTGAATGTAGAACCACAAGTTAGATTCTGTGGGTGTATTTCATCTCTTATTGTGATTAAGGAAATTACAAAACTAGAATTTGACATCAGTAGTAAGAGGCGAATCCTTATTACAATAAGCTAAATGCAACCTTAAGGCCCAAGTGTCGTTTAGATGTTGAATGTTTTTATTCTTTCCCATTAAAGATCGGGAGAGTTGATAATCAAAATCTGTTTGCGCTATACATGGTTAGATCTTTGCACTCACCTGAAATTTATCCTTGTATTTTATGTTGACATCTCTAGTACTACAGAAAAGTTGTTACCTTTTACTATTACACAGTCATATATGTGTAAGAATTCAGAAAATAGTTCATTATGTTCAACATATATTCAATGCATTGGTTTCCTCTCTAGATCTCATCCTTATATTTCAGATATTGTACTCCATGAGCACTCTCTCAGCATATTCAAATCAGTAAATCAGAATGTGCATTTCCTTCCCCTCTTTAGGGAAAAATGCAACTATTCAAGAATTGTGCATTCAGGTTCTAATTTTTTGTTTGTCTGTCGAGCGAATTGTAACTTGGCACAAGAATCAAAAGTTTATTGCCTTCTGCCTAGAACACTAGATATAATATAAAACATCACTTAAATATTAAATTTATGATGCACTATCTTTCTTATATATTTTGTTATAAAGACGCATATAATGTTCTCTCTGATTAACAGCTTAAAGAGATAATGGCTGGTCTTCATGATGATATGCGACTTATGGATTCGATACTAAACCATATGGGAAGTATGTATGCAAATCTAGGGAAGTTTGAGGATGCTATGCTTGTATATGGAAGAGGCCTCAAAATTTTAGAGAAAGAGTTTGGTAAGCTATGCTGCTTAACTTTTCATGGTGATTCTGATGAGCAAATGGTTTGCTTGTAACATGTACTTTGAAAGTATGAGAATTTCTATCGGTCCTATTTTCTAGCATCTGAATATATATAGCTAGTGGACATGCTCTCCACTATTAATAATAGTGGAGAGACCCCTCCAATCCATCTCACCATTGAGTGGATGAGATGCAAAGTTTATCACACCATCCATTCAACATTGGATGGTGTGATGGATAGAAGTGGTGTCACCACCATTATTAATAGTGGAGAGACCCCAAATCCAAAGTAAAGATAACTTAATAGTATCATGACAAGAGAAATATACAGATGATTATTTGTTAATTAATTATTCAATTTTACAATTTCTATGGTTTATAAATTTGTTTTATTACTTCAACTGTAGTTCTAACATTTGAATCTAACTATATGGAGAAAATGTCATACTCTATATACATCATTGGCGAAGATGACTAATCTTCAGAATAAATATATGAGATACTGAATACATAACATATTGACTGATAGGAGCAACCTTAAGATTAGACATGACTAACCTTCAGATTAGACATATGAGAGTATGAGACATTGGATACAGGCTATTATTGATTAATAGGATAGCTTGTTTTTATTCAAAATTTTGTATTGGGTATTGAGTCTAGTCTTATGATATTTGTAGGCAAGAGAGTCCACAGAATGAAAATGTGAAAAATAGAAGATAAAATATATCCATTAATTATTGCAAATGATTATGTTTTAGATGAGGACAATTGTAATACTGAACGCTTTATAGAAACAAAAGGCAGATATTTTGTCACATAAAATTGCAGAAACAACAAAATGTTGGTATCAGATTTACTAAAAATACTCTGTTTGAAACCAACATAGGCTGAAGTTTCCCAATTTAAAACCTCGGTTAAAAGAAGTATATAATCTTGTGATTTTGCTAAAATTAGTCACAGAAAAAGCAGAATCCTCATGTAACCTTTAGGGCTTCCTAGAATTAGTTCCAGAAGAAGCAGAATCCTCATGCGGCCTTTAAGGATTTAATAGATCTTGGGAGAATATTTAGGGTGCGCTGCATATTTCATTCTTTATCAAAAATTCTGACTCACTAACTTCTTTCTTCCTCATCAACAGTAAATTGCACGAGCCCAAATAATTTGTAAAGAAAATGGACGTCATGCCATCTGCAATTTGACCGAACCTCCAAATCATGTTTGCAAAAACCTTACAAAAGAAAAAACCTACATAATCAAATCATGCCACACTGTTAATTAGCTCTAGGGCACACTATAAGGTCATGTGGTTTCATTTTTCCTCGGCCCTCATTGTTTGCACATATTAAGTTGCTTTTATACACCATTAGTGATCTTCTTATTGCCTTGTTAACTCTCAAATGTTTAGCAAAATTGAGCAATCGCTCTGAAGTGCATGCTTTAGATTTCCAATTCAACGACCCTAGATTTTTTTCTTCAATTTATGCATTTGATCACTGTGCAGTCTTCTATGAAACAGAACCATTGCATAAAAAATAAACATTAGGTGTGTTCTGGTTGATTCTGTTGGGACGTGTTTGCCAGATTATTTTTATTTACCGGATAAATTATTTTCTAAACCTTTTCTTACGAATTCTACGAAGTCTTTGACCGTCTCTTGGATGTCATAGGCTAGTAAAAGCAGTAGTGTCGCGCTGTCGACAATTTTTTGTTTTTTTACAATTCTAGTTCTTTGAAAGTAATTCTACCCTAATTAAAACTTTAAATTATGGCTTAGCTATTCCAGATGCATAAAACACCGCTACTTTACATTTTAGCTCCAAACATTAGGCAGCCTGATATATTTAGTTGAAGATGTATATTAAAAATAACTGAGAGTGTGATTTTTATTGTAGGAAATGACAGCCCTTTCCTCATTACACCACTTATGGGAATGGCAAAAGTATACAGGTTGATTGGAAGAGCCACAAAAGCTGCAGAAATTTATCACCAGACTCTCGGCATTTTAGAGAAAAAGAGAGGACCAGAAAGCGAGGAGCTTGTGGTACCTTTATCTAGCCTCGGGAATCTTTTCATTAGCGAAGGGAAGGCAGCGGATGCTGAAACCTGCTATAGAAGGTATGAACCTTCAAGCATATCTGATGGATGGGTCATAAGCACCACCTAATTGTTCTGATGTATCTTAATCATGACTTCGTTTCAATTTCACAACCCCCCCCCCACCCACCCACCCAATTTTTTACTTGATATTTCATGCAATGGGACTGTAGATCATCTCTCTAACTTCTGATATGTATTGTCCAGAGTTTTAAGCATATATATGAAAATTTACGGAGATAACGATGGAAGGGTAGGAATGGCAATGTGTTCATTGGCTCATTCTCTGTGTGCAAAAGGTAACTTATATCTTCAAAAAACTGGAGGCAAATTTTCTGCAGGCCTAGAGTATTCTACATTTTAAATTGCTGGAAGCATTTTAAAGGTTATTTCTTTTTATCATCTTATTTACGTGTTTTACTAACAACTTACACGGAATTTCAAGGGAGCGTGGAGGAAGCTATATGCATGTATAGAAATGGTCTTCAAGTTATAAAGGACTCAAAGTATGCGATGTTAGATGATGAGGTTTTAGAGAAAATGAGGATTGATTTGGCAGAGTTACTTCATGTTACAGGAAGGTAAGTGCTCCACTCCCTCTGTTTCATCAGACTTCATGCAGCACAATTACATTGGAGGGAACATATTATTTTTAGAAATATATATCATGATCTTGTATGATACTATAATCTCTTACTCGGCCATGAGGCAGTATTGGACTATAATTAAACTTTAGGATCATTAATATATTTTAGTAGTTCGTTATATAAAAACCAAATTCATCATCATGCCATCTCCTAAGTTCCACAACTTTCAATTGGCCATCTACTACTAATAGAGAAAAAACATCTCAAATCCTAATGCCTATAGGAGTGGGATACACAATTTTAAAAAAGTTGTCCTAATTCCTAATCCATTTTAGGAACAGGAGTTCCCATTCATACCCCAATCAATGGAGAAGTACGTGATGCAATCGACCGCATAATAGTTTCAGCTCATCATCTGGTAATGTTCTTTCTTATCAATCCCAACGCAGAGCACAAACCAAAGGAGCATAGCTCTTCCGGTAAAACTTTCCTCATCAAAGTGAAAGGTCGTTGGTTCGATTCCCTAGGCTGCATCCAAAAAGAATGCAAAGCACAATATTTTACTTGTTAAACACGTATGAAATAGAACTCATAAAATTTGCCTAAAATAAAACATTTTTTGTCAGATCATCTTATTTATTTTATGCCACAGCAAATTAGAAACTGTGTTCAAGTTATAGGATAAAGCAGATAGGTGCACATTTCATACAACTTAAACTGTGACTTCCATAAGAAGGATTTTTTTTCCCATCGATTATTCTGATGAGGCATCTTCTGTTGTGATTTAATGTTGAAAATTGTCAGAATTTATTTAGTGTATCCATATTTAGCAGTTGTTTGTTATTTATTTCATGTAGATTTTAGTTTACCCAAAACTGCAAAGAAATGAATTTCCTCGTATTTTGATTTTCTTAGGGAAGAGGAGGGCAGAGAGCTATTGCACGAATGTTTGCAAATCACGCAAAGATTCAAAGGGATAGAACATCCAAGTGTGGCGGCTCACCTTGTAAACCTCGCAGCTTCTTATTCACGATCAAAGAATTTTGTGCAGGCAGAGCACTTGTTAAGGACGTGTCTGCAAATTATGTCGAAAACAGCAGACCCCAGTGATCAGTCAATTACTGTACCAATGTTGCACCTTGCAGTTGCACTCTACCATTTAAAAAAAGACGATGAAGCCGAGAGTCTTGCTCTGGAGGCGGTGCAAATACGTGAGGATGCGTTCGGAAAGGAATCACTTCCAGTAGGTGAGAATAATGGCATCATCTTTTTTACAGTAAATTCCATTATGGATGAGTTCGTCAAATCCATTTTTTTTGCCTTGCACTTGTTAGCAAATAGCAAAACGGATCACCAGACAACAATAATATTAATCTATTCTCCTCGTCAAATGACTATTTTTGTAGTTGTAGCACTGTAACATAAATCTTTGTAATGAAATGTTATATTAGTATTTCATCTACATATGCACTCTTCTATAAACTTAAAATGTGTATCCTCGCTTCATATACGTATTGCATGTGTATCCTGAAAATACATTTTCTATTTCGTAACCAAAACCAGTCTGTTTCATGACGAAATTTCAAATCATGTCTCATAACTTTGCAGGCGAAGCCCTTGATTGCTTAGTATCAATACAGACGAGACTGGGGAAGAACAACGGCGATATATTGGCCAACTTGAAGAGAATTTTGAGTATTCAAGAGAGAGAGTTGGGTAATGAGAGCGAAGCGGCTTTAGAGACCTTGAAAAAGGTCGTTTTCATGTTGGATAAGATGGGGAAGAAGGATGAGAAGCTGCCTTTGGAGAGGAGATTAAGGTCGTTACGACACACATACAAGCACAAGATTCATGTTTGATATGGATATCTACTATGCTGTCGTGAAATTTCTTTTCTTTTCTTTTCTGTTTTATTATGTTTAAAATGTATGTTGAAATCGAAGTCCTTTGATGTGTTATAGTTGACATTTACATAAGCTGCTGTTGAAGGCATGCCAGTCTATTGTATCAAATTGACCTCCTCCTTTTATCATCCTTTCGATCCTTTGGGTGTGTTACAATTTTATTTGATGAATTATTGAAAAAGATGTTTTTGTAGATGTTGTTTACTTGTTTTGTAGTATTATTTAAAAGCTGAAGCTTTAAGGTTGTTATGTTGAAGTAAAAGGAGAAATAACATGGTAATAAAGAAAAGGTAGAATGTATTTGATTAAGGTGTAAGAAAACGAGTTTTGATAATTAGGCTATTAGTGGTTATATTAATTCTCAACGAGATGTTTGCATATGCTCTGCAGGTGTAGATATGGGAGAGAGATGCATCTGCAATTTTAAATGCAAATTTAATTTACCAAGGAAGCAGGGAGGGAGGGACTTTGGTGATGACATGGACATTTTGGAATGTAGAAAAATTTGAAGATTTTTACCCTTTTCCCCCCTTGAAATAAGGAAAGAAGAACACATGACGATGGATGATTTTAAGTTTGGATTATAATAACAAAAATTCAAGCACATGTCATGTGATGTACGTGGAAGGAAAGACAAGAGAGGATATAATAATAAAAGGAAGTCTTATTTAAACTTTCAGCCGGTTTGAGCTATTTTACAAAACTATCATTTCTTTTGAAACTATCAAGAAATTACCATTATTGTTCATGTCAAATGACCATTTTACCCTTTCATAATATAATAAATTAATTATAAATTATATTTTAAATAATTTTAATAGTTATTAAATATTAATCAATTAAAGAATTAATTAATTAATTAATTAATTCTTTTTTGGGGGAGCCAGAGGCGGAGCCGTCGACAGAAGGGGAGCCGGAGTGAGGGGTGGAGCCGTCAGGAGGAGGCGAGGGCGGCGCCGACGGGAGGATGGGAGGTCGAAGCGGGGCGGAACGGCGGCCATCGAGTAGCTCTAGAAGAAGAAGATGAAGATGGAGATCCTGATGGTGATGGTGATGGTGTGGGAGCAGAGGGTAGGGGTTGTTGGGGGAGCGCAGTGGGTAGAGATGGCGCCGACAACAACGACGAGAAAAAAAAGCTGACGATGAATATGTTGATGGTGATGATGATGAGGATGTTGATGTGAGGGCGAAGAATGGGGGTTGAGGGGGGAGAGCAGAGGGCGGCACCGGCGCCGGCGACGAGAAGGGAAAGAAGAAGATGAAGATGAAGAAGAAGATGACGAAGATGCTGATGGTGGTGATGATGATGACGAAGATGATGTGGATGCCAAGGGCGGGGGAGGGGAGGCGGGGGTGGTGCCGGTGGCAGTGCCGGCGACGGCAATGATATTGGTTTTTATGTTTTTTTGTTCATTTTATTTAGAAATTAGGTTTAGTGTTAACAGAGGATAATTTGGGGATTTATAAATTTTTTTGCTGATGTTGCAAACTCGGTTGACGTGGCGTCGGAATGGTGTGGACGGTGCTGACGTGGTGCCGTTAAGTTTGATCGTTATTTTATAATTTCAAAATAGTAATGAAAGTTTTGTTATAATGGCTCAAAGTTGTTGGAAGTTTTCAATAAATAAGCATAAAATGAAATATATATTAATTGGTCATATTTATGCGGAACCCGTTAGGTTTGGTCATTTCTTGATAATTTCGAAACGGCAGTGGAAGTTTTGTTAAAATGGTCCAAATACAGAGTTTTTCAAAAGCCTAAAAGAAAATATGTATTAATTGATAATATTTAGGGGGCTATATATAATTTTCAGTTTCAAGTTTCAAGATGCATGAGTGCTCGGAGGAGGCGGAAAAAATTGTAGAAATTTTAACAATTTGTTGAGTTCATCCTTAAGAAATGAGAAAATGTGGTATGACATCCTTTGGCTTCTAGTTATAAGAAAGTCTGGTATATTGCTCGTGTGATGCACATGTGTACATGTGTAAATTTTTTATCCTGGACATTACATGAAAATTTCTAAAGATATATATAGTATTTCTAAATTTAAATTAAATGAATGCGGCTAGTGGTGATACTGAGAAATTTATGAGCTATACAAAATAACAAAGATATAAGGGATTATGTATAAATTTGTAAGGCGTGTCTATCTCTCTTTGGGTTTTAGAGCATGAGATAGAATGTGTCATGAATGAGATAGATAAAGAGATTTGTTGACCCATTTTCTTATTTTTGTCTTTTGCGGTCAATCAACATCTCCAGTTCTAACTTTGACTAACGCAATTTTTTTCATTTTTTCTATTTTTTATCTTGTTGATTAATGACATCATCTAAAAGACTTCTAGTTATAATAGTAAAAATACTTTATCTTACCAAACCGATGGATTTCTCATATTCTGCGAGATTTGTCAGCGCGTACTAATAATAGAATAGGATAGATAAAGAATTTGGTTAATCAATTTTCTAAATGATTTCTAAAGATCTATAAATGTTCATAAAAACACTAGATTGATAAACATTCTCTAAAACCTCATTCAAAATGTCATAATTGCAGAATGAAGAGAATGCTACAAATGCTCCCAAACCTAATTTCCACTTAGCCAAGAAAAAACTATTTTCTATGTACCAATACTTTAAAACCTTGGTGAGAGTTGAAGATGTAACTTTATACTCTTATAGAATATAAAATAAAAAGAAAGTGCAAAAAGAAGCAAGAAACCAATTCGAGATTGGAACTAGCATCTCATTTGCTTTACAATCCCAGCTTTTTGAATCTCTCTACCTATTTCATTTGATACAATTTTCATAATTAATGGATATTTTCCTCAAAATACAATGGGCCTATTCCTAATGCTTGCTTTAGTTTCAATGGCAAAATTTTTCTTATTTTGAATGCAAAGGCAAAATTTTCTAATCAGTACTACTTGTACTCTTCTATAATTATAATTGCACACTAGCCTATAAATTTCGAGTTTTGATCGAGAGGAGAGAGGGAAAAATTAAAAGTTGGGTAGCTCTTGCCGAATTCGCCATCGAAATCAAGTTCATCACCTATCATGCAATGGGTTCCTCGATCTCTCCAGATAATTAAAAATATCTAATCTTTTCTAAGCTAGTTGTTTTATTGTCTACCTAAAATTATCGGGAAGTGGTATGTTAGGATGATTAAAATAGCTGCTAGCTAACATATTATATTATTAGATTTTGATAATTCAATAAATATACATTAATAGGACATTTCATCAAAAGATGGGTATATGACACAAAGTTAGCTAAGGCAAACCATACGAAGTCAAGCTCGGAACTCACGGCTGCCATTGATCTTAATTGTTTTCAATGTTGTATGTCGATCAAATAGATCTAAATAATTTTCGTGTTGTCGAAAAATGTCGTGCTAGTTGAGCCACTTTTGCGCCACACATACACAAACCTTGCTCAAATTTCCGAACATTCAAATCGTCTATGCCCATCCTTCCGATTCTTCCATTTCCTCATTGTTTCTCAACAAGATTCGAGCTTTGACTTGAAGCCCTCGGAAACTCAAGTAGTTTTGTTTTGGCCGGCTCAGTTTCAAAAGGCCAATAAAATCCGGACGAAAATGGGTCAAGCTCCCTATGACTCTGGTTGAGTTTGGGGAAAATGGGTCGAGTAAACTTAATGTTCCAAATAAAAACTAGGGAACTAGCGAAAAATACATATATACTAAATACAAAATTGGAATACTCCAGGAAATTAAGACTTGTGATTTGAGTAAAGGTTTTTTATACTAGGGACTTAAGGTTTGACAAATACAAATGAGTGGATGTAGATGGAGAAGTTATACATATGATTTTCACTTTATAGGGAGGTTTTTATAAGTATTTAAAGAAAAGGGACCTGGCGACGTTGGATCTAATCCACATCCTACTGAGCATTCTAGCTTTAACCAAGGAAAAACGTATGAAGCCAAGCTTAAGTTTTGTTTTGGTGAGATTTTCAAATGAAAATGGTAGGGTAAATCATCAAAACGCCTAGAGCAGTTCTTCCCGCTGACAAAAAACCCATGTCCCAAGGCATTTGTCAAAACATCCTTGAAAAAGTTTTCTGCAGTCAAAAACCTCTTGCATGCAGTATCTCTATGATTACATGCTATATCTAGTCATTATGCGATGTCTATACAGTTGCCTCTGATATAAACGAACCAATTAGATATAGCAAACAACGATACAGAGATTGCAGGAAAATTTTCTAGGGTTCACTTGTGAGCATCATCAGTTTTCGACAACCTTCTCGATGCCGGTTTTTTTTTGTCAGTGGGAAAACCCTCTTGCCGGCAAATGATAAGGGTCTTTTGGGGAGGAAAACTTTTCCATATGGTTTTTGCAAAATTATTTGTGACCGGAAGTTTTTGACAGCGATAACTTTGTCTGGGGGGTTTTGACCGCTTAAGTAAATTTTAAGGATTGCAATTTACTATGTTTGTGACAACTTTCTGATTTGATTTATAATTGAATTTGCTACCCTATGTAATATTATTGCTATTACCAAATTATATTCCTATTAAGTGGTTTTTATCATTAACCTTATATCAATGGAAAATATTTCTATAATATGTAACTAATAATCATGATTCGCCTTTTTATTAGTTAAGAGATATATAGTTTCTTCAAGATTAGAAGCAAACAAATAGAGAGAGAGAAAAATCTTACATGTCACGCTGCATGTGTCCATTCATGGAAGAGAAATTGATGGAGGTCTGAATCTCCCTCAGATGTTATCCCCCATCGATCTTGCTGTCAACGGACTGCACGGTTGAGATTTGATATGAGGGTTGAACATGTGGATCTCAATAAGTTGTTGGTTGTTGTTGACGCCAAGCTACCTGCAAACATAGTCCCGGGATGGAAAACCACCGTAGGACCTTCCGACGATTAAGTAAGTACTGAGAAATATTATAGCAAAACAACGGCGTATTGAAATGAGTTTGAAATACCTGAGCCGTCTGAAAGAGGAGTTTATATAGAAGTTGCATGGAATGAGCCGATGCGAGATTCTCACCGTCCGTTATGTCCCTGCATCACATTCACGTTGATGGCGAGATACACCTATTAATGACAAGATACGCTCATTAATAGCGAGATACGCTAGCGTGGGATACGGGACATGGAACAGCAAAGATCTCGTCATGACGAGTTACACAGAGCCGTTACGGGGACGTTCGGGCTCCATGCTCTTGGCCAGTAGGGACGTTGAGAAATCTCAAATATAGGATAATGTGGAGACGGGCAAGTGAACTGAGTCTCAGATATAGGATAGCTCGAAAACGAGCAAGTGAGCTGAGAATTCTCAACTATAGGATAGCTCGGAAATGAGCTATTGGCTGTCGGTTAGCCGAAGGGGGAACGCACTCAGAAAAGGTCTTCTAAAAGGTCGGGTGCAATCTTGGAGGCTGTGCGCCGAGAAATGTTCCCAATACATCATATTTATTCCAGATCCGCAGCCCTCAGAAATCTAGCGGGTTTACATGGATGACACGTCATCCACTCATGATCTAAGGGATTCCCACTTATCAGTATCTTCAGAAAGAAATATATAAAGATATAGACCTACAAAACCGTCACAAGGTACCCAAAAACTCACATCTCTTTCTCTTTCCTACTCGAATGCCTTCCATATGGCATACAATCGTTTCTAACTTCTGCTGATGCATGCAATGCTACCTAAATTTTTTGCTTAAAGCATTTTAAACTTATAAATTAATTTATTCTTATGGCACCCCAACAGCTAATTTCTTGCTGTCGAATTCCGATCCTGTCCGATATGATCATACCGGTTACTCCACTTAAAGCCATTCGATTTCTGCGGATAGCGGGTTCCCTTTTTATTACTGGAATTCCTTTCTTTCATTTCTTGAACCATTGTTAATAACTAATAGCTAATAATTCAAGTTTCGTTTAAATTAATCATTTTGGATCAGAATCAGCATGTGTTCACTTTTTTATCAATAGGGTTTTTAGCCAAATGGTCCCCCAAATGTAAGTTTTTATAAAAAAAGCCCTAAATTTAGCGAATTGCAAAAAAGCCCCCCGATTCTTTTACATTCCACAAAAAAGCCTCCGGTCATCCAAAAGGAGAATACTCTCCGAATATTTTGCTAACTCCGTTAATTTTTGACGGTTTTTGTTTATTTTTTATTTAAAAATAGTTTGAGTTATAATCAAACTATTTAAAATCAATAAAAAAAATAAAATGTTGGGGTTGGTAGCTGCCGGCGAGGTGGCAGCAAGGGAGAGAAAGGGAAGGGGCTGGTAGAGGATGGGGAGGAAGGAGGAGAGAAAAGATCAAAGGTACGGTGGGACCAGCGGCACGGAGGCTAACCTTAGGATTAGGTTAAATTTTGGATTGAGGTTTAGGATGGAAGAGGAGGAGCATGAGGGGATGGAAGGAAGGAGGGAGGAGGATGAGCGAAGATCAGAAAAGAAGGAAGAGGACGATGAGGGAGGGGGGAGATCGAGAGGAGGGTCGAGGAAGAAGAAGATGCTGATGGTGGTGATGGTATTTTGGGGAAGGGTGGGTGTAGATTGTTTTCCGTCACCTATCGAGATAGAAATGCGTGTGCTTGTTAGGCGTATACAGATTCCCTCTGCTTAGGGTAGGCTGGGGTTTATTTATTATGAGGATCCAAATCTCCGATAGCCATGGACTAAACTATCGTTAATTACCCTTTGCCTTTGGAGCAAGAGAACCTCCGATTGACGGGTCATACTGATCATGGGAACTCAATGTGCAGTATGCGTATGTTGTGTTTTGAAGGTGTTTTGGACGTATCGGGGGCCTCGCAAAGTTTACGGAGGTTCCGCTACTTGGATAGCGGGCTGGGAGTCAAGGAAAGTAGCAGCTCCCTTGTCATGCCCCGCTTCCCAAAATACGGAATACGAGAGGTGACAAGACCAGCCATACTCCTACGGTCAAGGAAATATCATGCTGTAGTCATACTTCGGCTTCTAGCATTATGTGGTAATCAGTAATCAATGCACAGGTGATGAGAAATGCAGTCACTAAATCAAAACAGATATAAAACCAATCAGATAGAGTCAAAGGAAAGATAGCGCTGACGTCGCTGATCTAGATACCCGCAATATCCTCAAGGTACGACAGGTGTTGATCCGAGCTAAGTCCACTTCTCACTCTGAGCATGCATACTCAGGTCGTCAGAGCGACACAATAGCAATAAATAGAAATACATATGTAAACACGTGAGTAAGCATGGAGTGATGGAGTGAGCATGAAGTAACCGGTACAGGTAAACAGTAAAGCGGGTATGTCGAATCAGTAAATAATGCATGACCATGTCACTAAACCTATCAGTCTCTAAGTCTCACTGTCAAGGTCGCTAAATCTATCGTCAGTCCAAGTGTGAGCGTCAACCACGCAGGAGTATCTCCAACCCAAGGGTAGGGCCCGAGGGGCAAGGAAATACGGGCCCGAATCACGCTCACGAATAATCAGTAATATCACCCATATGGCTCCTAAAATCGTTGTATATGCCGGCAATGGGACTCCCGAGATTCCGTTGAACTCACACTCGAACTACCCCACACCCACGGTCTACATCAAAGCCCGACCATGAACCCAAATACTAGTCACTCCATGACAAGTCTACGCGAGAACTGGAGACAGGATCTCCATCAAGCATGTCTCGACTGGTATCCAAGATAAATAGACAGTACTCGATATCTTACCTATGACACTAATGCAAGTGCTCCATAACCTTCCCACGCCAGTTATAGTTACACTTATATATGCCCCATAGGCGTCGAAAATGCAATAATCTATCTGGTTCCGCTGATTGTGTACAAGTACGTATCACTTCACTTATTCATTCACACTTTAACACTAACGTACTTGCCACAATCGAATCACTAATACTTATCACTGGGTAATGTACACGATCACTAGGTTATCAATACTTCATGACCACTATTCAATGAGGGTATACCGCTACATGATATGATGAGAATGCAATTATTCATGACACAAATAAAATATAGCAGCCAGTGTCGTACAACTTGCAAGATTTACTATAAATCATATGTGCAAAATTAAGCAAAATAATATAAAAGGGGTAAGCAGTATGTTTAATTATCTATCCATAAAAATTAGTTTCGCGTAAATCGGGTTTCAGGTTTGCTGGTTATGGTCATTTCATTTTAAGTGTTTACTGCTGGAAATCCAATTTCTGAATTGGAAGTCCGTTTCGTAACATATTTTACTACCAGTTTGGAGCATAATTAGACCACGCTATAGTTAAATAGTATGTTGATTTTTCTGTTATGTTTCCAACGCATAAAAAGGACTATCAATAGCAGTTCTGTATTAAAAGTTATGTCCTGTCTAGTGTAGCTATGCAAGAGGAGTCACTGCAGAAACTGCAGAGCACCTAGGTACATTAAAATGCAAATTAAATATCAAATGACGATGAAACCGCACGGGATCAGATTTAGGTGTTAGCTAACTAAATTATCTACGCGACCCTATGGGGCTCTACGCATTTTCAGTTTAAATAAGGGGTATACAAGTGTTCCAAAGCCGGGTATCCAAAACAAACGCTGCCCAGGACTGCAGTTCAGGGCCGCGAATCGCCTCAGTATTCATCGTTACAACTTATCAAAATGCAAGTATAAACTATGGGGTGTTATAGGTTTATCTGTTGGCTTCGATACGAGCCATAGAAGATCTCATTTTGATTTGTATTTAATTTACTATTAATTTTACAACGTGGTATGTATGGGGATTTCCAGATTTAGCGTCTGTTCTCGGGGATATTATTTCAATATAGAAACATTAACTTTTAGATCCCAACATGTAGTTAATTATCAGTACACGATCTATATATCACGATGCTCGGGTGGCTCTGGGGCGGTTGCGAGATGATGTTGATGGTGGCTGGGCTCGGAGAGGAGGCTGCTGTGGTGGCAAGGAGGAGAAGGGGGTAAGGCAGACGCGGTGACGGTGGTCCAGGGCAATGGCGAGATGAGGGGTAGCTGGTGGCAGTGGCCTCATCGGCGATGGAGTGAGGATGCAGCGGGCAGTAGGCTCAGTTGCAGTGGAGGAGGAGCTCAGGTAGCTGTCACGACCCGAAAAGTACGGAACATGACCGACACTTAAATTACGAAACGTCTCGAGGCGTACGTAATCTAAGTAAGCCAAAACCCAGAAATCAAAATCAGGTAAAGCAGTAGAGTGAAGGAAAACCAATTTAAGGCAAGAAGTTTCACAACATAAGCCGAAGTATGTATTTTTAAAATCTCAAGTCTTTTCTGAAAATTTCGGCAGAGGTTCCTTTGTAAATACTGACCCCAAACGGGTACAAAACCTGATAAAGTATATATAATGAATAAAGGTATCCCCAAGCAGGAGCTAGCTCTTTGCCAAACAGCGGACAAAACTACGCAATGCAATATAATATACAACGCCGAAAGGCGAGGATCAAACTCAGGATAAAAATCCAACATCATCAAGAAAACCCAGAGGAAAACCATAATAATACAGAGCGCGACTCTAAGGTCGAAAGAATATACACTGGTCATCTATCTCTAACAATATACAAGTCTGGTTGATGGAGTTTTACTGGATACAACTGAAATAACAAATATACAATGATGGTCCTGATGCAAAAGAACCCACCTACCAAAGCAATCACTCGGAAGGAACAGTGTGCCAGCAAAACCGCAACGAAACCTGTACGGCAAAACCTGCAAGAAACTGTGGCACAACGGGGGTGAGTTGCCAACTCGTGAGTAGAAAACATCACAGAGCAGAAATCGCATGTATGACGCTATCTTAGGTCATATCGAGTAATATCCTTAAACAATATCCTGATCCATATACATATAAGTGCAATACTACGTTCTCGTGTCAGTGCCTCAGATAGCAACATATCAGATATATGATGTATGAATGCATTACAAATTAAACAGAATACATCGTGAATGAGACAACTGTTTTCTTTATTTAATGAGATTTCTGTATGTATATAAATCGCGTATCATCAATGAAATCGATAGATAAAACAGTGTCCAGTATCGACACAAAACATAAATCCCAGTATCTCAATACCTCAGGCTCCGGCTATCCGGACTGGCCTGTATCATCAAATCTCAATATCTCAGTGTCTCAAGTCTCAATATCTCAGTGTTTCAAATCTCAATATCTCAATACATCGGGCTCCGTCGGTCCAGATCGGCCCATATCATCAGTCACACGACCACGAACGGTATCTTCCGGATATCCGCCGCGCCAGGTAAAATCACCGGTAGGCAACCTGCCCCTGCCGGGCTCATCGTCTACAACTCGAGCTTCTTGCCCCGGGGTACCTTACCGGGCCCACCATGTACCCGAGACGGTTCATCCAACTCCTCGAATCGGGTCTCGAAAACATCTCAGACTCGAGAAAATATCATGGTGGACAATACTCAACATATCAAGGAAAACCGCATTTTTCTCTTAAAAATAATTCATCAGTTTACAAAACTTTCACATGCAGTTTCCAAATCCAGAAAATATCAAGAAGAATCCGAAATTATCAAGTCACTATATCAATAACAATGAAAACCGGCATAAATCTCCATAATACTGTATAACCAATGAATATATGGATGTATCTGATATCATGCAATAATTAAACTAGCATATGAAAGCTATAACATGTAGCAACTATCAGTTAGCAAGCTATGTCAATGAAATAGTATTTTCTAAAGTGTACGTGACATGGCAATTACCGATGAAGATGTATGTGAGCCGGCAAGCAAGTGTATGTGGAGCATACGCATCATCGGTAATGGTGCTGGTGTCCTGACAGCATGGTCTCGTAATCACTAAGTACACCGTAAACATGCAATGAGACGATAACAACATGACAAATGGCAAATGAATAGTGAATGCAACAATAATATGCGGGATATGAATGATAACATAACAATAAGAAATCTACATCGCCATACATGTGTAATGCTGTTTGCCATTTGAAATAATACGAATCGTGGTGTTTTGAAAATAAGGGCTACGGTGTTTTTAAGAAAAGACATGTCCTTTGAAATATCCGTAGAATCCCGTGTCCTGTCTTTAAAATACACACGATTCATTATTTTTGAAATAGGTAGGAATCAAATCTAGTCTAACATCTACAAACAAACTACAAGACTGAGCTAACAGGCTAATCGAAAAGGGTAAGGAAACCACCTATATCTGAGTCGATATATATATCTTCAGTGATCCCGCCTCAATAGCATCTCATACGATACACTATTTAATATGACATCCTCGAGTCAAGCATGCGGATCTATCATCAATAGCTCGTATGGTAAATCCATCGTACGGCATCCCAAATTAGGGTACGGGTCAAATATCACATTTATCTCATTATTCATCTGGTATCCACATCATCACATATCGTGAGCAGGGGGGTACTGATCTAAGTCTAGTACACTACAATATCATCAACATAAATGTATGCGTGTGTGTGAATACACATCGCCCAAGGACTCACTATAGTATCGTGTCGTATCTCATCATACGAATCGCGTCATATCACCGATCTCGTGGCGCCATGCCCAACCTCATCGACTCATCTCCGAATATCATGCCCTATCCTCAACATCCATGCATGTGTATATGAATATATATATGCATAGTCCCATACCCATGCGCATATACTTATATACGCATCCCCATATACGCACAAGAAAGTAAATGTGTGCAAGTGTGTGTGTGCGTGTGGGTGTAATCCCTAATCTAGGGTTTCGCGACTAAGAAGCTAAACTAAGATGCTTCTAATTACACCGCACTATACCATGACCCTTATAACCTATCATGAATATCCATGTTTCACATAACAATATCATATATATATAACTTATATATAGCATACTATACTTCGAACAGCGGGGGTGCTACACGCCATCCACCTGACTTCCCTTGTAGATATATATCTACTCATCTACTCTTGCTTGTCGATATCGATGTCGCCATACCCCTCCTTGTTTCTCCGAACCCACAACGTAAATGGAAATAGCGCACGAAAACCAAATCGGCACGCGTATCGTTCATAGGTCAAAACCCATAGCCTCGCATGCAAAACACGATCAGTAACCCTAGTCGTTGACGTTCAAACGCTACACGACGGAAACACAATATCAAATACCAAATCCAAATTCATAAAAAACCACAAAACGAATTCAAAAACTTAGAAAACATGCTCCAGATTTTGTTCCAGGTGAAATTAGGCAATTCTGCATATGGGGTAGGTCTAATTTGACTAAAATGAAGCCATGGACCAAGCACGGAATGATTCCAACGTACCATGGCCGTAAATTGCGGCCCAAATGAAGAGATATGGTCTCGGGTCTTGGGAACAGCTTCTAGGGCGCCTGCATGACTCGCAGTCTTTGCTAAATATTTTTCAGGTGCCCCGGGTCTTAGCAGATTCCTAAATACCATCACAATTCTCACAATTTTCCGATGTCGGGGTTTCTAAGTCCGTGTTGCGGGGTTTAATTCTATCTTTTAAGTCCAATAAACAATCACTACAGGGGTTGCAAGGCCCCTACTAATCTCAATTACATTTCACAACTCAAGAATTCCTCAAACCCTAACTTGAAATTTCCTAAGTTCACTAAACCGAACTAAATCACTTCTAAACATGCATGGACACTAAAGTAAATGGAATACGATACAAATGGTGAAGGGAATACCTCATTTGGCAACTTAAGAAATTTCTTGAGTTGCCCCAGGTGTCCAAAATCCTTGCTTTCTTGGTCCAAAGGGTAGCTAGTGGGATTGCGCATGTTTTTAATGAAGTGAGGATGAGGTTTTGAGGTTGTTTTGGTGTTGTTTTGAGGTGTTGAAGTGGAGGGGGATGAAGGAGGCAGCCATGGAAGGAGAGGGAAGGAAAAGATGAAGGAAAATGATGAAGGGAGACAAGCCATGGTCAAGTTTGACCTCTCACCCTCTCTTTTTCTCTCTCATGCCCACACCTCTTTTTCTATTCTTTTCTTTTCTTTTGGTTTCTTTTCATTTCTTTTCTCTTCTCATTTTACAACAAGGAAATTGCATGAAAGATGAAGAAAAGACCATGGTAAGCAAATGTAAAAGTGTAAAAATGACATGTGCATGTCATGTGCACAAAACACGTTTAATGCCCGATTAGCATTAAAATAATGTATAATAAATCATAAAGTTTCATAATTTGCATAAATCACGTAAAGCACCCCCTTTTTAGTAATTTCTATAATTTTTTCCAAATTTTTCCCAATTTATCTGTATTTTATTATACGGCATATTAAAATATTCATTATATTTATTATTTAATTATAAAAATTCCCAAAAATAATATTTTATTTTTCTGAAATGTTACAGTAGCGGTGCTCGTCGGAGGGAGTGCAATGGGCGGCTATGGGTGTTCGGGCGTGGTTTGGTGGAGGCGACGAGGTGAGGGTGATAGGGCAATGCAGGGGGCAGTGAGGTCGAGGAGTTTGCAGTTATGGGTATTGGTGGAAGAATGTGTAGGGTTCCTAGGCACACTAGTGAGGTCTCACAAGGCATCGAACATGCCAAATTAAAATTTTAACGGTGCCGAGAAACCCGACTACGGATCGTTTGCTAGAAAACTAGGCGAAAAGATAAACTAGTTAACAATTAACTAAGAGATACGGAAATACAACTTTTGTAGATCCGGTGCTCCACCTCCATAGCTCTGCAACGAAGTCGTCTCCGCTGTCCAAATCGAAATCCGGGCTCTTGCGTCGGCTTCATCGGAGAAGAAGCGGGCTAGGTCATCGACGACGTGCCGAAGATGATCTACGTCGAAGCATCATTAGATCAAGCTCCACCTTCACCAAGCCATAAAAACTTGTGAAGGAAACACACTCTACTACTTGGCAAGAGGTAGAGGATGAAGAAATAGGAAGTGGGTAGACTTTAGAATTGGATTTCTCACTCTTTTTCTCACTTTGCCATTAAAGCTTTCAAGCTTTTTCTTGAAGTGAAGAAGAAGAAGAAGATGAAGAATATGATATGTTAATTATAATAAGAATAATAAAATCATTCTTATCATAATCTTAACCATGGTAATGTGTAGAGAGTTAATCATGGTTGAATGGAATGGTTAGGGTTAAGCATGAGACAAAATGGTCACTTGGTCAAAGTCTTCATGAAGCTTCATGAACAAAACAAAATAAGCCACCATTTTTCTCATTTCCTTTTCTTTTTCCAAAAGGATAAATAAATGAATAAAATGAATAAAGAAATAGTAAACCCTAACCATTTCATTAACCAAGGTTTAATTCTTTACACTTAACCAAAAGGCATGTATCATCAAACATGATACAAGCAAGTGCACAAAATCATATCGCATATGCAATGCGCACATCCGAGTGAGAAAATCCATTTAAAGTGAACCGATACTAGTTAATGCAAAGTAATATATCAAATATATAATTATGCATTAAATAATTAAATCAACACTTGATTCAATGATCCGGTCATGTCGCACACAATCGACTAGTATACAATGTATCGGCTTATCGAATCAATCCTTGATTCGATAACTAGGTTATATCGCATACAACCATTCGACACATTCATCGCGAGAATGGAATACGGTATCACATACACGTATTATTCTCGGTCCCGCACATATCTCATATGCGCTCCTATTTCGTTTCGCTTGAGCCAGGAAACCTCTGTGTAGGACTCTAAAGACTCGTCAATACGCCGGCAGCAGGCGATGATCATATCAAACACCCACAAGCCGCAAGCGGTCTGCTAAACGTAACGGCCACCCGGGTATTGAGCGATCTGAAGATCGACGAGCAAGCCCGCTCACACTCCAGTGAATCCAACCAGTAACACTACCGTACAGTCCGGTCTGATCGTCTGATATGTCGCATATCTCGCCTAGGGGTGGTAAACGTCAGACCCCAATAGCTCGATAAGTCGTGTCGATATGAGGTCTATAACAATTCGAGAAACTACTGGTAACACTTACCAGTAAATCTCAGCAACCCTGGCCAGGGATTTCCTGTTATAGCCAATCGAACACAGCACAACATCAACTCCCTATACCGGGAGAGACGAATCCCCTCCTATCGCTCATTGCCTCCATGTGACTCGGGACTGTACCCAAAAACCACCGTTTTGCACGCCCTCTTGGACGTGGTAAGATGGAAATCAAAGCACAGTGGGAACCACACAAGACTCTATGACGATCTCGGGTCAACAGACTACTCTGTACCAGTGTCACCAGAGAACTGCCATCTGACGTGAGGTATAATACCATCTGGGAGTTCTCGGCGAGTCCGTCCAGTGTACCCAGTCTTCACTGAGCACCCGTATATCATCTCTGATGTCAAACACCAATGGATATGGGATCATCCATCGCCCATCTGTATGGGTCGAGAAGGTACACGCTAGTCTACTCTGGTATATCGATGCCCCGTCTCGATATACCCACGACTAGGGACTTTGAAGGATGTACTTAAGGACTACCTGTCCCCACTAGTATGATCTACATCATAGTCCAGGTAGTCAAGTACACATCCTAAGGGCTTTACCAACATGTAACAGAGAGACAATCAGTATACACGTTAAAGTAAAGATCAACCAAATAGCATACTATCATGTCGAGCAAGAAAGTCCTCCCTATATACGTCCCAGCATCCACTACAATGCACATCCAATGTACAGTAATGGCCTCTAGGGCATACATATAACTAACAGGATGATGATGGCGGAGACGTGGTGATGGCTGGGGGTTCTAATGGGTTTGTGAAAGAAGTGAAGGGGGCTCTGCTGCGATGGTGGAGGTGAGTGGGTGTGGAGGTAGTCGATGGTGCGGTTGATGGAAGGCGGCGATGACGGCAAATGGGTGGTGTTGTAAGGAGCTGCGGGTGGTGGTGGTGATCAACGCGAAGGAAGTGGGGGGAGCTTGTGTTAGTTATATATATGGCTTAGAGGCCATTGTTGTACATATGATGTATATTATAGTGGATGCTTGGATATATATATAGAGGACTTTCTTGCTCGACATGATAGTATGCTATTTGGTTTCTTTATCTTGACATGTTGACTTGTATTGGTTTACTGTCTTGCTCTCACATGTTGATAAAGCCCTTAGGATATGTACTCGACCACTAGGACTATGATGCAGATCATACTAGTGGGGCCAGGATAGTCAAAGAGTACATCCTATAATTGTTCCTAGTCGAGGGAGTATCGAGACAGGGCATCGATACTCCAAAGTAGACTAGCGTATACGCATCTTGACCCATATGATGAGCGATGAATGATCCCATATCTATTGGTGTTTGACATCAAAGATGGTGTACGGGTGCTCAGTGGAGACTGGGTACACTGAACGGACTCGCCGAGAACTCCTAGATGGTATTATACTAATCGTCAGATAGCAGTTCTCCGGTGACACTGGTACAGGTTAGTCTGTAGACCCGAGATCGTCATAGAGTCTTGTATGATTTCCACTGTGCTTTGATTTCCACCTTACCACGTCCAAGAGGGCGTGCAAAACGGTGGCTTTTGAGTACAGTCCCGAATCACATGGAGGCAATGAGCGATAGGAGAGGTTTCGTCTCTCCCGGTATAGGGAGTTGATGTTGTGCTGTGTTCGATTGGCTATAACTGGAAGTCCCTGGCCATGGCTGATATGGAGTGCTACTGGTAAGAGTTATCAGTAGTTTCTCGACCTGTTACGAGCCTCACATCGACACGACTTATCGATTACTGGGGTCTGACGTTTACCACCCCTAGACTGGATATGAGACATATCAGACGAAGAGACCGGACTGTACGGTAGTGTTACTCATTGGATTCACAGGAGAATGTACAGGCTTGCTTGTTGATCTTCTGATCGCTCGATACCTGGGTGGCTGTTACGTTTAGCTGACCGCTTGCAGCTTGTGGGTGTTTGATATGATCATCACCTACTGCCGGCGTATTGACGATTTTTTAGAGTCCTACACAGAGGTTTCCTGGCTCAGGCAAAACGGAGTAGGAGCACATATGCGATATGTGTGGGACCGAGAATAATACTATATGAGATACCATATTCTATTCTCGCGATATGTTATATCGGCTGGGTATATGTGATATAGCCGGGTCATCGGATCAAGTGTTGATTCGATGAATTGGTACATGTTATAATAGTCGGTTATATGCAATATAGCCGGATTGTCGGATCAAGAGTTGATTCGATAATTTAATGTACAATTATATATGTGATATATTATATTACGTTAACTAATATAAGCTCGCTTTATTGATTCATTTTCTCCTTTGATAATATATTGATGTATATGCGATATATGTTAATTGCATTATTTTATTTTGTTACAAAATATATTGTATATGTGATATATAATATTGTAACAAGTTAGTGTTACAAACGCAACAATGATTTAGAGATTAAACCTAGTTAGGGTTTGGATTAGGGTTAGCTTTTGGGTTAGCTTTTGGATGCTTCATGAAGCTTTGACTTTGTCTTTAGTTTTGATATTTTGTGTTGATATTTGTTAACCAAACCCAAATCCTTAATCTTAGTTTATTCTCTACATGAGTTAAAACTCTCATTATTAACTCATGGTTGCAATTGTAACCACAACAATAATTCATTATTCATCACAAAAGAAAAGGCTTCATCTTCTTCTTCTTCTTGCTCTTTCAAAAGCTTTCTAGCCTTTTGAGTTGTGGTGATTATTAGTGAGAAATTGAAAATAAAAGAAAGCAATATTCCTACTTCATCATTCTCATCTATTCTAGCCACTTAGATTAGGGTGTTCACTTCTCTAATTACTTCATTAGTGAAGTGTAAGCTTGGGTTAGAGATTCTTCAAGGTAGATCATCTTGGATCAAGAAGACTTCGAGCAAGATGCATAATTCACCTCTTACAGCCTCACGAGAGTCGGAGTTCATGATGATCGCAGCGAAGGGACCTCAACACGGAGCTTATGAAGCGAAAGAACGGACTACAAAGGTTGTAATCCTTATCTCTTTACTTCTTTGTATGTGATACAAACTTTGTTACCCTAGAAATTCTAGCATGATTCATGGTTTGCTTGCTTTGCACCTCTCTAAATTTTAAAGTGGCATGAGTGATTCTACCAAACTCTAGACTAGGTGCAAGGGAAGCCCAACAGTGGTATCAGAGCCAAACTAGAATTCTAGATACGGTGTTATAACAATTATGAAAACGAAATCCACTCCGAAACACGGTATTAAGGAACCCCCATTTTGCTCTCTGTAAATTTTCAAAAAAGTCCTTTAAAAATTTTTCAAACAAGTGCAGAATGATCTATGGACCAGAGTAAGAACATGGGAGAAATAAGGAGGGAGGGGATCGGTTTTTGGCCGATCCCTAGGCCAATAATTCCGGCCAAGCCGGCCCTCTAGGCTCCACTCCCCCTATTCCCCTTGTGCTCTCATGTCTCCATTTTGGGTTTCCTAGTATTGTTTATTTAGCCCAATTTTCATGTGATGATTAGTTTGACTTGTGGCTAATTCGTAGTGTTTCGTAGTCGTATAACTTAACACTGTATTGATAACTTTGATTATTTTTAGCAGTTCGATCGAACTTCGCACACCACATTTTGTACCCCGCTGAAATTTCCAAGTGTTGTAATTTTCCGAAGTTGATTGTATTCGTAAAATCGTGCAAGTACCCCTATGGACCCCATAGAAGACTATAATAACCTTAACTCGATTCTATGCTCACGGAACCGTGTTCGAACCTTCGGGTTTGCCGTAGTTCCGTGGTGTCATAGGTGAGGCATTGGTTAACTCCTTCTACGGCTGGTCCATGGACACTGTGGCACGGTTTTTAAGTGTTTTGACTTTACTCAAATGTTGAGCTACCGGGATAATTTGTGAGTGTATGTGTAACACCCGAGCCCAATAATACTATTTCTGGTTCTAGTTGAGTGTTATACATTGCTCATTTCGATTATCCTGATGGTTTGGTGCTTATTGCTAAATTTTAACCGGTTAAGTCATTTTGGCACATAACAAATTTTAACACCTAAAATGAAATTAAAAATATCCATGTTGGCCTACTCGTCGCCACTAGTCGCATGATAGCGTCCGCGGGTCGAGATTTCTTCCCGTTCGGTTAAACGGGCAAGTTTGGACGGCTACGCGCGCGTGCAAGTGTCCGACTTGGGGGCATGCATTTTAATCATTAAACACCTCTTTTCAAAATTTGGAACTCGCTTAAAATCCTATAATTTGAATTTGAAACATTTGGGCGCAACCCGGGTGCGATTTGGAAATGTTTCATTTAACGCCGAAAATGCCCATTTAATTAAATATCATAAAACTAAAATATATACGAATATAATCTTCTTTAACCGTTTAATCATTTAAATCCTTTCAAATTTCCTTTTAAATCTCGTCTCAACCAATCAGGCTTCCCTCGTGGGCCCGCCTCCTCTCTCTATCTCTCAAAAATCTTTCCCTATCTCTTTCTCTCTCTAAAACCTCTCTCTCTCTCCCTTCATCAAATCTCTCTCTCTCTCTCTCCCTCTATATATTATTCTCTCCCACTGTTCCTCGTTTCAAACAAACCCACGAGAAACCATCGTGAACCTCCAAGCCCTAACCCTAGCCTCCTCGTGCTTGCGCCGCCGACCTCCCCGCGACCTCGCCGTCGCCGTCATCGCCTTCTCAGCCTAGCCGCACCCTCCTACCTCCTTCCTCCGTCTCTTTCCGCGCCTGCACCCAACCCCGACGACATCACCCGGCCGCAGATCTCACCGTCGACGCCGCCTCCTTTCCCGACGACACCAGAATCCTCCTCTCTTCCTCCTCGTCCCGACCTCGTCGTCGCCTTCCTCCTTTCCCTCGCCTGCGTGCACTGCACCCGAGCCTAACCCCATCACCCAACCCCAGGTCGCCGGGAAACTCGCCGTCCATCATCGCCGTCATTGCCTCCGACCACCTCCTTCCCCCCTTGATCACCAGAGCAGACCACCACCCTCCTCTACTCGTCGCACCACCCTCTCCAGCGAACCCAGAGGCTGTCCAGCCTTCGCAGCCGCCGTCGCTGCCTCGCCGGCGTCCCAGCGCCGTCGAGCCCGCGTGGTTGCCCCCTGGTGTCCCCCTGTAAGCTTCACTTATCTTTCCTTTTGTGCGAATTCTCCCCCCGCTGATCTTATTACGTATATCGTGTTGCTAACTTCGTTGCCGATGACTTTTGCCGGAATCCGGCCGTGCCGTAGTTTGGACCCGACGCTCCAGCAAAGTACTCTGGTCCGTGTGGTCCCGTTGTTCGCTGTTGGGACTCGATCCGTGGCCCGTGCACCCATCTCGTGTTTTCTGCCGACTTTGCATCCGTGCTTTCCGGTTTGCGAAACCGTCGAGGCAAGATTTCTTGCTACATGCTACGTTAAACTAATTAAATGTTTGACTCACAAACTTGCTATATTAACTAAGTATTGCTACTTGTCTCATTGGACGAAATATGATGTACATTATAATACTGCCATCTAAATCGTATTTTGCCACCGTAACCTTAATAACAACTACCTGCTAATCATTTTACTATTTAGAGGATAATAGTCGCACACTTATATCTTTATTGCCTGCTGTTATTAATATTGCGCTACACTGTGATTATTGCACCCCAAGGGTGCTTGAACCTGTTAATAAGAGAATACAAAGCATCACTGTGTTTACATGGATTAATATTGTTATTTACTGTTCCTGCTGTTGTTCCTATTCGTTACTATACCTGTTATCAGCATACATTTGATTGCATTACATATTGACCCGATCTTGATACACCTGACACATGTACTGATACCCGGACATGACACCCTAAACATACTGACTCAACCTATTGGACTACAACCTGACTTATTACATGATCTCATGCCTAATGCCAATAAACCTGACTTGGGGTCCTCATGGACCATTCCTGCTGTCTATCCAGACATACCTGTTTTTACCTGATTCTGGATTGACATTAATCCTGGACTACTGAATACCTGACCTGACATACATAACTTGGGGGTATGGGGAAATCAAAGGTGAAACCGACTTGTAACTCAACAGTTCGATACTTGTTCTGATCAGTCTTACGGGCTTGGCCAGTCCGGGAGTGATGATGCTGACATCACTCGTCCATCCTACTACCTACTTTACTACCTAGCGGCACGTCTCGGATTCAGCCCTGAGAACCTTGACCGTGGTCCCGGGCACGAACGGGATACTATTGAGTTACATCGACGATTCATCAATTGATTTTAAAGACTTTAGAGTAGAAACCTGATAGAACAGTTTAGTTACCCATTGCATATTACCCTGCACTGTTATTTCATAATATTGCTTATTCCATGTTCATACCTGCATTGCTTATTACCATGTTTATATTATATTATTTGGTTGACATGACGCGCTGACGTCTGGGTTTTGCATGGCCCAGATTCCTTACCACTATCGACGACCGAGCAGGAGTACTTCAGCCAGCAGGCTGAACTGTGAGTTCCTTAGGGTTTAGTTTATTTATTTTCATTTCATTTCCAGATGTGAGCCCGCATTATGGGACGTATTGTTTATTTATTGTATTGGATCATTTGCTTCCGCACTCATTGTTTATTGATTCTTGTTATTATGGATTTGGACATGTATTAGATTAGTTTATTATTTTGTTCTTGATATCTCTACAACCGTAATGTGACTGTGGATGGATATTTCCTACCCACAGGTAGCATGGTTGGCTATGTCACGTGCCCAATCTTGCGTACTCTGGGAAGCGGGGCGTGACATGGTTCTTTTGGTATCAGAGCGCCATAGGTTAATTGGGTTGATTCTTTTGTAGTTGGGTATTGTACCCAATACACGAATCAGAATACCCGTGTTTAGGAAACATGTCCTGCCACCTTGACCGTTTTACCATCCTTGAATCATTCTTCCGGATCATGTCGACATGCAAACTTACTTTGCATTTGTCAACTCAAAAACCTAACTTCTTGTTATCTCTAGGACTTAGGCGACTTGGGTGGAGTTAAGTAATTGCGGCTATGATACCGCGGCATAGCTACAATGCTGTACTCTATTTAAGTATCTTGGAGTTCTAGCCTTGATCTATACTCAGAATCTATCATCATGCTAATGTTGGGTACTTTGATTTTCAGGAATATGACCGGTAAGAATTTGAAGATGGACCAAAGACGTGCGGTCATAGCCGCCAGGCGTAGAGTGATAAGGGGATTGCTGGAGAATCTAAAGGAACAGACCGAGCTGGAACCGGCATTTGCACTGAACCAAACGTCTTTACGTAGAAGTATTCCGGTGAACAGGCGCAGTGTAGCACCAATGAAGAAAACAATTGTGGATGATCGGAAAGGGAGCGTGATTTGTAACTACTGCCATGTACCCGGACATGTGCGAAAGGAGTGTCGTAAGAGGCTGGGACTTTGTTTTAGTTGTGGAGCGGCAGATCACGCCGTTAGTGCTTGTCCGTCGAAGCTTCGTACAAGGGATGATATTCAGGAGCCTCCGCAGAGACCGTTCCAAGGGCAGAAACAGCTGACTCAAGGACCAAACCAGGCTCGAGCGTTCACGTTGACAGCTGAGGAAGCTAAGGCATCAGGAGAAGTGGTTTCAGGTACTTTACTCGTTCATGGTTTTCCGCATTAGCATTATTTGATTCCGGAGCATCCCACCGTTTTATGTCATCCAAATTTATAACTACACACTCGATTACCCGCACGACCCTGTCTAGTTTTGGGGACATACACACTGGGAATGGGAAAATCATGGCTAGTAAGGAATGTAGAGATTGTACAGTTGTTGTTTGCGGGCGGGAGCTTTTTGCAGATTTCTTGGTGATAGATACGGGCAGTTATGAAGTAGTCTTGGGAATGGATTTTCTAGGCACTTTCCACGCACACATTTGACTGTAGGGCAAGGAAGGAAATTTTCCAGATTCCCGAAAACCCTGAGTTTACTTTCACTGGAGGAAGCAGTTCTGTCGGGCCAATCGAGTTTAGGGCTAGGCCGACGAACAATGTTCTTGCGGCTATGGTAGTGGATAGTAATGAAGAGCCGGCAGTTGTTTGGGACTTTATGGATGTATTTGACGATATGCTGGTATGCTCGAAGGTTCCGGAGGAGCATGCTGAGCCTCTAAAGATCGCACTGCAGACGCTAAGACAGGAGAAATTGTTTGCGAAGATGAGTAAGTGCGAATTCTGGCTGGAAGAAGTGAAGTTTCTGGGGCATGTTGTATCGGGCGATGGAATCGCTGTTGATCCCGAGAAGATTACAGCAGTTCGAGATTGGCCGACTCCAAAGAATGTTGCAGAGATAAGAAGTTTTCTTGGACTCGCCGGATACTACAGAAGATTTGTGGAGAACTTCGCTCGTTTAGCTGAGCCGTTAACCAAGCTTACGCGCAAGGAGGTACCGTTTGTTTGGACGGAGGGATGTGCATTGGCCTTCGAGACATTGAAGCAGAAGTTGATAACCGCCCCTATCCTAACCGTACCGGATAATTCAGGAGGACTGGTGATTCACAGCGACGCATCCGGAAAAGGATTGGGATGTGTTTTGATGCAGAATGAGAAGGTCGTCGCTTACGCATCGAGACAACTGAAGACTCATGAGAAGAATTATCCGACTCATGACTTGGAGCTTGCAGCCGTGATCTTCGCCCTGAAGATTTGGAGACACTACCTTTTGGGCGAGAGAGTCGAAGTCTTTACAGATCACAAGAGTTTGAAGTATGTGTTCACTCAGAAGGAGTTGAACATGAGGCAACGCAGATGGTTGGAGCTGATGGCCGACTACGACCTTGATCTTAAGTACCATCCAGGAAAAGTTAACGTCGTGCCAGATGCGCTAAGTTGGTTACCAGCAATTCAGGTATTGACCGCACAAAGGGAGATCATTGCGGATTTTCGGAGATTTGATTTGGAGGTTGTGCTACCACATGCTACGGGACAGTTGATGCAGTTGAAAGTACAGTCGTCCTTAGTTGAGAAGATTAAAGCGGCACAATCACAGGATCCTAGACTGCAAAAGTTTCGAGAGCAGGTTGAAGTTGGACTGCGAACCGATTTACTGATCCACGAAGACGGTTCGTTGAGATATGGTAGCCGTGTATGTGTGCCAAAAGGGGATGTGCGTGAAGCGCTTATGAAGGAGGCACACAGCTCAGCTTACTCTGTACATCCAGGAGGGACAAAGATGTACCGAGATATTCGACAGCACTTCTGGTGGGAAGGTATGAAACGGGAGATCGCTCGCTTCGTGGCTAAGTGCTTGGTGTGTCAGCAAGTTAAGACTGAACACCAAAGGGTTGCTGGTTTGTTGCAACCACTTCCGATTCCCCAGTGGAAGTGGGAACATATAACCATGGATTTCGTGACGGCTTTACCGCGGAGTCCAAAGGGCAACAATGCAGTATGGGTGATTGTCGATCGGTTGACCAAGGCAGCTCACTTTATTCCTTTTCGGGTTGGTCAATCGACGGAGACTTTGGCAGAGCGGTACATGCAGGAGATTGAAAGATTGCATGGAGTACCGGTGAGCATCGTGTCCGATCGGGACACTCGGTTCTTGTCGCACTTTTGGAGGAGTTTACAAGAAAGTTTGGGGACTCGATTGAAGTTTAGCACAGCTTATCATCCTCAGACTGATGGACAATCGGAAAGAACGATCCAGACCCTTGAAGATATGTTGAGGGCTTGCATGTTGGACTTCAAAGGTTCTTGGGAGGATCATCTACACCTGGTGGAGTTTTCGTACAACAATAGCTTCCAAGCGACTATTCAGATGGCTCCGTTTGAAGCGTTGTATGGTCGTAAGTGCCGTTCACCTGTTTGTTGGGATGACGTTGGTGAACGAAGGTTGCTAGGACCAGATTTGGTGGTACAAACAGTCGAGAAGGTGAATACAATCAGGAAGCATATGAAGGCAGCTCAAGACAGACAAAAAAGTTGGGCAGACACGTCAAGAAGACCTCTAGAGTTCGCCGTGGGTGATCTGGTATTCCTGAAGATATCACCGACTAGAGGAGTGATTCGCTTTGGGAGTCGGGGAAAGCTTAGTCCTCGATTCGTTGGACCCTTCGAGATATTGGAGCGTGTTGGAGAGGTAGCGTACCGTTTGGCGTTACCACAGTCATTGGCAGGAGTGCACGATGTGTTTCATGTATCTCAACTACGGAGGTATGTTCGAGATGAGACCCACGTCTTGGATCATTCGGAGTTGACCGTACGGGAGAACCTAACTTTTGAGGAGCGACCAGTTGAAATCAAGGATTGAAGAGAAAAGGTTCTTAAGAACAAGGTTATCCCTCTTGTGCTAGTTTCTTGGGGTAATCGATTGCATGGAGAATCCACTTGGGAGCGAGAAGACGAGATCCGACAGAAATTTCCTCACCTTTTCCCGTAGTTAGCCATCTTGTATTCTTGGAATTTCGAGGACGAAATTTTTTGTAGTTGGGTATAATGTAACACCCGAGCCCAATAATACTATTTCTGGTTCTAGTTGAGTGTTATACATTGCTCATTTCGATTATCCTGATGGTTTGGTGCTTATTGCTAAATTTTAACCGGTTAAGTCATTTTGGCACATAACAAATTTTAACACCTAAAATGAAATTAAAAATATCCATGTTGGCCTACTCGTCGCCACTAGTCGCGTGATAGCGTCCGCGGATCGAGATTTCTTCCCGTTCGGTTAAACGGGCAAGTTTGGACGGCTACGCGCGCGTGCAAGTGTCCGACTTGGGGACATGCATTTTAATCATTAAACACCTCTTTTCAAAATTTGGAACTCGCTTAAAATCCTATAATTTGAATTTGAAACATTTGGGCGCAACCCGGGTGCGATTTGGAAATGTTTCATTTAACGCCGAAAATGCCCATTTAATTAAATATCATAAAACTAAAATATATACGAATATAATCTTCTTTAACCGTTTAATCATTTAAATCCTTTCAAATTTCCTTTTAAATCTCGCCTCAACCAATCAGGCTTCCCTCGTGGGCCCGCCTCCTCTCTCTCTCTATCTCTCAAAAATCTTTCCCTATCTCTTTCTCTCTCTAAAACATCTCTCTCTCTCCCTTCATCAAATCTCTCTCTCTCTCTCCCTCTATATATTATTCTCTCCCACTGTTCCTCGTTTCAAATAAACCCACGAGAAACCATCGCGAACCTCCAAGCCCTAACCCTAGCCTCCTCGTGCTTGCGCCGCCGACCTCCCCGCGACCTCGCCGTCGCCGTCATCGCCTTTTCAGCCTAGCCGCACCCTCCTACCTCCTTCCTCCGTCTCTTTCCGCGGCTGCACCCAACCCCGACGACATCACCCGGCCGCAGATCTCGCCGTCGACGCCGCCTCCTTTCCCGACGACACCAGAATCCTCCTCTCTTCCTCCTCGTCCCGACCTCGTCGTCGCCTTCCTCCTTTCCCTCGCCTGCGTGCACTGCACCCGAGCCTAACCCCATCACCCAACCCCAGGTCGCCGGGAAACTCGCCGTCCACCATCGCCGTCATTGCCTCCGACCACCTCCTTCCCCCCTTGATCACCAGAGCAGACCACCACCCTCCTCTACTCGTCGCACCATCCTCTCCAGCAAACCCAGAGGCTGTCCAGCCTTCGCAGCCGCCGTCGCTGCCTCGCCGGCGTCCCAGCGCCGTCGAGCCCGTGTGGTTGCCCCCTGGTGTCCCCCTGTAAGCTTCACTTATCTTTTCTTTTGTGCGAATTCTCCCCCCGCTGATCTTATTACGTATATCGTATTGCTAACTTCGTTGCCGATGACTTTTGCCGGAATCCGGCCGTGCCGTAGTTTGGACCCGACGCTCCAGCAAAGTACTCTGGTCCGTGTGGTCCCGTTGTTCGCTGTTGGGACTCGATCCGTGGCCCGTGCACCCATCTCGTGTTTTCTGCCGACTTTGCATCCGTGCTTTCCGGTTTGCGAAACCGTCGAGGAAAGATTTCTTGCTACATGCTACGTTAAACTAATTAAATATTTGACTCACAAACTTGCTATATTAACTAAGTATTGCTACTTGTCTCATTGGACGAAATATGATGTACATTATAATACTGCCATCTAAATCGTATTTTGCCACCGTAACCTTAATAACAACTACCTGCTAATCATTTTACTATTTAGAGGATAATAGTCGCACACTTATATCTTTATTGCCTGCTGTTATTAATATTGCGCTACACTGTGATTATTGCACCCCAAGGGTGCTTGAACCTGTTAATAAGAGAATACAAAGCATCACTGTGTTTACATGGATTAATATTGTTATTTACTGTTCCTGCTGTTGTTCCTATTCGTTACTATACCTGTTATCAGCATACATTTGATTGCATTACATATTGACCCGATCTTGATACACCTGACACATGTACTGATACCCGGACATGACACCCTGTACATACTGACTCAACCTATTGGACTACAACCTGACTTATTACATGATCTCATGCCTAATGCCAATAAACCTGACTTGGGGTCCTCATGGACCATTCCTGCTGTCTATCCAGACATACCTGTTTTTACCTGATTCTGGATTGACATTAATCCTGGACTACTGAATACCTGACCTGACATACATAACTTGGGGGTATGGGGAAATCAAAGGTGAAACCGACTTGTAACTCAACAGTTCGATACTTGTTCTGATCAGTCTTACGGGCTTGGCCAGTCCGGGAGTGATGATGCTGACATCACTCGTCCATCCTACTACCTACTTTACTGCCTAGCGGCACGTCTCGGATTCAGCCCTGAGAACCTTGACCGTGGTCCCGGGCACGCACGGGATACTATTGAGTTACATCGACGATTCATCAATTGATTTCAAAGACTTTAGAGTAGAAACCTGATAGAACAGTTTAGTTACCCATTGCACATTACCCTGCACTGTTATTTCATAATATTTCTTATTCCATGTTCATACCTGCATTGCTTATTACCATGTTTATATTATATTATTTGGTTGACATGACGCGCTGACGTCTGGGTTTTGCATGGCCCAGATTCCTTACCACTATCGACGACCGAGCAGGAGTACTTCAGCCAGCAGGCTGAACTGTGAGTTCCTTAGGGTTTAGTTTATTTATTTTCATTTCATTTCCAGATGTGAACCCGCATTATGGGGACGTACTGTTTATTTATTGTATTGGATCATTTGCTTCCGCACTCATTGTTTATTGATTCTTGTTATTATGGATTTGGACATGTATTAGATTAGTTTATTATTTTGTTCTTGATATCTCTACAACCGTAATGTGACTGTGGATGGATATTTCCTACCCACAGGTAGCATGGTTGGCTATGTCACGTGCCCAATCTTGCGTACTCTGGGAAGCGGGGCGTGACAGTATGTTGATTCAATCGAAACGTTAAATATCGTCTTGATATTCTGTGATTGTGATACAATATGTGGAATTCATATAGTTAGGCATGAAATCCGTAATATGTGATATTTCGGGTTTACGATGTCTAAGGCGACCGTAGATTCAAAATGTTGTAGTTTTTCACTTTTATTTTCTGCGACCGTAAGCGTAGTATGTGGTGTATCGCCGGCTTCGTTGCTATACATCAACGACAATAGGGATACGCATACTTGCTTACGTTGATGATATGAGATATTATGTGTTGCTGTGATATGTTATATTGGATCGTCGTGTTTTGAATAGCCGGGGGTTTTATGTGAGATGAGGGTTTTTATTTTCATTCAAGTAAAATTCATTGTATGTAATATTCTTTTATTGGGGCACTTCCGGGTTGAGGATGATATCACCATGGTATATTATTTACTTTTTCGCATTAGATAGACCCAAGGAGGGGAGTACAAGTAACCGGGTTCTAGGGTCCAGTGGGAGGCCATCTCGAGGAGTTGAGACCGGGTCTCCTAACCCTAGAATTGGCAGCGTTACTTGCCGCTCTCGTAGGGGTCTAGGGATATGGGTTTGGCTATTCATCACGACCGTGGAATCCGTGTTTTATACAGGCTCGAAATAAAACACGGACCTCCTAGTTTATCCAATATTTCATATGTTTCTTCTGCTGCTGATATACTGTGATGTGATCATATTATATGCGTGAGACGAATACTTTATTATTGTATATATGATATATAATAAACGTTGCTTATGTTTTACACCCGCGCTAGTCCCGTCCCGGTATGTCGTTAGTTAAGTAACCTGACGGTGCATTACAGAACATTGAGGCGAATGCGGATGGCATAAGCGTACGTTGTATTTTCGTTTCTTCTGTGATGCTTAGGAAGCATAAATGATGGGATTTATTAATGAGATTAATAAAAGAAAAGAAACCTAAAAGATGTTGTAGAATCAAATTTATAAAAAAGGTAGCTACAGTTTTTGCTTTGCATAGAGTTATATGTGATATACCCTGCACCTTATTCGATGAGGAAAGAGCCGAGATCTCTTCACCGGGAGTGACCTCTTTAGCAAAACTGGCAGATGCTATAAACTCACGGTTTAGTTTTTGATTGCTTCTATAGTTCTTGCTTTGCATAGCGGTATTTGTGAAATATCATGCACCTTATTCGATAAGGAAAGAGCTGAGATCTCTTCACCGGGAGTGACCTCTTTAGCGAAACTAGAAAAACCTCAAAAACACTCCTTTTCAAAATCACATGTTTCTACAACGATATCAAGTTCATTACGCTTATGGTTTTCTAAAAAAACTGCGTAACCCTTCGTCATTTCAGATAAGTAATATTTAGTATTCGTGTTGCGGTAGTTTGGCATGCGTCAAGGCGTAGTGTACGGTAGCTAATTACTACTTATCTGTAGCATGAGATGCGATTGGATTAGGGTATTCATACGGCATTGTTTGGCATGCGTCAAGGGTCGTACGGGTGGGTTTAATTCAATCATGAAATGTACGGGTTGAATTTGACTGGCGGACTATGGGTTATTTGGCATGCGTCAAGGTCATAGCACGCTAGGGGTAAAAGCATTATCCGGAATTTCATGTGTTGAAATTTGCAATGAGATTGCATACCTCCTATGAGATAGTTGGATCCCGATACCCACTGCGAGTAAAAGTTACTCCTGGAAGAGTTTTACACAGGACAATTAGCCGATCATGTAGGTGACTAGAAAGGTGTTTACGGGGTCATGCCTCTGGGAAAACGAGGTTTATTTTAATTAGGTCCGTGTGAAAGCATGGGGAACCTCTCTCAAAATACCAACACTGGCCTGACTGAAAGATTGGCGAACTTGTAAAGTGTAATTAATCTCGGCTAATCTTACCTTTTAGGGTTTTAAGGAAGATTTGATAAAAAACAGTGGGAGCCATCCTGATTAGATAAGATAATAACCAATCTAATTTTGCAAGAGCATACGCTAAAGTGTTTTCTTCTCTCTCTTTCCAGGTAGTGACCATATCAGGCCTTAATCAAGATAATAACATGGATGTATTGACTGAACCCGCTTATTATACTGAGCAGGGGAACGTTGGTCCCGCTCCCATTTATAATTGTTATAAGTCCGAGCAGGGAATATGAGAATATCTGGATTCTCACGCCACCCAAACGAAAAATAAGCATAATGACGCATCTTCTTCAGGTGTGTTAGTTATCGAGAACTGTTTCTCAGTTCACTCTACGTCCTATGTATTAGATACCGGATCAGGATCCCACATATGTAATATGTTGCATGGGCTACAAAAAGATAGGGAACTGGGAAAGGGTGATCATTCCGTAAGAGTAGGGAATGGTGCAAATGTTGCAGCCAAAGCAATTGGCGAATATCACCTTGTGTTACCAAATGGTAATACATTGGTTCTGAACGAATGCTATTACATTCCGACCCTGATATGCAATCTTATATCAGTTTCTTTATTGAGCAAAGAAGGATATAATTTTGTAGTACAGGATAATGTTATGAACATATTCCTGAATCAAAAGTTGATTGGATCAGGATTGTTAAATAATGGCATATACGTTCTCAACCAAACTACAGTACTTAATGTACAAAATACACACAAGAGAAAGAGTTCAGAAATGAACGAATCCTTCTTGTGGCATTGTAGACTAGGTCATATCAATACGACACGGCTAGCTAAATTACATAAGGATGGATATTTGAATTTGTTTGAATTTTCATTTTATGATACTTGCCAGTCATGTCTCAAAAGCAAGATGACCAAAACTCCGTTTAGTGGATACGGAGAAAGAGTTACAGAACTCTTAGGACTGATACATAGTGATGTATGTGGTCACATGTCTACACATGCCAGGAACGGTTCTTCCTACTTCATTACATTCACTGACGATATCTCAAGATACGGACATGTGTTCCTGATGAAACACAAGTCTGAAGCTTTTGAGAAATTCAGGGAATATAAGCACGAAGTAGAGAACCAAACGGGCAAAAGTATTAAGATCCTACGATCTGATCGAGAAGGAGAATACTTGAGCAATGAGTTTCTGGACTATCTAAAAGAGAATGAGTTCTCTCTCAGCTTACTCCTCCCTATACACCACAGCACAACGGTGTATTGGAGCGGAGGAATCACACCCTATTAGATATGGTGCGCTCTATGATGAGCAATGTTGAGTTGCCTATTTTCTTCTGGGGGTATGCGCTTGAGATAGCCATAGACCTATTGAATAAGGTTCCCACCAAATCTGTGCCAACCACTCCATATGAGATATGGAAAGGAAATAGACCGCATCTTAATTACATTAAGATATGGGGTTGTTCGGCATATGTGAAAACACAAAATCCGGACAAGCTCGAGGCAAGGTCAGTTCTGTGCAAGTTTATTGGATATCCCAAGCATTCGCAAGGGTATATCTTCTACCACTCCGAGGAACAAAAAGTGTTTGTTTCTCGATATGCCACCTTCTTAGAAAAAGGTTTTCTGATGAAACAAGATAGTGGCACTGAGGTAGAACTGGAAGAAGTTCCAGCGACACAAACTACAACTGAAGATTTAGTGGAACCAGAGGATTCAGTAGTTCCCAACGAACCCCAGCCTCTCCGCCGATCTAGTAGAGTTCCTCGTCCACCATAGAGATACTACGGTTTTCTCATAGACGGTGGGAGCGAGGATTGCATCATGGAAGATGATGACCAACTAGCTTCAAGTAGGCCATCACGAGTGGGGACTCTGTGAAGTGGCTGGATACAATACGATCTGAGATGGAATCCATGTACACCAACAAAGTATGGACTTTGGAAGTTACTCCTGAAGGGGTAAAACCCATTGGGAGCAAGTGGATCTTTAAGAAGAAACTTGGTGTAGATGGAAAAGTTGAGACTTACAAAGCTAGACTTGTTGCAAAGGGTCTTCGTCAACGACCAGGTGTGGATTATGATGAAACCTTTTCTCCAGTGGCTATGCTTAAGTCCATCCGGATCTTACTTACCATTAATGCATACCATGACTACGAAATCTGGCAAATGGATGTTAAGACCGCCTTTCTAAATGGTGATTTAGTGGAGTGCGTGTACATGACTCAGCCAGAAGGCTTCGTAGATAGTGGGAGCAGCGGAAAGGTGTGCAAGCTGCTTAAATCCATCTACGGGTTAAAGCAGGTATCGCGGAGTTGGAACATCTGCTTTGATGTTGTAGTCAAAGAGTTTGACTTCATCAAGAACGCAGATGAACCTTGTATTTACAAGAAGGTTGCAGAGAGTAAGGCTGTCTTCCTCGTATTGTATGTGGATGACATACTCTTGATAGGAAATGATGTTCCTATGCTGCACTCGGTCAAGCTCTTCTTATCACATCGATTCTCAATGAAAGATCTAGGTGATGTCTCCTACATATTGGGAATCAAGATCTATAGAGATAAATCTAAACGGATACCGGGATTGTCCCAATCTAGGTACATTGACACCATACTAAAGAGGTTTAGTATGAAAGAATCCAAGCGTGGTAACCAACCCACGATCTCTGGACTCACTCTCTCCAAAGAGATGTCTCTCAAGACTGATTTGGAGAGAGCTCGCATGCAAGGGATACCCTATGCTTCGGCAGTAGGCTCTATCATGTACGCGATGCTATGTACCAGACCCGATGTAGCATACTCACTAAGTGTAGTGAGTAGGTATCAAGCAGATATAGGAGAGAATCCCTGGACAGCTGTGAAGAACATTCTCAAGTACTTGAGAAGAACTAAGGAGATGTTCTTGGTGTATGGTAACGAAGAACTCCAGGTGGAGTTCTTTACCGATTCGAGCTTCCAAAGTGATAAGGACGACTCTAAGTCGCACTCGGGATTTGTCTTTACCCTAAATAGAGGGGCGGTTTGTTGGAAGAGTTCCAAGCAAGAAACCGTGGCAGACTCGACGATGGAGGCTGAATACATCGCTGCCAACGATGCTGCCAAAGAGGCTGTCTGGATGAAGAAGTTCATCACTGAACTTGGTGTGGTTTCTTCCATTGAGCATCCAATACCTTTGTATTGTGATAACAATGGATCTGTGGCTTTGGCCAAGGAACCCAGGTCCCATCAGAAGTCCAGACATATTCTGAGGTGGTATCACCTGATCCGGAAGATAGTTGATCGCCGCGAGATCGAGGTCAGGAGAGTTGACACGAAGGACAACACTGCGGATCCATTCACGAAGGCCATTCCCCAGATACAATTTGAGAGACTCTTCGGGATGTTGGGCATGAGATACTACAACAGCAGGTCTTAGTGCAAGTGGGAGATTGTTAGTTATATATATGCCCTAGAGGCCATTGTTGTACATATGATGTATATTATAGTGGATGCTTGGATATAGATATAGAATACTTTCTTGCTCGACATGATAGTATGCTATTTGGTTTCTTTATCTTAACATGTTGACTTGTATTGGTTTACTGTCTTGCTCTCACATGTTGATAAAGCCCTAAGGATATGTACTCGACTACTAGGACTATGATGCAGATCATACTAGTGGGGCCAGGGTAGTCAAAGAGTACATCCTATAACTATTCCTAGTCGAGGGAGTATCGAGACAGGGTGTCGATACTCCAGAGTAGACTAGCGTATACGCATCTTGACCCATATGATGGGCGATGGATGATCCCATATCCATTGGTGTTTGACGTCAAAGATGGTGTACGGGTGCTCAGTGGAGACTGGGTATACTGAACGGACTCGCCGAGAACTCCTAGATGGTATTATACCAATCGTCAGATAGCAGTTCTTCGGTGACACTGGTACATGTTAGTCTGTAGACCCGAGATCGTCATAGAGTCTTGTGTGATTCCCACTGTGCTTTAATTTCCACCTTACCACGTCCAAGAGAGCGTGCAAAACGGTGGCTTTTGGGTACAGTCCCGAATCACATGGAGGCAATTAGCGATAGAAAGGGTTTCGTCTCTCCCGGTATAGGGAGTTGATGTTGTGCTGTGTTCGATTGGCTATAACTGGAAGTCCCTGACCAGGGCTGATATGGAGTGCTACTGGTAAGAATTATCAGAGTTTCTCGACTTGTTATGAGCCTCACATCGACACGACTTATCGGTTACTGGGGTCTGACGTTTACCACGCCTAGACTGGATATGCGACATATCAGACGAAGAAACCGGACTGTACGGTAGTGTTACTGATTGGATTCACAGGAGAATGTAAAGGCTTGCTTGTTGATCTTCTGATTGCTCAATACCTGAGTGGCTGTTACATTTAGCTGACCGCTTGTATCTTGTGGGTGTTTGATATGATCATCACCCACTGCCGGCGTATTGACGATTCTTCAGGCAAAACGGAGTAGGAGCACATATGCGATATGTGCGGGACTGAGAATAACACTATATGAGATACCATATTCTATTCTCGCAATTTGTTATATCAGCCGGGTATATGTGATATAGCCGGGTCATCAGATCAAGTGTTGATTCGATGAATTGGTACATATTATATTAGTCGGTTATATGCAATATAACCGAATTGTCGGATCAAGAATTGATTCGATAATTTAATGTATAATTATATATGTGATATATTACATTACGTTAACTAATATAAGCTCGCTTTATTGATTCATTTTCTCACTGGATAATACATTGATGAATATGCGATATATGTTAATTGTATTATTTTATTTTGTTACAAAATATATTGTATATGTGATATATAATATTGTAACAAGTTAGAGTTACAAATGCAACAATGATTTAGAGATTAAACCTAGTTAGGGTTTGGATTAGGGTTAGCTTTTGGGTTAGCTTTTGGATGCTTCATGAAGCTTTGACTTTGTCTTTAACTTTGATATTTTGTGTTGATATTTGTTAACCAAACCCAAACCCTTAACCTTAGTTTATTCTCTATATAGATTAAAACTCTCATTATTAACTCATGGTTGCAATTGTAACCACAACAATAATTCATTATTCATCACAAAAGAAAAGGCTTCATCTTCTTCTTCTTCTTGCTCTTGCAAAAGCTTTCTAGCTTTTTGAGTTGTGGTGATTATTAGTGAGAAATTGAAAACAAAAGAGAGCAATATTCCTACTTCATCATCCTCGTCTATTCTAGCCACTTAGATTAGGGTGTTCACTTCTCTAATTACTTCATTAGTGAAGTGTAAGTTTGGGTTAGAGATTCTTCAAGGTAGATCATCTTGGATCAAGAAGAGTTCAAGCAAGATGCATCATTCATCTTTTGGAGCCTCACGAGAGTCGGAGTTCATGATGATCGCAGCGAAGGGATCTCAACATGGAGCTTATGAAGCGAAGGAACGGACTACAAAGGTTGTAATCCTTATCTCTTTACTTCTTTGTATGTGATACAAACTTTGTTACCCTAGAAATTCCAGCATGATTCATGGTTTGCTTGCTTTGCACCTCTCTAAATTTTAAAGTGGCATGAGTGATGCAACCAAACCCCAGACTAGGTGCAAGGGAAGCCCAACTGCTTGGGTGATGGGAGCGAAGACGTGGCCGTCGGTGGAGGTGAGAAGGTGGTCGGCGGAGGTAGCTCGTCGGCGGAGGTGGCCGGCGGTGTCGAGGGGAGAGAGGGAACAGTGGGTCGTTGAGCTCGGCGGTAGAGATGATGAGGTGCAGGGAAAAGGAGAGGGAAGAAGAGAGATTGTGAGGGAGAGAGAGAAGAGAGAGGGGGTGACGAGATGAAGGCGAGGCGAAGGTGGACGTGAGGTCGAGGCGAGGAGAGCATGTGAGGATTCGGGGGAAAGAGATCTAGGGGAGACGTTAGACCCACGGCTGAGTCGTGGCTGTTGGAGGGCGCGGGTCTCGCGGGGGTAAGTGCGAGCGTGGAGGGGAGCCGTTGGGGTTGTTGAGGGAGGCGAAGACGTGGTCGTTGGGGTGGAGCGGGTCGCTTGGGTGTGGGTGCGAGCAGTGGCGTGGATGCGAGAAGCGGAGGCGAGACAAGGGAAAACGAGTGGGAAAGAAAGTGAAGAGAAGAAGAAGAAGGGAGTGGGGAGCGGGTCGAGTCGGTAGGGTTCGGGTAGGGTTTAAATCGGGTTAATTCGTAGGGAAGTGGGTAGTGGGCTTGGGCTGGGGTTTGGGTTAGGTGAAATTTTAGAAAATAATAAAAAGTTAGGATTGAGTGAAGGGTGAGGGAGATGGGTCATGGGCTGGGCCGGCTTAGAAAAAGAAAAGAAAATAAAATAAAAAGGGTTTAAGGTTTGGGTTGTTTAGGGTTTAGATTAGGTTTTAAAAAAGAAAGATTTAGAAAAATTAGAATAAATAAATTAAAGGTTAGGCTTTATAAATAAAATATAGAAATATTTAAATTTAGAAAATTTGGGGAACATAATTTACAAATACGGAAAAATATTCACAGGGGATCTGGGTATTACACCCCTTGCACAACAGCGTCCCGTTAGAAATTTTTTTCTAATGGGGAAAGTGTCACGATCCGAAATGGCACGTGGCTGGCACTTGAATCATATGAAGTCTTTAGGACCCCATCTAATTCAAGTAAGCCAAAAATCCTAGAAATATAAACCATTTTAAAGAAGAAAGAAGGAAAAGTTTAGTTTTAAAGCAAGTAGTTTAACAACATAAGTCGAAGTATGCATTTTTAAAACATTAAGTTTTTTCTGAAAATTTTGACAGAGATTCCTTTGTAAATACTAGCCCCAAAAGGGGGTACAACATGAATAATATGGATAAAGGCATCCCCAAGCAGGAGCTAACTCTTCGTCAATTGGCGGCCACAACCACGCAAGCAATATAATATACAACGCCAAGGGCGAGGATCAAAACTCAAAAGGAAACACATTAACATCAAGAAAACCCATAATAATACAATGCGCGACTCTAAGGTCGAAAAAATAACAACTGGTTTTCTAAATCTGAAATAATATACAAGTCAGGTTGATGGAGTTTCTAGATACAAATGAATATAAATAAAAGGTACACTGGTGGTCATGATGCAAGTGAACCCACCTACCAAAGCAATCACCCGGAATGAAGCAGTGTGCCAGCAAAACCGCAACGAAACCTGTACGGCAAAACCTGCAAGAAACTGTGGCACAACGGGGGTGAGTTGCCAACTCGTGGGTAGAAAACATCACCGAGCAGAAATCGTATGTATGACTCAATCCTAGGTCAATACGATCAATATATATATCCTCAAAATGATAATAGCCTGAAGCATCAAGATAATGGCATGGGTAAACATCTATAGATAGGTGTACCAAGTGCTCGTGTCAGTGCCTCAGGTAGCAACGTATCATAAATATAAGGTATGAATACAATATAATGAAAACAGAATGCATCATGAATGTGAAAACTGTTTTCTTAATTTAGTGAGATTTCTGTATATTTATAAATCGAGGTATCGTCGATGAAATCAACATGAAATCAGTGTCAAGTATCGACACAAAATATAAATCCCAATATCTTAATATCTCAATATCTCAGGCTCCGGCAATCCGGACTGATCTGTAATCTCGAATCTCAATATCAAGGGCTCCGGCTATCCGGACTGGCCCATATCATCAAATCATAAAATTTAGGGCTCTGGCTATCCGGATTGGCCCATATTCCGATCGGTATCCTCCGGATATCTGTCGAGTCACAAAACAATCACCGGTCAATAGTGCTCCCCTGTTTCAGGCTCAACGCCATCATCTGCGATCTTCTCGCCCCGGAATACCCCACCGGGTCCACCATGCACCCACAGACGGTTCCTCCTCCTCCTCGAATCAGGTGTATGATATTGCTCAAGAGCCGAGAAAACTCATAGTGGACATATCTCATATCATATCATGAGAAAACCGCAACTTTCATTTTAAAATGATAATCAGTTTATAAAATCCTTGAGGTTTCTCCAAATCCAGAAATCTCATGGAAATCCGAAATCCAAATCTCAAGGGTAAATAAACAATGAATTTCATAATATTGGGCTCCGGCAATCCGGACTGGCCCATAATGTCATGGCAAATGAATATATAAATATGCATGAAAATCACAGTATTAAATACAATGTCTAAGCTATCATATAAAAGTAAGCTCACTAATACCATGTCAAAACTATCAGCTAACATTTTATATCAATGAAGTAGTATTTTCTAATGTGTACGTGACATGGCTGTAACGTAGTGAAAATCGTTTTGGTGAAATTTCGGAAAATCGGTAAAATAAGGGGGTTTTCTGTAAAAAGTCAAAATACAAATATCTTTATTTTAAAATTAAATATAAATATTCTAGTTATGTAATTGCTAGTATTTGGTGTTTATTGAGCCACTGGTGAGATTTCAAAATTTCTGAAAATTTTTTCGAAATTAATTATTTTAATATTATTTTAAGCCGTCACTAATACATTTAATTCGGGAAAGTTACAAACTGGAATGGGTTGAAACAAATTTTGTGCATCATAATACATTAAACAAAATTTTATCATGTGGTTTTTGAATTGAAATAGGGTTGTTAACCGATGTTAGAAAATATCGAAGAAAAAGGCTTTTTTCGGTGAAATTAGTGCAAATGGAGTGCGATATAACTTTTATCTTTTTCCAAACAAAACCACACTCTCTTTTACTCCCTCACACTGTTTTTGGCTGACCTTGGCAGCCCCCTCTCACTTCATTCTTCAAGTGACTTCTAGAAAGTAGGTTTTATGGAAAAATAAAAAGGAAAATGAATAAAGGTTGAAAAGACATAAAGAAGGAATTTAATGGGTGAAACTTCTACACAACTCTTCACTCTTTCTTTCTCTCCCATTTCCTCCTACCCTTGGCCGGCCACTTCCCCATGGCAGCCCCCCCCCCCCATTTTAGCCCCTTGATTTTGTTGCAAAATCCATCAAAAATTCATAAAAAATTCAATAAAAAATCCACAAAATCCTAATAAATTCCTACCCTCTATTCTTTGCTCATCTTTACATGGATTTTGGAGATGGAAAACATTTATTTTGGAGGCTCATTTTCATGTTTGGATTACATGTTGTGGAGGTATAAATCTTGTTCTTTCGATTTATTGTTATTAGATGTTTCATTTAAGCATAATTAGATTTAATAAATTAATTCTATCTACAAGTTTTAAAAATTCAAGTTAGGGTTATAAAATTAGGTTATGGTTTTTATTAATTAAGTAGGGTTATAATAATTAGTTTAACACTTTTAGAATTGGAAAATCTTGCATGGTTGTTGAATTATAATTTGTTCATTTAAAATTGTTTAAATTAAATATTTTTGCTAACTAAGTTTCTATAAAACATATATATTGGTGTTAATAAATTATAATTTATATTTTTATCACTATATTGTGGTTTTAATGAGAGTATTAACTTGTTGGTGGAATGAAAAACTCAATTTGGTTACTAGTTTTTATTGATAATTGATAAATTGTAAGAAAAATGCTATTTTTGCTAACTAGAATTTGGAAATTCTTAAATAAATGAGATTTAAAATATAATTTATGGTTTCATTATATTACCATCATTATAAATTGTAGTTTGAAAAGTTAATTCATGCAAAATCAAGTTTTGTTGTGGAATTGTGGAATTTTGCTTGTAAGATGTGGAAAATTGATAAAAGTTGCAAACTAGGAATTTTGTATTAATACAAATTTGTGTAATAATAATATGGTAGTGGTTTGTATAATCTAGTTATACTATTTAATATGTATTACGACAATTAGTTTCTTTTAAACATCAAGTTTTGAAGTAAAACGGTAAATTGGCGCTTTCGGGTTTTACGAAATCGGACTGTTTGATCGATTTTTAGGATTTCGATGGATTAAATCATGTTTTATATTATAAGTAATGAGTTTTAAACTATGAGTTGTTTGTTGATGTTTATCTCGGTTAATCAGAGTTTGTACGCCGATATCGAGCGATATTTGGTTCTTTTGTGTGAACGGGACATAGGTTTTAACATATGCGCGTTCCGTGCGTCGTTTTGACTTTTGTCCGTGATTCAGTTTACGATACTATATATGTTTGCGTATAGGTACCCCTCACGTAGACTGCGGGCGATGAAGATGAGGATGGCGACACCGTTTCCGGCAGACATGGACCAGGTGAGTAGATGTATATCTACGGGGGGAAGTCGGGTGGATGGCGTTTAGCACCCCCGCAACGTAGAATAGGAATAGTACTTATTGACATTAGGAAGCCAGATGTGACCCTAGATTCTTAATGAGTAGAACCCTAGTAATGACCCTAGGCTGGACTAGACTGATTTTGGAAGACCATACCAGAGGATGAATACCTTGGAAGAGATTCGTAGGTTTTAGGTAGATACACACACGCACACACTGAAACTCGACGTGGTGTATACGTGTATGTGTATATATATAGGACTAGGTGTAGGTGTGTGTGTGTGTGTGTGTATACAACACGTATATGAGATACAATGATGTGATATGATACACGGGAATGAAACAGTATAACTGGGCTTGATGCCGTGACTCTTGGCTATACAGTCGTATTAAAATGTTAGCGGATCATTTGAAAATGAGATAATGAACAGGTATACATAAAGTATAATGGGTGGTGATGATATTGAGGTACATGGGACTCTAAAATAGAACCTGGACTGTAACTTGTGACTGATCACGATGTGATATATGTATGACTTGATTACGACATCATATAGGTGTGACCTGATGTCGATATCATATAGGTGTGACCTGATGTCGATATCATATAGGTGTAACTTGATGTCGATATCATATAGGTGTGACTTGATGACGATATGATATAAGTGTGACTTAATCACAATATGATACATATGACATGATAATTCTGAGGATAAATTAATGATGTATATTTATGATGGCAATGATATATGATGTATGCGATTACAGCATAGCACCTTGATCTTGACATGTGTTGATGATGATATTATACGAATGATGAGACACGTAGGTGATACTTGACCCGTACCCCGATATTGAGATGCCGTACGATGGATTTTACCGTACGAGGCATAGATGTGATGATTGATCCACACTCTTGTTTCGAGGAAATCGTACTACATACGTGACGCTATTGAGGCTGGATCGCCGACTATTAGAGATATGGACTCAGATTTTAGGTGTACTCCTATTTCTTATCGACTAGTTTCTTAGGTTTAGTTCCTTAGGAGGTTAGATGGACACTAGTTTAGGTTCGAGTCATATAGTGGTAGTGGTACTTGTATATCGCAGATGAGTGGTTATTACACATCCGTCTTTACATTCATACCGTAATCATAATGTGCATGTTTATACATATGTTTCTATAATCAGCATAAAACTTTGCCTGTTAGGACACCAGCACCATTACCGATGATGCGCATATTCCACGCACACTTATTTGCCGGCTCACACACATCATCATCGGTAATTACTATGTCACGTACACTTTAGATCATATTATCTTTTATTGATAGAATCAGCTAAAAGCTAGATCGATATAGTATTATGATTACTCTCAGATGTTAGTCTAGACATGGCATTTATTACTTAGACATTCATGCATTCATATTTTCATGTTATCATGCAGTATTATGGGGCATATGCCGACACTTATCATATATTTACTCATGATTTTTGGGATTTTGGATTTATATGAGATTTCTAGATTTTTGGGGAAAACCGCAAGAATACATAAAAACTTCTCTCTCTCTCCTCCTCTCTTTTTAAAACATAAGATGCGGTTTTCTCGTGATGTATGTGTCGTCCACTATGAGATTTCATGTTTTCTGTTGGATTTCAAGACCCGATTCGAGGAGTGGATGAACCGTCTCGGGTACATGGTGGGCCCGGTATGGTACCCCGGGGCAAGAAGATCGAGTTGTAGACGATGAGCCTGGCAGGGGAAGGCTACCTACCGGTGATGTCTGGCGCGACGGATATCCGGAGGATACCGACCGTTGTCGTGAGATTTGATGATATGGGCTGATCCGGACTGACGGAGCCCGAGATATTGAGACTATGAGGTATTGAGACTTGAGATTTACATGGTTTGTGTCGATGTTTGACACGGATTTCCATGGATTTCATCGATGATGTTTCAGATTTCTATACAAATTTTACTATGATGAAAGTTAAAGACTTCTTATACAGATATATCCCGATTTCAGGGTTGATTATTTTACATTCATGGTGCATGCATACTCATTCATATGACATAGTACTATATGAGGCACTGACACGAGCACGGAGCATTTGCACTTACACGTAGCTTATTATTCTGTCCTTACTTGATGACTAGTAGTATATTAGTATATTATTATGACCTAGGATAGCGTCGTGCATTCGATTTCTTTTCGCAAATATCTTCTACTCACGAGTTGGCAACTCACCCCCGTTGTGCCAAATTTTATTACAGATTTGATGCACAGGGTTCCTTGGCAGTTTACTGGCACATCATTTCATTCCGGGTGATTTGCACGGTAGGTTGGTTCATTTGTATCTGGACCGCCATTGTACTTTTATTATTTCATTTGTATCTAGAAAACTCCATCAACCAAACCTGTATTACTTGATAGATTACTGGACCATTTATTTGTTTCGACCTTAGAGTCGCGCTTGTATTATTATGATATCTGGTGGTTTTGTTTTCTTTTAAGTTTTGAGCCTCGCCCTTTGGCGTTGTATACTATTATGCATTGGTGTGGTTGTTTCCGCCTTTTGGCGTAGAGCTAGCTCCCGTTTGGGGATGCTTTTTATTGTTTGTGTATATTATACTTGTTGTACCCGTTTGGGGCCAGTTTTTATAGAGGAGACTCTGCCGAAATTTTTGGGAAAATTTGCTGATGGTTTTAAACTTGTTTTCTTCATGTCTTCTTTTACTTCTTCTTTTTATGGTTTAGATTTCTGGGCTTCGGTTTACTTAGGTTACGTTGCGCCTCTAAACGCTTCGTAATCTAAGTGCCGATCACGTTCCGTACTTTCGGGTCGTGATAATGGCAATTACCGATGATGATGTGTGTGAGCCGGCAAGCAAGTGCACGTGGAGCATATGCATCATCGGTAACGGTGCTGGTGTCCTGACAGCATGGGTTTCATAATAATTACTAAAGCACAAATAAATATGCAATGCAATGCGAATAATAGAATATGCGGAAAATGAATGGTAAACGCAGCAATAAAGAATATACATTACTATATATGAGTCATACAGTTTTAACATTTGAAATAACATGAATCGTGGTGTTTAGTAAATAGGGACTACGATGTTTTTAAATAAAGGTACGTCCTTTGAAATATCCGTAGAATCCCTTGTTCTGTCTTTAAAATACTCACGATTCATTAGTTTTGAAATAGGTATGACTCGGGTCTAGTCTAACATCTACAAGTAAACTATATGGCTAAACTAACAGGCTAATCGAAAAGGTAAAGAAACCACCTAAATCTGAGTCAATATATATATAAATATAATAGTTGGTGATCCCGCCTCAATAGTATCACATACGATACAATAAATAATATGACATTCTCAAGTCAAGAGTGCGGATCTACCATCAATATATAGCTCGTACGGTAAATCCATCGTACGGCATCCCAAATCTGGGTACGGGTCGAATATCACATTTATGTCATCATTTATCTGGTATCCTTATCATCATATCATGATCTGGGTACTGATTTAAAGTCTAGTACATACTGATACCATCTACATATAGGTATGCGTGTGTATGAAAACACATCGCCAAGAACCCGCTATAATCTCATGTCGTATCTCATAATACAAACTCAACATATCACCGATCTCGTGGCATCATGCCCAATCTCATCGACTCGTCTCCAAATATCGTATACTATCCTCATCATCCATGTATATGTATACGTATATATACACACACACACACACACACACACACACATAGTCCCATACCTATGTGTGTGTGTATATATATATATACATATTCCCATATACGCACAAGTAATAAAATGTATGCGTGAGTGTGTGTGCGTGTACGTAAACCTTATTTTAGGGTTCGCGACTAAGAAAATAACTAAGTTACTTCTAACGCACTAAAACTAACTCATGAACATCTAGCATCTTACTCTCTAATCATCCAAGTTTCACAACATAATAATCATATATATAACATATATATCGTATAATACACCACGAACTGCGGGGGTGCTATACGCCATCCATCCGACTTCCCCCGTAGATATATATCTACTCACCTTGATCCTTACTTGCCGAGGTCGATGACGCCACGCTCGTCCTTGTCGTTCATGTCCACTCGAGGGTACCTACATATGTACACATATAGCATCGAAAACAGAAATCACGCACGAAAACCAAAACGGCACGCGTATCACACATATGTTAAAACCTATGATCTCGCATGCAAGACACTATCAAATAACCTTCATTGTTGACGTTCAAACGCCACACGACGGAACACAATAACAAATACCAATCCCAATTCATTAAAAACCGCAAAACAAAATCAGAAACTTTGAAAACATGCTCCAAATTTGCCTCAAGTGACAATTGGAACATTTTGCATATCGGGGGTGGGTGGGTCTAATTAACAGATACTGGAGCCACAGACGAAGCACGAGACCAAAATGGGGTACCCAGACCGCAAATTGCGGCCCAGGGGATTAAAATTGCGGCCAGGAAGTTGATAAGGGGTCTCGGGGCTCTAGGGTATCTTCCAGGTTGCCTGTATGACTCCCAGTAATCGCTAAATAATTTTCAGGTCACCCGGCTTATAGCAGATGTCAATATACCATCACCAAAGTTTACAAAATACGATATCAGGGTTTCTAAGTTCATGTCTTGGGTTTGATTCTATGGTTTTAGTCTATGAAACTAACACTAGAGGGGTTATAAGGTCTCTACTAATCTCAATTACACCTTTGGATTCAAATCAAACCCTAATCTTTAACTTGAAATTTTCAAAGTTCACTAAACCAAACTAAAACACTTCCAAACATGCATGGACACTAAAGTGAATAAAATACTATGCTAATGATAAAGGAATTAACTCATTTTTCAACCCAAGAATTTTCTTGAGTTGCCCCAAGTGTCCAAAATCCGATTTTTCTTAGTCCAAAGTGCTTATAGGAAGCTTGTGCATGTTTTTAATGAAAAGGGGATAAACTTTTGATGTGTTTTTGGGTGTGTTTTGAGGAGGGAGGGAGAGAGGGTTGCCATGGTGAGGGAGTGGAGGGAAAATGATGAAGGAATGATGAAGGGAAACAACGGAGACTTGGTCAAATGAGACCTTTCACCTCTCACTCTCTTCTCTCTCTTACCCATACTCCTTTTTTTTATCCTTTTCTTTTTCTTTTCTTTTCTCCTCATTAAAATCCAAACCATGCTTGAAAATAAGGAAAAGCCATAGTAGAAAAAATGTAACAATGTGTAAATTGATATGGTGCATGTCATGTGCACAAATCAAGCTTAATGCACGATTGGTGATTTTTAATCGCGATTAGCATTAAAATGGAATATGTTTAATCATAAAAAATTTATAATTTGCTTAAATCATTTAAAACATCTTCATTTTCGTAATTCCTATAATTTTCCAAATATTTCCCAATTTATCGGTATTTAATTATACCGCATTATTAAAATATTCATAATATTTATTATTTAATTATAAAAATTCCCAAAAATAATATTTTATTTTTCTGAAATGTTACAGTCTTCCCCCCTTAAAGAAATTCGGTCCCCGATTTTAAATTTAAACCCCTCAAATATTAAAACATTTCAGTAAAATGACCAAGTCGTCGGGGCTCCGAAATCATAAACACGTGAAATGCATCGTAGCGCAATGCATGCGCATGAAAAACGAATATACAGCTCGAAATCAAGACTCCGTCAAGCATCCCGCAATCATTGGAGTTATGGCGAAGGCACCAATGTCAAAGCCCAATACGAAAATCAACATGATATACATCAGCTATACATTAAACATCGTTAAAACATCTGAAAGGAATGCATGCCAAACTCTTTTCCAATCGCTGTGCAATGCGCATATCACTGCACAGTGGCGGACGTCTATTATAAGAAAATAACTATATATATATGTATATATATATCCTTTGTTTAACGTATATGTCCCGCCGTTTTAAAAATAATTTAGAAGGGTTTCCCTTATTAAATGTCTTGTGTCATCTCAGACACGTAGGTAAATACTGAGACTATAGCTCCTTTTCGGAAATCCCTTCGGTAACTATCAATGCATGCAAAAAAATATATTCAGATACTGTCCTCGGATTAGTCCTGCTCAGTACTAAAACAAATAGTAAATATCATAAAACATACCGCTCCAACAAAAATCAATCCCAAAATATGCATAAGAATACCACGTGCGTCTGGTGTGCACGGAAATCGAAGTCCATAAATATGCCATACATGCACACAGAAACAAAATCTAAGTGCAACGGGTGTGCACGAAAACACCTGTCAAGAGCAACGTGTGTGCCTGACAGCAATATCAGGTGCATCTGATATGCATGAAAAATCTCGATTTAGTGCATCTGGCGTGCACCAAATCGCATCAAGCGTCCAAACATGCGCAAGAATCCAAATCAAGTGCACAAGGTGCACGAAAATAAATATCGAGTATCACAATCAAAATCGACGGTATATAACACATATCAATCCAAAGCCAAATCAGATATACCGTGGTATATAATCTCATAACCATGTGCATCAGCGTGCACAAAATCGAATCAAAATACTAAAAGTGCATGAAAACTATACCGAAAACATAAGTCAAATCACATGCATACCATAGGTATGAAATCAAAATCAGCATCTCGAATGACATCAAATCGAAGTCAAGTGCAACTATGGTGCACAAAATCTAAATCATGCAAATAAATCTCCCAAAATACCGAAATCAAAGATGGCGGAAACAGTCCCGCTCTGGCACATCCTCTAAAGATCTCTGGCCAACTGTCATGGCCACACATAACATATCTCGTCGACGATGCTGAACTCTGGCCTACTAGGTGTGCGTAATATGACAGATCCTGGATCCAAGTCTTCTCGTATAGTATTCCAGAAAGTTTCTGTCGAAGTCTCTCCCAAATCTCGTTTCTGCCGAACTGCCCGGAAGTTATCATCCTTTACTAAATCTGTTTCTTGTTCCAGAATGGCTGCATACTTATCACGACTCCTTCTGGAAGATATATCCATTTACAACGCCTCTGCATGCGTATCACATCTCTGATGTCAGCGGAGTGGAACGTCATCTCATCAAGATCTCGTACGAACCTCTTACCCCACTTTTCTCTAATGTCGACTAATTCGGACTCGTCTCTTCGTGGCTGCATGGACTGCGCTCCAACGGCTATACTCGTATCTGGAGTCTTCCAAGCAATGTATCCCATCACATGATATCCGAATGACGTCGAACCTTTCGATCGATTCGTCAGAGTTCCATAATCCCCCAAGAGCTCAACATCTTGAGTACAGTTTAATAGCATTCCAGTACATGCCACAGTACCTATGGACCAGCTGTAGAAGGGCAAACCCAAGCCTCATTAATGGCACCGCTGAACTGCTGCAAACCCTGAGGTTTCAAAGCGTTCTCATGGTCATTATATCGAGTTAGGGTTTCATTCTTCTAGAGGGTCCACGGAACTACTTGCATGTTTTTTGGAATACTTTAAACTTGGAAAAATGGGTTCCTGACATTCGATCATCTTCTATCGACTCCCAACGTACCTGCATGAAGTCGTCTTTAGCTGGAATCAATCAATCTGATGACCTCGCATCGAGGTAGGCAACGAGTCACATGTCCTAGTCATTCCTCCTTGGGTGACTAGTGATCTTCTATAATATCTCTACGTACAACTCGTGCGGTAATAGCTTCAAACATCTGGGGCGATATCTCGTTAGTCGCAGCAACAACTGAATCATTCGTCCGCACAATGAACAATGCCTCAATCATCAAATAATCGGTGCATTGACGATCATCACATTCTGGCTGGCCTCTAGCAGTGGCCCAATCCCCTGGTGCTGATCTGCACGTCCGAGAAATCTTGTAAAAACGATCCATCAAACGCTCATGGCGCGAAAACACAATAGGACGATACATCTATGCAATCGTGTATCCCTGGAATCACGCCCTGGTCAGTCCTCATCCGTGATGAGCTCGTGCTGACGTAACTCTAGCCATAGCTTTCTCCGCCCGTGTAATCGTGGCAGCAAAAACCATAAACCGATAATGATGAGGATAGATCATAGGAATGAATATAATACTGTGTAAGGAAATGTACATCCTAAGGCTTCTTAAGCGGAGTAGCGTATCGTAAGTATGCCGCAGAACATACACACGGTACGTCACTCTCCTTAAGTCACCTACTCCATCAACCAAGGTCAACCTACGCGACGAAAGTTCGGGTCTAATACCCCCTCGACCAAGTCTAAGTTCCGTAAGGTCAAGCCTAGATTCCGAATATATATAAACACCCAGACTCCGCATAGTCAAACATAGACCCGAACCAAGGTTAACCTAGCGCTCTGATACCAACTTTGTCACGACCCGAAATGGCACGTGACTGGCACTTGGATCATATGAAGTCTATAGGACCCCATCTAATTCAAGTAAGCCAAAAATCCCAGAAATCTAAACCATTTTAAAGAAGAAAGAAGGAAAAGTTTAGTTTTAAAACAAGTAGTTTAACAACATAAGCCGAAGTATGTATTTTTAAAACATCAAGTCTTTTATGAAAATTTCGGCAGAGTTTCCTTTGTAAATACTGGCCCCAAAAGGGGGTACAACATGAATAATATGGATAAAGGCATCTCCAAGTGGGAGCTAGCTCTTCGTCAATTGACGGTTACAACCACGCAAGCAATATAATATACAACGCCAAGGGCGAGGATCAAAACTCAAAAGGAAATACAATAACATCAAGAAAACCCATAATAATACAACGCACGACTCTAAGGTCGAAAGAATAACAACTGGTTTTCTAAGTCTGAAATAATATACAAGTCTGGTTGATGGAGTTTCTAGATACAAATGAATATAAATAAAAGGTACAATGGCGGTCACGATACAAGTGAACCCACCTACCAAAACAATCACCCGGAATGAAGCAGTGTGCCAGCAAAGCTGCAACGAAACCTGTACGGCAAAATCTGCAAGAAACTTTGGCACAACGGGGATGAGTTGCTAACTCGTGAGTAGAAAACATCACCGAGCAGAAATCGTATGTATGACTCAATCCTAGGTCAATACGATCAATATATATATATCCTCAAAATGATAATAGCCTGAAGCATCAAGATAATGGCATGGGTAAACATCTATATATAGGTGTACCAAGTGCTCGTGTCAGTGCCTCAACTAGCAACGTATCATAAATATGAGGTATGAATACAATATAATGAAAACAGAATGCATCATGAATGTGAAAACTGTTTTCTTAATTTAGTGAGATTTCTGTATATTTATAAATCGAGGTATCGTCGATGAAATCAACATGAAATCAGTGTCAAGCATCGACACAAAACATAAATCCCAATATCTCAATATCTCGGGCTCCGGCAATCCGGACTGGCCTGTAATCTCGAATCTCAATATGTAGGGCTCCGGCTATCCGGACTGACCCATATCATCAAATCACAAAATCTAGGGCTCCAGCTATCCGGACCGGCCCATACTCCGATCGGTATCCTCCGGATATCCGTCGAGTCACAAAACAATCACCGGTCAGTAGTGCTCCCCTGTCTCAGGCTCAACGCCATCATCTGCGACTTCTCGCCCCGGGGTACCGCACCGGGTCCACCATGCACCCACAGACGGTTCCTCCTCCTCCTCGAATCGGGTGTATGATATCACTCAAGAGCCGAGAAAACTCATGGTGGACATATCTCATATCATATCATGAGAAAACCGCAACTTTCATTTTAAAATGATAATCAGTTTATAAAATCCTTGTGGTTTCTCCAAATCCAGAAATCTCATGGAAATCCGAAATCCAAATCTCAAGGATAAATAAACAATGAATTTCATAATATTGGGCTCCGGCAATCCGGACTGGCCCATAATGTCATGGCAAATGAATATATAAATATGCATGAAAATCACGGTATTAAATGCAATGTCTAAGCTATCATATAAAAGCAAGCTCACTAGTACTATGTCGAAACTATCAGCTAACATTTTATACTAATGAAGTAGTATTTTCTAATGTGTACGTGACATGGCAATTACCGATGATGATGTGTGTGAGCCGGCAAGCAAGTGCACGTGGAGCATACGCATCATTGGTAATGGTGCTGGTGTCCTGACAGCATGGGTTTCATAATAATTACTAAAGCACAAATAAGCATGCAATGCGATGCGAATAATAGAATATGCGGAAAATGAATGGTAAACGCAGCAATAAAGAATATACATTACTATATATGAGTCATACAGTTTTGACATTTGAAATAACACGAATCGTGGTGTTTAGTAAATAGGACCTATGGTGTTTTTAAGAAAAGGTACGTCCTTTGAAATATCCGTAGAATCCCTTGTTCTGTCTTTAAAATACTCACGATTCATTGGTTTTGAAATAGGTATGACTCGGGTCTAGTCTAACATCTACAAGTAAACTACATGGCTAAACTAACAGGCTAATCGAAAAGGTAAAGAAACCACCTAAATCTGAGTCGATATATATATAAATATAATAGTTGGTGATCCCGCCTCAATAGTATCACATACGATACAATAAATAATATGACATTCTCGAGTCAAGAGTGCGGATCTATCATCAATATATAGCCCGTACGGTAAATCCATCGTACGGCATCCCAAATCTGGGTACGGGTCGAATATCACATTTATCTGGTATCCTTATCATCATATCATGATCTGGGTACTAATCTAAAATCTAGTACATACTGATACCATCTACATATAGGTATGTGTGTGTATGAAAACACATCGCCCGAGGACCCGCTATAATCTTACGTCGTATCTCATAATACGAACTCAACATATCACCGATCTCGTGGCATCATGCCCAATCTCATCGACTTGTCTCCAAATATCGTATACTATCCTCATCATCCATGTATGTATGTATATATATATATAGTCCCATACCTTTGTGTGTGTGTGTATACATATCCCCATATACGCACAAGTAATAAAATGTATGCGTGAGTGTGTGTGCGTGTGTGTAAACCTTATTCTAGGGTTTACGACTAAGAAAATAACTAAGTTACTTCTAATGCACTAAAACTAACTCATGAACATCTAGCATCTTACTCTTTAATCATCTAAGTTTCACAACACAATAATCATATATATAACATATATATCGTATAATACACTACGAACTGCGGGGGTGCTATACGCCATCCATCCGACTTCCTCCGTAGATATATATCTACTCACCTTGATCCTTGCTTGCCGAGGTCGATGACGCCATGCTCGTCCTTGTCATTCATGTCCACTCGAGGGTACCTACATATGTACACATATAGCATCGTAAACAGAAATCACGCACGAAAACCAAAACGGCATGCGTATCACGTTTAGGTTAAAACCTATGATCTCGCATGCAAGACACTATCAAATAACCCTTGTTGTCGATGTTCAAATGCCACACGACGGAACACAATAACAAATCCCAAATCCTAATTCATTAAAAACCGCAAAACGAAATCAGAAACTTTGAAAACATGCTCCAAATTTGCCTCAGGTGACAATTGGGATATTTTGCATATGGGGGGGGGGGCTAATTAACAGATACTGGAGCCATAGACGAAGAGACCAAAATGGGGTATCTAGGCCGCAAATTGCGGCCCAGGGGATTAAAATTGCGGCCAGGAAGTTGATAAGGGGTCTCGGGGCTCTAGGGTATCTTCCAGGTTGCCTGCACGACTCCCAGTAATCGCTAAATAATTTTCAGGTCACCCGGATTATAGCAGATGCCAATATACCATCACCAAAGTTTACAAAATACGATATCGGGGTTTTTAAGTTCATGTCTTGGGTTTGATTCTATGGTTTCAGTCCATGAAACTAACACTAGAGGGGTTATAAGGTCTCTACTAATCTCAATTACATCTTTGGATTTGAATCAAACCCTAATTCTTAACTTGAAATTTTCAAAGTTCACTAAACCAAACTAATACACTTCCAAACATGCACGGACACTAAAGTGAATAAAATACTATGTTAATGGTAAAGGAATTATCTCATTTGGCAACTCAAGAATTTTCTTGAGTTGCCCCAGTGTCCAAAATCCGATTTTTCTTGGTCCAAAGTGCTTATAGGAAGCTTGTGCATGTTTTTAATGAAAAGGGGATGAACTTTTGATTTGTTTTTGGGTGTGTTTTGAGGAGGGAGAGCAGGGAGGGAGAGAGGGCTGCCATGGTGAGGAAGTGGAGGGAAAATGATGAAGGAATGATGAAGGGAAATGATGGAGACTTGATCAAATGAGACCCCTCATCTCTCATTCTCTTCTCTTTCTTGCCCATACTCATTTTTTTTATTCTTTTCTTTTCTTTTCTTTTCTCCTCATTAAAACCCAAGCCATGCTTGAAAATAAGGAAAAGTCATGGTAGAAAAAATGTAACAATGTATAAATTGACATGGTGCATATCATGTGCACAAATCAAGCTTAATGCATGATTAGTGATTTTTAATCGCGATTAGCATTAAAATGAAATATATTTAATCATAAAGAATTTATAATTTGCTTAAATCATATAAAATACCTTCATTTTCGTAATTCCTATAATTTTCCAAATATTTCCCAATTTATCGGTATTTTATTATACCACATTATTAAAATATTCATAATATTTATTATTTAATTATAAAAATTCTCAAAAATAATATTTTATTTTTCTGAAATGTTACAGAAAGTATTTTTAATGTGGAACGTTTAAAAAAAGGAAGGACGAGGAGCATCCTAAAGACGCAAGAGGCCGTACGTGGCCGCTGGACGCCAGCGGATCATGTGCACGCTACGTGACCGCTGGAAACACCAGCGGAAAAAAGGACTTAGCTCCTGAACTGGGAGTTGAACTTCCGAGAGACTTTAGTGTTAAACTCCTAACGAAAAAAGATTTTTTTTTATGGAGTTAAACTTCCAAAGGAATTTTAAGTGGAGTTAAACTCCCAAAGGAATTTTTATTATGAGTTAAACTCCAAAAGATTTTGAAATATGGAGTTGAACTCCCAAATATCTTTGGAGATGATCAAAGGGGACCTTTTTCTCCTCCCCTGAGCTTTGGATACTTCTAAAATAGGATTTTTGGAGATGGGTTTTATTTCTCTTCCTCTCTTTTTGTTTGATCTTGTAGAAAAAGGAATGGGAGATTAAAAATATCTCTTTTATGAATTTGATGAAAGATCTAAGCTCCCCTTTGAGGGTTTTATGGTAAAAAACTATTTATTTTTGGAAAAAGAAGAATTGAACTCTTGATTTAATTTAAAAAAGAGAAGAATATTTAAAATCACGAGTAAGGAGAAGGAGACAAAGAACCCTAGAAATTATAAGAGAACGAAAATTATTATTGATTTTATCATTATGTTTGTCTTTTATAGGCTACACACTTTACATATATCCCATTGGGTTTTTCCAAATGACACCTGTGTTTCCCCATACCTTATGTGCTTATTTCTTTTTATACATAAGTTATGAGGTTTACAAAATTTTGGTATTTTACCAATTTTTCATATATTTATTTTATTTCTAAAATTTTCATTTTGACTAATCTATTACCTCTTTTTTGGCATGGTGCTGGTCCTTTCAATACTCGGTCTGGGCTTAGGCTCGGACCCGCTTGACTTGGGGTTGGCTTTGATTTTTGAGTTGGCCAACTGGAATGTAATTTTAACCCCAACAGTGGGGAATGAAGAAGAAGATGGCAATGGTGATGATGATGAAGATGATCAAGATGGTGATGAGAGGTGAGGAAGATGAACAAGGAGGAGAGGAGGGGACAAGGAAGATGGAGGAGGAGGAGGTAGAGGGAGGAGGTCGGGAGGGCGGCGAAGTTTAAGGGAGAGAGAGAAAGGCCATTAGGATTAAGGTTTGTTTAATTGAATTTAGGATTTAGTTAATTAAAATTTTAGCGATTAATCTTTTTGAAGGATTTAAAAATAGAAAAAAAAATGATTGATGGAAACCGTCGAATAGGCTTTTTGTGGAGATAAAAGAATTGGGGGCTTTTTGGTAATTCGCTTAAATTGGAGGTTTTTCTGTAAATAGCTAACTGTTGGAGGCCTTTTTGTAAAAAACCCTTGTCAATAATATCATGAAATGCCACGTCATCTATGTCTTCTATTTTTCTTGTTCTTATCCTTGCTCAAGCAAAACCCTACAAAACCCGCACTCTCTCTCTCATACCAAATTATGCTGCGATCTTCGCTTCGACGAGGTGGTGAGAATTGAAGAAATCCCTTCAACCAAAAAAAACCCTTATTTTTCCTTCAATTTTTTAATCGTCCATTGCTCAATATGTGCAGCGTCGAGCTTTCGTCCATGAAAATCTCAAGCACTCTCCCGCTTCTCCATCGCCGCTGAAGCCTCTCCAGCCGTCGGAAATTCAGCTGTAATCTCTCTAATTTCGTCGATTTTTGGAGAAAAAAAAGTTTAATTTTTACCTTAAAAAATTTAAAAAAATTTCTTAACAGCCGAGTGTACGAAATCTTATTGGAGGGGAGTTCTTCGGATCGCGATCGGAATCTTCCATTGATGTTATCAATCCTGTAGGTTTTTATCTCAGCTCTTTTCCTTCAAAAAGTTGAAAAAAATATGAATTTTGCTGATTTCTTTGCCCTTTAACAGGCAACGCAAGAAGTAGTTTCTAGGTGATGGAGGTCCTTTTCGGGTCCCTGTCAGATGTTGTCTTCCGTTGATCTCCCGGTGGATTTCGGCGGTGATCTTCTGTTGCGTGCGAGTCTCAATGGGTTTTGAGGAGATTGGTGATCTGAGGATTTTGGCGCCGAGTAGCTGCAAAAAGGGCCGACAAAAAATCGGACCCCTCGTTTTGCGCCGAGTAGCTGCAAAAAGGCCCGGGGTGGTTTGGTATCACCGAGGACCCTCCGACGATCAAGTTAGTACTAGATCCGAACAGAGTAACGGCTAAGTGGAATCAAGAATGACTTACTTGATCCCTCTGTGATGGGGTTTATATAGCGGCGGCAGCACGCAGTAGCAGGCGTGAGAATCTCGCCGGCAGTTACGCTCCCGACGTCACGCCCGCGTAAAGAGCGGATCGCCCATTAATGGGGACCGTGATGGCGTGGAACGTGGGACGTTGCTGGCGGAGAATCTGCGTGTGGCGAGATTTGCGGAGCGACGGTTACGCCTGTGAGTGGTGGAGTTGGTCGGTCGGAGGGACCGAGGAAGACGGCCTCGGCTGGGGAGCTCGGAACCGAGCAAGAGGGCTGAGGAGTCTTGGTCTTGTGGCAGCTCGGGACGAGCTGAGGGGCCGAGGAGGCAAATTTGCAGGGGCCCCGAGGAGGGTCAGTTTGTGCTCGCAGGTTGGGTACAAGGGTGGCCTGGTCGGCCTCTGTGGGCCCTTTCTTCTGGGTCTTGGGACATGTCATCCGCCACGCGTCCTGATCTCGCATCGTCAATATTGAGCATCATCATTAGCCCCCCACTCTTGTCCCGACCAGCTAGCGGGTCGGGTCAGGAGTGGACTGCCAGGCCTCCCGAGGTGAGCTCCTTCTTAAGGCTTCGTCGGGATGAGTCCTCGGGCTGTCAGTTGTCTTTTCTGTTAGCGAATCAGGGCTAGATCTCTGCATTTAAGGAAGGTGCGCCGGTTCGTGCATTCTGCCACTGAAGCGACGGTCCACGTGTCAAGCGTCGATTGACTGACGCGACGTATGCAGGCTTGCGGCGTCTGATGGGATGCGGTCCAGCACAGGATCGACACGTGGAGCGATCGGGGCCGCTGGACGCAAGGAGTCGTTTTGGCGGGAGATGACGGGCGTCGTTGGATTAGGTCGCTTGCAGCAATAAACAGGGGTGGGGCCGTCCTTGGGCCCCTACTCCTTCATATTTCCCTCTTCTAAGTCCTGGTTGCTCGGCGCTCGTCTTCTTTCTCTCGCTTTCGGTTCCCGAGGATTCCCTTTTCCAAGAATAGATGTCTTTCTTTGTAGAGTCAGTAGATGTTGTAGGAGTAGCTTATAGGGACCCTTTAGTTGTGTCCGAGTCCCCCCGGGGAGCAGGGGTTGGATCCTCTCCACGGGATCGTGCGGCGGGGGCAGCCCCCAGGGAGGAGGCGGCAGATGCAGCCCCCGGCTCCTCGTGTTGGGTGAGGCATGAGGACGAGCTCGCCAATGCTCGGGCTCGCTTCCACATCCCCTCGTGTTACATGCTCCGACTGGCCAAGGAGGGAGAGAGGGCGGATCAAGTATGGGGCAGGGAGATCGCCTTATATTTGGAAGCTTTTTGGGGCGGAATGCGCCTGCCCTTCTTTCCCGAGGTCGTCGCAGCGCTGAATTTTTTCGGTTTGGCCCCCGGCCAGTTAGTGCCGAACTCGTGGAGGATCCTCCTCGGGTTCTTGATCCGTCTAAAGTTACAGGCAAACCTTCAGCCTCTCCCTTCTCGATTCTTCTCTTGTCTTCAAAAAGCACCTTGATGGTCGAGTGGGCGACTCGAGATGGGTCTATCTTTCTTTCTGAAAGCGGCCTGGGGGCGCTGCCGGGACCGGGGTCGTGGCCACTCTCTTCTATTCATGATTGGAAGAAGAAATTTTTTTTCGTTTCCCCTCCCGAGGGCGAGGACTGGCCCATGCCTACCAAATGGTCGAGGGAGAAATGTTTGCCGGGGAACCAGTCCAATAACCCCGCCGCGGCGAGAGTGGCGTCGTGAGAGCCCATCCCCCGACCTGACGTGCTGGAGGGTCCTGAGTTGGGCCGGGCTCAGCCCCATTGAGTTCGTCGGTAAGTTAGGCTTGCTTTTTGACTTGTGTTTTGCTCGTGGCGCCAACTGATAGAGGTCCTTTTTGGGTCTCCGTCAGATGTTGACTTCCGTTGATCTCTCGGTGGATTTCGGCGGTGATCTTCTGTTGCGTGTGGGTCTCAATGGGTTTTGAGGAGATTGGTGATTTGAGGAGTTTAGCGCCGAGTACCTGCAAAGAAGTCCCGGGTTGGTTTGGTACCACCGAGGACCCTCCGACGATCAAGTTAGTACTAGATCCGAGCAGAGTAACGGCTAAGTGGAATCAAGAATGGCTTACTTGACCCCTCTGTGATGGGGGTTTATATAGCGGCGGCGGCACTTAGCAGCAGGCGCGAGAATCTCGCCGGCAGTTACGCTCCCGACGTCACGTCCGCGTAAAGAGCGGATCGCCCATTAATGAGGATCGTGATGGCGTGAAGCGGGGGATGCTGCTGGCGGAGAATCTGTGGCTAGATTTGCGGAGCGGCGGTTATGCCTGTGAGTGGTGGAGTTGGTCGCTCGGAGGGACCGAGGAAGACGACCTCGGCTGGGGAGCTCGGAACCGAGCAAGAGGGCTGAGCAGTCTTGGTCCTGTGGCAGCTCGGGGCGAGCCGAGGGGCCAAGGAGGCCAATTTGCAGGGGGTCCCGAGGAGGGTCAGTTTGTGCTCGCAGGTCGGGTGCAAGGGTGGCCTGGTCGGCCTTTGTGGGCCCTTTCTTCTAGATCCTGGGACATGTCATCCGCCACGTGTCCTCATCTCGCATCGCCAATATTGAGCATCATCACTAGAGTTCCGTTGACAACAGGTGAAGAATTCAAAGCTGCCGTGAGCGCGGAGAAACAAGATTTTCCCAGATGGAAGAACACCACTGTTACATCGCGGCAGAGAATAATGTTCAAGCTCCAAGAACTCATTTGACGAGATATGGTATTGTTTACTTAGCATTGTTGTTATTTTTCATTTTTTTTGAAAATTTATTTATTCTGCATATTATTTAAGTTGGTAGTGGAATTGAATTGCTTTTATCAGGATAAACTCGCTATGAATATCACTACTGAACAAGGGAAGACACTCAAGGATAAGCAGGGTGACGTTTTCCGTGGATTAGGTAAGATGGTAACTTGGAATTAGTCTGATTCATGGTTTTAAATCTCATCCAATCCCGACATTAGATGCCTGATGCGGATCCAAAAAAACGACCCTCTCAGTTTTTTATACCGTGACTTTGAACCTTAGTAATTAGTACTAAAGTTCACCAATTGATTATTGAGGTTTTTGTACCATGGAAGTGAGCTACGGCTCAATCTTTCATCAAAAACAATGTGTTTGTTAATGGGTTAGTGGTTTCTAGTTTATTTGACATCATTCATTGGTAAAAAAATATGTTAATTATTCTAGTAATATGATATTTAAAATATAATTAATTACTAAAAATATATCTAAACTGTTATATTTTTTCTAATATTTATTTCATTTTTTCAACCAGCGGTTAGAAATTCATTTAGTCACAATGATAAAAATCATCTATATTCTGATTTAAGATGGCTGATTTCTATTCTTAAAATGACCCGATATCGAGAGTTTAAACCTTGATCTCTGTATATAAAAAAAAATCCCCTCCCCCCCCCCCCCCCTGCCCATTTTTGGATGGGTAATTTATGTAATTTGTGGTTTGTTTGTTGTTGCAGAGGTGGTGGAACATGCTTGTGGAATGGCAACTCTTCAGATGGGCGAATATGTATCCAATGTTTCACATGGAATTGATACATATAGCATTAGGGAGCCTCTTGGCGAATGTGCAGGGATATGTCCATTCAATTTTCCTGCGATGATTCCATTGTGGGTATGGCTGGATTCCTCATTAGCATGTAAATTTTAATTGCATTTTGACAACCTTCATCTATATCTCATCTGACACTTATGATCCTCAGTGTCTTCACATTAAAGTAGTCAGTTTAGGGATTACTAATGCTATTTTAGTTCAGATTGAGGCTAATCCCAGGAATGTAGTGAGCGAATAATAAGCTAATTGAGGAATTACAAGTGTTTGGGTGAGGTATAGGAAAAGCGTGATATATGCAATTAACCCTTTTTTCTGTATAAGGTGCTTTTTAGATTGTTAAATAGACTAAACAGTGCTTTTAGTTGGATTTATGTAGTGCATCATTAATTGAAGGCATGATCTCCAACTACCATAGCTAAGGGTTTATATTCCATTGGTGGTTGGATCCTTCTCCAACAATAGTTTTTGATGTCCCTGTGTTTGGTTCTCTGCCTCTCTTTAGATGTATATTTCGGACTCTGTGCGAACTAGAAATTTTCTTGACCTCGATTAGGGTTAAAATTAGATTCCATTACATTCATGTTGATCAATAAATTCTAAGGGCGGGCTGGGGTCCTAGAGAATATTCTAGCCCTTCTAATTTGAGAATGAAGTTTCAGATACAAAGAACCTAACAACTGGCTTGATTTTGACGTAATTGAATCTGCATGTTATGCCCAACTAATCAAACCCTTAAAATTATTAATTAGATGTTCTATGGTCTAATTGTTTTTTCCTTGAGCAGATGTTCCCAATGGCTGTGACATGTGGTAACACTTTCATTTTAAAGCCATCAGAGAAAGATCCAGGTATCAGTATTTGCTTTTGGTCACTTAAGATTTCCTTTCTTGTTTGTAATATGGCATAGTTTTGAACTAGCTTTTCAATGAGTATTTTTTGTCCGGTATGATCCTCGAGTATATTTATATCTATAATTCTGTAGAATAAGATGGTTGAGGATGTCAACTGGTCATAATCCATTCGTCATCGAAACAACTAAACAAGTACAAAGTAAGATTACCAGGTGCTCTGTGCCGCGCGAAAACAGCGGGGCAAAACCAAAAAGGAAGCGTCAGCACCAGTCAAGAATCCTGCCAGGCCAGCCGCCTTCAGTCGACTGCCCGTTACCGAAACAGGAGGGTCAAGACAGCGATCCGTGAAATCAGCCGCCGATAATAAAAAGACGGCTGGATATGTTATCCATACGGTCTATATGGCGGGCGGGCGCCCCAGCGACAACCTTCATAGCAAAAGCAAGGATGGGGCCACTATATCCCAAGCCCAATCTGACTTGAATGTGGTTGCCGCTTCCCAAGAATAGCGCCTCCGCTGGATGATGAAAACCCTTTCGATGAGGATGATAGGCAGAAAGACCCCTCAGTCCATGTAGAGTCATGCTCAGACAGCGAGGAAGAGCCGACTTTCCGTCCCAGGACCGTGGAGCAAGAGCTTCTTCAAGAGCTTCGAAAACAGATCAGGAGCAAGGATAAAGAGATGGCCAAGCTCTATTCGAAAATTGACGACCTAACGAACGTTGTGATGCAGTTTACAGCTCAAATTGCTCGAGCGCCTCCCAATTAAGCACAAGTCGCTACCCATGAGCCGGATGATGACAATCCGAAGCGGCCGATGCCTGTTCCTTTGGGTCCAACATTGGTCGAGCCGCACGAAAGCCGACGACATTCCGCTTCTGAGGACGCCTTGGCCCCAGATAGCACTATTCCGCTAACATAAGATCGGATAATGGATTTGGTCACCAGCAAGGTTAAAACATTGGTGGCCGAAGCTGAAGTTCAGAAAGAAATTAGCGGTAGTGGGCGTCCATATCCCGCACAGTACGATCTGATCGAGTTCCCGAGCGGCTACGTCATTCCTAAGTTTGGAAGATTTGACGGAACGGGAAATACAGGGGGCAATCATGCGCTCCTTCTTTGTCAGTTTGTCAATAGTCTGACTGGTGTCGCTTTCGACTGGTACGCGAGTATACCAGACGGGTCCGTCGTTACCTTTGCCCAAATGGAATCTCTGCTTCGGCAAAGGTTCATGAGCGTCAGTGATAAAATCTCCATTGCCGACCTTGTGAGGACCAAGCCGAGGAAGAATGAAAGCAACACCGACTTTATCGTCCGATGGCGTAATCTCACGGTCAAGTGCGAACCACCGCTGGAGTAGGACCAGTCCTTCAGCTTCCTCGTTGGGAATCTCAGCAATTGGATGGTCCCGTTCTTATGTACAACAAGCCTCAAGACATTTCAGGAGCTAACCAAGAAAGTCCAAATGATAGAACGCTTGAAGCAAGAGTCCTCCCGGACTCTCAGAAAGACAAGACTTGGAAAAGCAAGAGGGACGACAACCGTAGAAGCGGGAATTCCAGCAATACCAATGTCCTCAATGCGTCTGACAATGAAAAAAGCGAAGGGCAGGCGAATCCAAAACCAACCGGTCTCGAAAGCCAGTGCTGGGAGGAGAAGGGCCTTCCCTAGAGTAGAAAAAGAACAAGGTTTACTCTTTCAGAAGGGACAAGATCCGAAAGATATTCAAAGATGCCCTGAACAACGGTCTACAATTGCCGGAGTCGAAAAGACCTCATGAAGCAAAAATGACCGACAATCCTCTATATTGCCCGTACCACCGAGTAGTGAGTCATGCAATCGAGAATTGCTATATCTTCAAAGATTGGGTCGAGAACAAGACTGGAGAGATCGAGATGTCCAAGAGTGTGTTGGTGAACAATCAAGTTGCAACCACCAACTTTATACAAACGGAAGCTGAAGCCATCTGGGAGCAGACAGCTGAACCCGCTGCCTCGAGAAATGAACCCGATTCCCCGCGGCCCCCTTGGAGTGAGCACATATCTAATAAGACGAGGAAGTTGCTAAAGCTACTTCAGAAAGAGCTCAGGACGGAATGGGAAGGACAGAAGAAGCCTACCATTCCAGCTGCCAATGCGGCTCCATCAGGCTCAAAATCCAAAAAGCTCAAGAAGAAGAAAAGTGAAGCTCAGCGCGAATCTGCAGGGAGATCGACCATTCAAAAATATATCGATTCTCTCGAAAACTATGAACAGAAGGAAAGAACTTTGATTCAATTGAAGGAGTTCCTTCCTATAGAGGCGGCTGAAATTCTGGAGGAGTTAGAAGAAGACTCCAATGAAGATATTCCTATAGTGACCTGCTACGCCATCCATTTAGGCAACGACTTTTAGGAGGAGCTCTGTTTTCCCGAAGAGGACGAGGAGCTCGCCATAAGGGCCAACCAAATCCAGCTCAGAAGCGGCAGGGCTCTACCATCGAATCAGGGCAACACGCCCCAAAAGGGAAGGAAAAACAAGTCACTAATGAAGAAGATGGCGAAGAGCCGGCTAATGAAAACTCTAGTCCTTCCTCAGTGGACTACAATGTCTTGGCTCATCTTCGGAAGCTTCCATTTCTCCTGAGCATCTACGATGCCTTAGTCCTATCTAAGGAGCTTAGAGATATTCTCATCCACGCTATACAAAACGCCGAACGGTATTAGGCTCGCTTTGCGGAGACTAATATGAAAGAAGCCCAGTACGCCCTGCAGGCCGCCGCCGTCACATTTAAGGACGAAGAATTGCTACTGGGAACGACTGAGCATAATCGGTCGCTTTACGTGACCGAGTACAGCGGCGGAGATCAGATTAATCGCATATTGATTGATCCGGGATGCTCAGCGAACATCATGAACTTGCGGACTCTGAAGAGTTTGTCAATAGACGTCCGACACCTGTCAAGGGAAAAGATTGTCATTCAAGGCTTCAATCAAAACTGCCAGCAAGTTCTGGGGTCTATAGCTCTACCAATCAAATTTGGGGATCTGCAAACCGAAACTAAGATATACGTGATCGACGCTGACACGTCTTATAAGGTTCTTCTGGGACGACCGTGGCTTCACGATTACGGTATCGTTCCGTCAACTCTCCATCAGTGCATGAAATACACCAAAAACGGAGAAGAAAGACGCATTGACGGAGACATCCAGCCGTTCGGTATGCATGAAGTCCGATATGAAGATTCTCGGTACTTTGTGAACCTCCAAAGTGCCGAGCCACAGCTTACCAAAGACAGAACAACCCCGAAACTCAAAAGCAAGTCTGAGTCGGCTGTTACTTTCAAAAGCAGAAACCCCCAAGTGCGCCCGTGTTTCGGTAGTGACACTGATGAGTCCGACGCTGGAAGTCCGTCCTTCCGTAAAATCCACCCTCGTTTCGGTAGCGATACGGACGAATCCGATACTGAAAACCCATCTAGCAGCAAAGTTTGCCATTATCTTGGCAGCGACACTGAAGAGTCGGAGGAAAAAGACCTGCCGTGCAACAGCTGTGCAGATTGGACCCCCATGCAACAAGCGAAACTACAAGAGACCTTCGAAATTGCAGAAGGGTCCCTGGCCATCACAAGGGTACCGGAACGGATGTGCAAAGAGCTCGATGCATTGTTAGTTTCTACCGTGGACCAGCTGAAAACTTTCTACATTTCCGGGAGGAAAAGTGGACAGAAGGGCATCCTGTTTTATAGGTCAAACCCCGTTGTGCATCCGGACGATTTGTCTGTCGCGTGCCTTCCCTATGAGAGAGGCATAAGAGCCGCCCTCAATCCCAGATACTATGCACCCGAGATGCGGGAATACTTCAAAAGGTGCGGATGCCGGTTATATCAAATGGAGTTCGAGGCAAAGTTTTATGAAGGGCTATTGCATCCGTCCCAGGTCCGAGCACTCATCGACGGACGAATTCCAGATAAACGGGGCATAGGCTTCATTCAACCCGATTCCAAAGCATGCTACATGATCCATGTTGGTGAAGCCAGTGAAAGATCAAATGATGATCACGAGATAGCCAAGCCAGAAGAAGCTCCTCAAGAGCTCGAAAATGGCGGACAAGCAACCTTTGACGAGCTAACCGAGATTGACGTAGGAACGCCCGATAATCCAAGGCCGACCTTTATCAGCTCACTCTTGTCAGAGGAAATGAAAGAGCGGATAATTGCCTTGCTGCATGAGTTCGCCGACTGCTTCGCATGGACGTACAAAGAAATGCCTGGTCTCTTCCCTGAAGTGGCCGTACATAAGCTGGCTATATCTCCTGATGCTAAGCCAGTCAAACAAGCTCCTCGAAGAATGGGAAAGGAATTGGAAGAAAAGGTTATCGAGGAAACCAAGAAACTCATCGATGCCGGCTTCATCAGAGAAGAGAAATATGCGGACTGGATCGCATGCATAGTCCCAGTGAAGAAGAAAAATGGGCAGATCCGAGTTTGTGTCGATTTCAGGGACCTCAACAAGGCATGCCCTAAAGACGACTTCCTGCTTCCTGTCATGGAAATGATGGTCGATGACACCTCAAATTACGAGTTCACCTTCATGTCGTCTGGATATAATCAGATCAAGATGTTGCCTGAGGATAAGAAGCACACAGCATTTCAAACCCCGATCGGAATATATTGCTACAAGGTGATGCCGTTCGGACTGAAGAACGCAGGTGCTACATACCAAAGGGCAATGACCAATATCTTTAAGGACCTGATCCATAAAGTCGTCGAATGCTATGTTGATGATCTGGTCGTCAAGACTAAAGTCAAGACCGATCACATCCAAGATCTTAGGACCGTTCTCACGAGACCGAGGGAATACGATCTGAAAATGAATCATCTAAAGTGCGCTTTTGGTGTGTCATCGGGAAAATTACTGGACTTCATAGTCCGACATCGAGGGATCGAAGTTGACTCATCAAAGATAAAAACCATCATGGAGATGCCCCTCCAAAGAGTCTGACGCAACTAAGATCTTTTCAAGGGAAGTATGCTTATATACGAAGGTTTATCTCAAATTTATCGGGGAGATATAGGCCCTTCTCAAAGCTTATGAAGAAATGAGCTCCTTTTGTCTGGGATGTCGAATGTCAAGAAGCGTTCAAAAGCATCAAACAGTACTTGTTGCACCCTCCAGTGCTGGCCGCTCTCATTCCAAATAAACCGCTGATTCTCTACACTGCCACGCTAGATGAATCACTTGGTGTGCTCCTTGCCCAGAACAACGAGAAAGGAAAAGAGAATGCCCTCGACTACCTCAGTCGAACTTTAGTCGGGACAGAACACAACTATTCCCCGATCGAAAAGCAATGTCTGGCTCTGATGTTCGCTGTGAAGAAGCTGAGGCACTATCTGCTCGCTCATCGGATTAAGCTGATCTCTAAGGTCGACCCGCTCAAACACTTAATGACCAAAGTAAGCTTAGCTGGTAGAATGTCAAGATGGGCTGTCATGCTACTTGAGTTTGACATAGTTTATACTCCTCAGAAAGCAGTAAAACGGCAAGCTCTTGCAGACTTCCTTGCTGCTCATCCCGTTCCAGAAGGGTCACCGCTCAATTGCAAGTTGCCCGACGAACAAGTGCTGCACCTCGAAGAAGGTGAGTCATGTTGGGAGCTTTACTTCGACGGAGCCTCATCAAGGAGGAGCTCCGGCAAATCAAACGTCCCGTAGATAAAAGCAGGGATAGGATTGGTGTTCATCACGCCATCGATGGGAACCATATGACGTTCTTTTGCTCTCACCGAGCCTCGCACAAACAACGAGGATGAGTACGAAGCTCTGATAGCTGGTCTGGAGCTCGCCATAGAAATGGAAATCCTTCGGCTACGAGTCTACGTTGACTCTCAGCTTGTCGTGAACCAGGTAAGCGGCGTCTATAAGATATACAAACCCGAGTTAGCTCGATATAGAAGCCGAGTGGTGGAATTCATGAAACGGTTCACTCACATTGAACTAATGAGTCCCTAGGGCGTTGAACGGACAAGATGATATACTCGCTCGCCTAGCTAAGGAGCTAGCTGATCCTGACATTGACGAAATTCTAATCACAATCAGAAGCCGGCAAATTCTGCCTCCAGTCTCTTTGCATGAAGAAAAAAGCGTAGAACAAGAGAACAATCCTGTCGAAGAAGCTTCGAACATTCAAGACGGGTCTGATTGGAGGGAACCCTTCATAGAGTACCTCTGATACGACAAGCTGTCCGAAAAAAATCCGCGAGGATTCAGCTGAAGAAGAGAGCTCTTCGATACGTGTTTGTAAATAATACGCTATACCGCAGATCATATGACCAACTTTGGCTCAGGTGCCTATCATCGGCCGAAGCCCAAAAAGTCAGGAAAGAAGTTTATTCAGGCGTCTGCGGGGCTCATCAGTCCGGCCCCAAAATGCGGCTTCAGATCAAACAGCTTGGATATTACTGGCCTACCATGATTAGGGATTGCGAAGAGCATGCAAAGAAATGCTATCTCTGCGAAATTCACGATGATTTCATTTACAAGCATCCTAATCCGTTGCATCCTACGGTGGCGTCGTGGCCTTTCGAGGCTTGGGGCACCGTCATAGTTGGTCTAATTGATCCTCCATCATCTAAAGACCACCAGTTCATATTGGCCGCGACTGACTACTTCTCCAGATGGGCTGAAGCTGTCCCGCTAAAAGAAGTCAAGACAGAAAATATTCTGACGTTCTTCCAGCATAATATTCTATACCGCTTCGGTACACCAAGAAGAATCATTTCTGACAACGGACCTTCTTTCAAGAGCTTTAAAGTCTTAAGGTTCGCTGCTCAGCACAAGATAGACTGGAAATATTCCTCCATCTATAATCCAAGAGACAATAGGCTAGCCGAAGCCTTCAATAAGACTCTATGCAAGCTCTTGAGGAAAAATGGTTCAGCCAACAAGAGAGGCTGGAATCTCAAACTTCATGAGGCGTTGTGGGCATATCGTACCACGCACCGTACTCCAACTCAGTCCACTCCATACTCATTGCTTTTCGGAGTGGAGGCGATCCTCCCCCTCGAAGTCGAAGTTCCAAGCTTAAGAATGGCCGTTCAGCACGAGTTGACGGAGGAGGAAAACGTGCTCCTTCGGCTTGAAGAGCTCGACGCCCTCAAAAAAAGAGGCTCGCGGTACGGCAAAATTTGGAGCTGTACTGAGTCAATGTCACGGGCCTATGACAAGATGACTCGTCTCCGCGCTTTCAAGAAAGGCGAATTGGTGTTGGTCCTCAAAAGACCGATCATCCCCAATCGACATGCCAAGGGAAAATTCGAGCCAAACTGGGAAGGACCATACATCATCGAGAAAGTGTTCGACGGAAGATCCTACCAACTAATAAGTGCCGAGGGAGAAAGGCCCATGCTATCCATCAATAGCCGATATCTCAAGAAATATTACGCGTGAAAGCTCCAAGTCGCAGGCGAATTGAGCACACCAGCCCTATGGTCTAGATCATACATCCTGTATAACCGTATACAATCCACGGGCGTAAACGACCCCTATCTCTTCCAAGTCCTGCCGGTGAGACTACTTTTAAAGTCCCACCAACGGCAAAGAAAAAACAACAAAAAAACGGTATGTCTACAAGCAAAACGGGTATGGATGAAAACCCGAAAGGGCTCCGTGAGTAAAAACAGCAGGACTGCCAGCGAGTTTGTGAAAACCCGAAAGGGCGCAAACTCGTGAAAGGAGATAAAATACACTCGCAAAGTCCTCTCGACCTTGTGAGGAGAAAATCCATGCGTGAGATCCTTACGACTCACAAAGGAGTAACACACTTAGGGATCCCTACGATTCCTAAGGAGAACATACACATACGAGATCCTCTCGACTCGTAGGGAGAAAATGCTTTTATGAGACCTTTATCGCTCATAAAATTGAAAAGCCTTAGGTGATAGGGATCTAAACCTGTCTTCCGAGCCATCGCTCCCCAACGGGCAACGACAAATGATGAGTCGCTCCTGACATTTCGCTTCAGTGTTAGCGGTGCTGATGCCGACCAAAAACCCAAATCCGAAGTTTCCCAACGGCAAATGATGAGTCGTTCCTAGCATTGCTTCAGTGTTAGCGGCGCTGATGCTGACCCAAAAACCAAATCCCAAGTCTTCCCGGGGCAAATGATGAGTTGCTCCTGGTATTATTCCAGTGCAGCAATGCTGATGCCAAACAAGATCCAAATTCCAAATCCCCAAACGGCGAATGATGAGTCGCTCCTGGTACCATATTCCAGTGCAGCGATGCAGACGACAACCAAAATCCAATTTCTCAAAATTCTCCCAGCCCTACGGTTGGTCCCCAAACTGGCTATCGTATACAATCCATGGGCTCAAATAATTCTCATCATATCCATGCCCCACCATAACCACCAGTTACGCGGCTGGTCTCCGCCCTTGGAATTATGCTCCATTTAGGAAGACCTACTCATGCGTCATCACGATACATGAGGAGAACAAACTTATGGGATCCTCACGACTCATAAGAAAACACCTTCGTGGGATCCTTACGACTCAGAAAGGAAAAACACACTTGGGAGTTCCCACGACTCCTAAAGAGAAAGTACACCTACGAGATCCTTTCGACTCGTAGGGAGAAAATGTTTTTATGGGACCCTTACAGCTCATAAAATTGAAAAGCCTTAGCTGATAGGGACCTAAATCTGTCTCCTAAGCCATCGCTCCCCAACAGGAAAAGACAGATGATGAATTGCTCCTGGCACATGTGCTTCAGTGATGCCTACCCTAACCTCAAAATTCCAAACTCCAATCCAAATGACCCCTAAGTTTTTAAACTGGGAATAGATGACCTCTAAGTCGTTAAATTGGGAACAGATAACCCCTAAGTCGTTAAACTGGGAACGAGGGAAATCTCCTCATGGCAGATGATGATTTGCTCCTGGTACCATATTCCAGTGCAGCGGTGCTGATGCCAAATCAAAACCAAAATCCCCAAATCCTCTCATGGCAGATGATGATTCGCTTCTGGTACCATATTCCAGTGTAGCGATGCTGATGTCAACCCAAATCACAATCAACAAGTCAACTTCAATCACGACACCGCAGAAAGCGGAGCAAGTCAAAATCCAATCTCGACACCGCAAGAGGCGGAGCAAGTCAAGTTCATCCCTGACACTGCAAGAAGCAGAGCAAGTCAAATCAAGAACCGACCGTTCAAGTCGCTAAAAGGGCAGAACCGACCGTCCAAGTCGCAAAAAGGGTAGCATCGACCGTCCACGTCGCTAAAAGGGCAGAACCGACCTTCCAAGTATCAAAAATGGCAGCATCGACCGTCCACGTCGCTAAAAGGGCAGCACCGATCGTCCAAGTCGCAAAAAGGGCAGACCCGACCGTCCAAGTCGCTAAAAGGGCAGCATTGACCGTCCACGTCCCTAAAAGGGCAGAAAAGGGCAGAACCGACCTTCCAAGTATCAAAAAGGGCAGCATCGACCGTCCACGTCGCTAAAAGGGCAGACCCGACCGTCCAAGTCGCTAAAAGGGCAGACCCGACCGTCCACGTCGCTAAAAGGGCAGCAACGACCGTCCGCGCCGTTAAAAGGGCAGCAACAACCTCCTCGTCGGAATTATGCTCCGTCTTGGAATCAAGTCAACAAGACACTCCATCTCGAAAACACGTCAAGTATCGACCGTCCATATCGTAAAAAGGGCAGTGCCAGCTTCCCAAAAAGAGGGAACCAAATCAAGTCGCTTCCACGTGAAAGATCTATCAATTTCATGCACACGACCCACATATGCTGTGTGCATTTATTGATAGGGGGCACTTTGTTGGGGTCGAAATTTACACCCCGGTTGACCAAGTCAAAATCAATCCCAAGCCAAGTGGGCCCAAGCCCAGGTCAAGTGGGCCAATGCCCGGGTCGAGGCCGAACACGAAGCGTCCGGCCTTCCACCATGCCAAAATAAAATTTTTGTAATAAATAATTTTGGTGTATTTTCTTTTTTTATTTTTTGAATAAATGTAAGAAAAATAGGCATAAAGCCAAATTTTTGTAAGGCCGATGGCTTATGTGCAAAAAGAAATAACACACGAGGCATGAGATGGGCAAAATGCCATTTTTGTAAAGCCTAAGGGGCTATATGTAAAGTGTATAGCTTATAAAGGCAAAGATAATGAAAATATCTCAACAAATTTTTTTCTCTCCCAAAAAGAATCAAAATCTGTGACCTCCTTCCTCAAGGTTCTAAAACCTTCTTTTTTCTTTTGAATTAAATCAAGAGTTTTACTCTTGCTTTTCCAAAACTAAATAGTTTTTCACCACAAAACCCACAAAGGGGAGCTTGGATCTTCCATCAGATCTTAAAAAGGAGAGATTTTTAAAATCTCATCCCTCTTGTTATCTAAGAGCCGGCCAACAAAGAAGGAAGAAGGAGACCCATCTCCAAAGACCCCACTTTGGGAAAGATCTTGAGAAGCCCCCTCATCAGCTTCAAAATATCCTGGGAGTTTAACTCCTCATATATACACACAAAAAAAAAGTATTTCTTTCTGAAAGTACAACTCCCATTGCAGGGACCAAGTCCCTTTTGCCGTCCAAAGCGCGAGCGCCCACGTGCCTGGCACGTGTGGCGCTAGCGCTTAGCGTCCAAGCGCCCAAAGCGCGAGCGCCCGAGCGCCCTCGTGCTTGGCACATGAGGCGCTAGCGTCCAAAGCGCCGGCGCCCCAGCGCCCGCGTGCCGCGCACGTGAGGCGCTGACGCTTTCTCCCACGTATCTTTTGGATGCCCTTTCCCTTTATATATATATGTGTGTGTATATACATATACACACGCACACACATACTCTACAATACTATCCCCCGTTAGAAAAAATTTCCAACGGGGCGCTACCCCGCATCCCGCAAGAGGGCTGCTAGCCCCATTGACCCCCAGCCCGCTATCCGGGTAGCGGGACTCCCGTAAAAACTCTGCGGGTCTCCCGATATATCCAAAACCCCTTTAAAACACAACAATGCACATTGAGTTTGCATGACCTGTTTGACCCGTCAATCGGAGGTTCTCTCGCTCCAAAGGTGAGGCGTAATTAACGGCAGCTTAGTCCGCGGCTGCCGGAGATTCGGATCCCCACAATCAATAAACCCCAGCCTATCCTAGGCAGAGGGTATCTGTAATGCGCCTGACAAGCGCGCGCATTCCCATCTCAATGGGGTGACGAAAAACACCCTACACTCATTTAAAATGCTTGTAGATTGATATTTGATATTGAACCCAGGAAAATTATGTAACTTCAAGATTTTTAAAATGCTGTATTGCCCATAATCTGATTGCCGTATTCATTGTCTGTGATCGCTATTCTTAACAAAACCAATAAGTTTCTATTTTTCCAATTTGGTATGCCGCTTCATGATTTTCCTATCTACGAAAGTATTCATAACCTCACAAATTAAATAGAACATTTGTCTGCGCAGGGAGATTTGCAGGTTTCAACAAGCACATAACGATGAATCGCCTATAATAGATTGTTTACTTCTTCTAGAAGGTGTAGCAAGTCCTAGAGGATTAGATGTTTTTTGTACTTCTGTTGTGCATGTGAGTGCTAATGTGATGAAGAAACTCTCTGGTATGCAATCAATTGACTCCACCGAAGGAATTGCCCTGATGAGGATTCCTAGGAGCTTCCATGATATGGATGTGAATCAAGAAGAACAAGAGATCCATTGGGGTTTCTTAGTCTCTCCTCACCGAGTGTTAGTGCTTGATGGAATTCAGGTATCAATTAATGTTGCATCTATTTACATTAGCTGTGGACGCAAGCTGCACTTACTGAATCATTTAGGAGCTTCCTTTTTTGTTTTTTCTTTGTATCAATTTATTACATGGCAATATGTTTAAATCGTATTTTGTTCGTGCAAGAAATGAGTTCTTTCTTTGGCCTTTCGATGCCATTATCTTCTGGCTTGTTTGTTTGGCAAGCAATGTCCCTGGCTTCAGCAGCCTCCTATTCCAATTGACGATGTATCTAAAGTCCAAAGATGATTTATAAGAAAAATCATATGAATCTATTGAAATCAGTGATGATATTTATTCACACTTTTTGCAGCCCATACCCCCTATTGCCAAGATCAAACTTCAAAATTATAGTGGAAACAAATAACTCGATTTAGAGTGCATTTCTCATACTTGACAAAATTGTGGGTTATATAATGAGATGACATTTAGAGTTGTAGTCCTTTGACCAAAGTTACAACTCTGCAGGCTTCATATCCATTACCGCCCCTATTTTCACCAGCATGATATATAGTGTGCATTGTCTTCTCTGCATTATAGTATAATTGTCTATAATCAAATGAAAGATGGAACGAGATAATTAGAATCATAGTTCTTCTCAACACCCCCTCCTTCTTCATCTTTTTCTGTACTTGTTATTTGCCTGCTTGATATGTTCCTATAGGATATTGGAATCCCCCTTTTAAAATCATACGTTCCTCTGTTTTTGAATACTTGCATCTGCAAATCAACTATATAGATCTTCATGAACTTAACCTAATGAACTAAACATAGTTTTGAAAGTCATTTATAGTCATATGCATTTCAACAAAGCTGCAGCTTATCAGCTCCTGCACCCCAAGTATGCTCGTCTTTCTGCTGTTTATGAACACCTCTACATACAGTATTGACCATTGCATTGTAAATTTTCATAATCAATGTGTTTAATGTAAGGGAATCATGTTTTAAATTGTTGTGTCCTAGAAGATTCTAAGCAACCAATTCTTTTGTTCCAAGATTTAGCATGGAAGAATTTAATCCAATAAAATGTATCTGCATGAAAAATATCTAATGACCAGTGAGGTCATGAAGAAATCCATAATATCTGTGTACCCTTAACAGTTAAACAGGTTAAGAGTATTTCAACCTTTTCCATCCCATTCCACCCTGGTATTGGGAGTTCGACTTGTAGGCAGTTCATGCCAAGGAATTCACAAAATTTTCAAACAATCAATGATTTATTCCCAAGTAAGTGATAAACTAGATAATTCTGTGCTTATAGCTGTTCACAAAAGAGCCATAAACTATTTTCCAAATGAACAAGATTAATTTTCTCTCTCTTTCTATGTCCAAAATTTGCCAGATACGATCCTATCCATTTTGGGATGAAGCCTTCTTGTTGTTGTTGTATGAACCTGTCCAAAATTTGACTGACATGATCAATATCCCGACTTAGCGTGGAACATATGTTTACATGATATGATTGCGCTGGCCATTACCACTGTTTCTGTGCGTTGCTGTTATTCCACGTAATAATTGATGCATAAACACCAAAATTTTACGTGTGGCATTCGCTTCTTTTCTATATTTGTGTTTTTGAGCTTTTCCAAACAAAATCCAAAAATGTATGATTTTTCCTGAATTCCACATCTATATACAGAATTGATTCTTGAAAGTAAGACTAGTACTCGTGCTATATAAAAACGAACAAGCATCTATAACCTCATCAAAACTACTCTGCGCACTGCAGCCATTTCGTCATCAAGAATATATTGGAATGTCAGTAGTAGCCATAGTTTCCTGTAATTTTTACTAGTTACCACCAAGGATATTCAGGAATAATTCTTTACTGATTTTCTCAGCCCGTATAGGATGTGTATGTAGTTGTATCTATGATGGCTGTTAAGAGTGGTTACTGGTTAGTGGTTGTTACTTTGCTCAGTAAAATTATTCGATAAAGCTACTAATATCACCAACTCATTAGCTAATAGAATTTTATTTTTTAGCATTACAGGATCAGCTATTTGATCAAGAAAAATAACAGAATAAGTTTCTTGGTTATTCCATTCCTTTATGTACAATTCTACAATTTTGGTAGTCGGTGAAAAATCATGATTAAATGTAATTAAAGGACACGATTGAAGCTAGGGCCTTAAGGATCCTTCATGGAATGCTTTTTCTCCTTTTGCTTAACAAGCTCCATTTCTTAAATCAATCTGATATTTTTCTTATCTCGTAATTAAATCATCCATTGCAGGATCCAGGCAATCTTGGCACACTGTTAAGGTCAGCTATGGCTTTTAAGTGGGTAAGATATGCCTACTCACTATAGCCCATATTCTTATTTCTTTACCTATAATTTATTCACATAAATCAAGTGGTATTAACATTGGCCTTTGCATCCATCTACAGTATCTTCCATGTTAAGCAGATTTATACAGAAGCAATAACTTGTTTAACCAATTTAATTGTCAATGTGCAAATTCCATCCTAGTTCAAACCAATCGAAAAACTTAATTATACAAAAATTTAATATAAATCATTGATTTCTTACAATTATTTAATATACTGCACTTAATGAAAATGGTTGATCATTAAAAAGAGTTAAAAACAATTTTAATTTACACTGCAGGATGGAGTATTCCTACTTAGTGGCTGCTGTGATCCTTTTAATGAGAAAGCTCTGCGAGCAGCACGAGGAGCTTCATTTCAGCTTCCTCTTGTTTCAGGCGATTGGTCTCATTTGAATTCCTTGAGAACCAAGTTTCACATGCAGATTTTGGCGGCTCATCCTAATAATAACGATACTAGTAATATGCTATCTCGAGAATTTGTGGATTCATTAGCAGATGAGCCTCTTTGCTTAGTATTGGGCCGTGAGGGAATGGTCTTTCTATTGAAACGATGCGATCATCATGCGAGCTTGTAAGCATTCCAATGGCAGGTATGTTTGAATCTCTTAATGTTTCAGTTGCTGGTGGCATCTTCTTGTATATGCTACAAACTCAACAATTGAAATAATTCTATTTATTTAATTCATACTGAATACTACGACTCTTCTAACCATCAAACATTACTAAGTACTCGTGGTTTAAAGTAAATGGAACTAATCCACAATGCTTTTATTATATAACTTCGCAGGAAAAAATGCTGGAAATTATGGCAACAATCTAATATGTTTGGAGAGAACTTTATTCCTTCTAGCCTAACAAATTTCACAATTGTGTAAATTGTGAATAAGTATATAAACACCATAACAATTAAAGGAATAATTTCTCTAATATAATACCATTATTTAACAATAACAATTGTCTTGCTAAGCTTTACTCATTGATCATCCTGTATGGTCAGTTACGATCATGGTTTCTGGCATAGTTATTTAATTTCAATCACAGCTGTGCAGCACAAGGACCATAACAAACGACAACAACAAGCCTTCATCCCAAATTTTTGGGTTCGGCTATATGAATCATTCTCCTCCATTCGGCTCTATTTAAGACCGTCTTCTCGGTTACATTAACAATTAACTTATCGTTCTTAATTGTCTTTATCCATATTCGTTTAGGTCTACCCCTACCTCTAGTTGTGCCATGGACAATTTTGTCACTTTTTCTAACCAGGACATTTATTGGTCTCCATTGCACACGTCCAAACCATCTCAATCGGTTCTCTCGCATTAACAAACAACAAAAACAATGAAAATCAAAATTGTGACACAAAGTTACACTGTTATAAGTAGTATGAGTCATGCAAACCCCAAGTACACATGCATGTTTTTATTTATAGAAACTTGCACACTATTATTGCATATGTTAATGTGATGCATGTAGTCCATGAAGACAAGATGCTGAATCCTTTTCTTTTCCTTTCCTTATTTGGGGGGGGGGGCGGGGGGGGGGGCATGACATTATTCTAATGTTGGAGACTAGTGGACAGCCTGCACACAAATAAAGTAATCAGTGAGCAGTGGATGTTTAAGCTCCTGGTCATCTAAAGGGTTCTTATATCACATTTTTATTTTATTTATTAACCTTTTTCTCTTCTTTTTTAATATTTGGAAAAGTTGGTTGAAATAGTGTAAATTGACTCACCACATAATTTATAGGAAGGCATTCAAACCTTTATTAGGATTCTTTATAGTAATGATAGAGTGGACCATTACTTGATTGGTAAGATAATGTATAAGGTGGATTGATGAAAGACAACTCAGCAACCAACACAAGTACAACTTGGTGATTGGGAATATTTCTTCCCATTTCCACCTCAGCATCTGCAGCCAAGATGACAACTGTTGATATACAATGAATTGTCTTCATTGGATCCAATAGAATATTCTTTCCTTCAACTTTGTTTTGAGTTGCGAGACTGGTCATTATAAACAAGGGTGCAAATTAATTCAAAGTGCTAATCTTGTACATCTTCATAAAACATTTAGTTCCTGATTGCGTTTAAGTTGGATGATATGTTATATCTAAATGTGATGCTAAAAAATTTGTGCCAAAACACTTCGATAAGTTTCTGGTTTGTGTCATGATAGATCTAGCGTTGAAATGCGATGTATTTTTAAAAAATTTGATTTGCTAATCGAGATTGAAGACAGGCTTAAGTAGAAATAAATAGATAGATAGAAATTAGAGTATTAAACAAATGCAACATTATAATACTAATAAATAGAATATTATCATACTACAACAACAACAACAATAATTTTAACTGTCATTATCATGTAGCTTGCACCAGTGTTTATGCAGATTATCAAAATTTTATAGGATTAAATATAGTAAGGACGTATGTCTGGGACTAACGTCGAGATGTTATTAATACAAATAAATTATTTTAATGGTAAGATCCTTTATGATTCTTGATTGCCGAACATTAATAAGATATTTGATCAGTCCATTTAGGCTTACAAATTACACTAGCAGGTTAGCAGGAAGTACATAAAGAAAGTTATTTAGGATTCTGACTTCCTTCCACAATTAGTGGTCCATATGGATTTATGTTCCCTTTTATGCTAGTTAATTAAGGACTCTGACTTAATATAATCTTAATTAAGTATTTAATAGTATGATTACAAAGTAATGTTGGCTCCAGCTGACACAATCCCTATATTTCTTTGGCCAATCAGGGACAAAATCTGACATTGATATTTACTATATACAAATAATGAGAACTACTTTTTTTTTATATACCAACTAGGGATGTCTCTAGAATCTTCATCAGAACCATTTGTTAGTGATTATTTCGGAATAATTTTACATGCACCTCGGGTCAAATTACTGCACCTTTAGAAGGGAGGGTAGATTTTATAAAGAATAAACTGAGAGAGAACCGATTCAGACAGTATGGGCATCTGAGAAAAGTGAAACTTTCATAGTTAAATAACTGTAAGACTAGCAAGGAGTAGAGGCATGCCTAAACGTGAATGGAGGCAATCAAGAAACATATATATGCGAAGTTTATCTAGAAAACGGTTCTTCACCGAACTTAACAGGAGTAGTTCATGTAACAGACCTTCAAAGTTTGGGAGAAAGAATGGTCGTTGTAAATTATAATGTACTTATTTATGTTTTAAATACCCTTAGCATACCTGCAGCAACATCAACTATAACTGTTAGAACTTATAAAGGTATATGGCTGCACCATGTAGAAATATCATGTTTCTGTGTGAGGGTCTCATAATGAACATTCTATTTCTCTCTAGTTAGTTTTTATGTTTCTGTGTTTGTTATCATCAAGGGTATAGTCATCGTTCTCCGTATCAATTCCGTATTTGTTTTTCAAAATATTTACTGTTTCATCCTAGTTTACCCAGTCAAATCTCAGCCAGTTTTATATGACTGTTAATGAAAATAAACACAGAAACTTAACTGCTGCTGCTACTACACGAATATCACGAGTTTTTTCCCCCCCGCCTAAAACACGCAACCATAAATTATCATACTGAACTGGAGTCCAGGATGACTAATTCAATAAAGCTGATGTTGTATGTAATCAACATTTTCATCTAGTCAAGGACAGGGAAACTTTGGCTGTGGCCTCAATGTGGCCATAGTTTATGTTATCATAATGAAGATGATGAGTTACCCAAATCATCGCATCACATGAACAAATATAGCAGGCTTTCGTCGTCTTCATTGGCAGTATACTATATAATAGTTGGTAGTTGAAGTGTGTATTCTTACTTAGTTTTCTTTTGGCGCATAAGCTTATGGAAGCTTTGTAATTCATACAATTTCTTATGTCAACCAGATAGTAATTTTGTTCCTATCCGATGCTCGATCTTGATTGTGCGGCGGCCTTTTACTGGAACATTAGGCACTATCTTGATTCATTTTCTTTGTTAAATTTCCATAACACTACTTGCTATAGAAATGGATTGTTTCGGCTATTAGTTTTCTCATATTATTAAATTTTCTAGTAGTTATATACTTGCAATGTACTTCACATTAGCTGGATATCAATTACCTATTTACTGAAATTTTACTATCATTGAAGGTTTTATAATTTCTTTAGAGTAATTCATTGGTGATTGAAATATTGGGAGCATTTGATGAGATATATTACCATTATTTTTATTCTTTGGGGGTAAAATGTTTAGGTACAGGGATGTTAAGGACATGACTGTGTGTTGCATTATTTATATGCTTTGTTTTTGGTAGGACAACATAAAGAATCTGAAAGAGCTCTTGCGTGCGTGCGTCTTGTGTGTGTGTGTGTGTGTGTGTGTGAGAGAGAGAGAGAGAGAGAGAGAGAGCATTTGTTGAGGTGATAAATCTCGAGTCTTGGTGGATCCAACTGCCACATGCAAATGCTAACTATGCCAACTGTTATAATCGTAACAAATTATAAGTCCTACGTCCCCATTAAGATGATGGCTTTGACACAAATAAGCTTTTTCTTTTTCTTTTTCCATTTTTCTTTTTGAATGGAACCCTCAGTGTTCACATATAATGCTTCCACCAGTTCCATGCAAAGTTTACATCATGTCATCATCTAACCTTTTTCCCCTATGCTATGAAGCAAGGTTTCGTGAAAACTTTTCAATTCTTTCTGTTAAAGTGGCATAGATTGGAGAGTAGCAATATTATACGAAATGTCTGAAAACGAGAGAAATGATACATCTGTTAAAGGAAATTATTTTCGACACGGCTGCTTGTAACTTTGCAAGAGCGAAACATAAAACACATCCCAATTTAAAGCGACGCAATGAAGTAACTAAAATTAGGCCAACTTCTATACTTGAAGCTTTCTTGCTTTGGAACGAACTTTTATATTTGCATAAAGAGAAAATTGGTGCATGTTATATTCCATGAAGTCAATTTGGATGCATATGAGAAACTATACAATTTTAACCGCTTGGAAGTTTAAGGGTGATTCTATCCATGCAAGTGTATTGCCAGTGACTCGATTGTCATGACTCATTAGAAATGCATGTCTTGTGTTTAGTTGGCTTCCTACTCTCTATCTTGATAAGTTTGCATTAATCATTAATTGGGCATTAATTAATTTACCCCATTTATAGGTTGGGATGTAAATGGGTCAGATATGGATTGGATATAGATACTAACATATGTGTAACTATTGCGGATGCGTATATAGATACAGATAGTTATCGGGAATGAATATTACTAACCGTATTTAATAAAAGTTGGATGGACATGGATACACACATGAAATGAAATGAATGTTGAAAAAATCATATTAATTAAATCCAAATATTACTGCTTTTGCTTATATTTAAAAGTTGCATACTGATATACAACATACAAGGGATATAAGTATTACCATTTTTGTACTTGCTGGGTTTTGGCGAATGTGAGTACGAATACTGGAAATTACTATCGGATTGGTAGTTGACAAAATTCAGATCCGAATATAGTCATTTCGGATTATATTCGTATCTATTGATGTACCTATTTGTAGGGATGATATAATGTTTAACCGATTGCCCCTGACTTTGCACACTTTAAGCAGAGCATTGTAGCCCACCTAAGGAAATCAATCTCTTCACCTCCTTCGAGGTCGAGAAATTTAATCGTTTTCCCTTTTTTTTTCTTCATTTTTTTAATGATTAATTGCTCATTAACTTGTGCTTATGTTCCTATTGATCTACTATATGTGCTTCTGCTCTATATCAAATATAGCAAGACAAAGACCTAACAAATATCCATCTTCATCCAAGTTAAAGATCATTACACATTTTGAATGGGTTTAATTCAAAAAAAAAACCAAACCTTTTAGCCGAAATACAAGAAATTCCCAAATAGTTTTAAAATACACAACAAACTACCATAAAACTTTTAAAATACATAAGAAACTGCCAAAAGGACTTTTGAAAACTATAAGAAACCTCCAAAAAATCAGATGCCACGTCAGCAATTAATAGTACAAAACTGCATACCTTTGGAATTTCTTGTAATTTTGAAATTGTTTGGGGGTTTCTCCTATTTTATCTAAAAGTTTTGGAGGGTTTTATGGAATTAAGCCTATTGAACTTGGCAAATATGATTTGAGGATCAAATGTAGGTGCATTCTCTTTTTGTAAATGTTGATTTTTCGGACAAGTGATGATGAGATTAACTATTTTTTGTTGGTAGTACAAATCTTTATAGGTAGGACGTCGCATTATATCAGTACATATATATTCTAAATGTTGGCTGAAATTTTTTATAAATGTTATGGCTGAAAATTTTTATGTTCTAACTTGGACTTTAACAAAGTCCACGTGTATTAAATATTTGTAATATCATTAATTCAACTCAATATAAAAAGTTGACTTTTTAGCGGTAGAACTGATAGACTGGTCATAGATTCGAATCCATATCTATGATCTACAATTAAAATAAGGGTCTTTTTTTATCTCATCCTTAAAACTTTCATGTTTCTAAATTTCATCTCTAAAATTTCATATTTCTAGATTTCACCTCTAAAATCTTTAAGTTGTTCATAAATCTTCTTTTGGTTAGTTTTGCAAAGAATATTGTATGAATATTTCGGCACTTTAGTTAACATAGTGACTATTAAAATACAAAAATGCTCTTGAAAGCCATCTTCTTCCTTTTCAATTTAGGGTTTCTCTTCTATTTTAAATTAGAGCTTTTCTTAATATAAAAAATTAGGGTTCTTCCTCAACACTCGTTCATTAGTTGTAGGTATATATAGACTAGATTATGCTTCTCTTTTTTTCCACCAATTTTGATAATTCCAAAGTTAAAAATGATCTTAAGTTTCAAATTCTGTGATAAAAATGATATCCTATAATGAAGTTGAAGATGAAGAAAGAAGAGAAAGAAATCTCATGATTTTTAAGGGAAGAAAGAAACACATTTATATCTCAAGTTTCTGATTAAAACAAACTAGCCCTGGTTAAATTTTGCTGGAATACAGATAAAATGAGTTTTGTTAGTTAACATAGAAGTTTTCGGGGTGAGATTTGGAAATTTGAATTTCCAAGGGTGAAATTTAGAAATATGAAAATTCTGGAGGGGAGAGAGAAAAAAACCCTGAAAAAAAATTCTGAGCTAAAATTATTTAGTGGTCTTAGTTTAGGGTATTAAACAATTTCATATCACCCGCTTTAGAGGAACTTTTAAGCTTCAATCGTCTAGGTGGGTGGGACCCTAACGACGATCCCTAATTGGCTAGGTCAAGTCCTATGCCTATCGGCCTTCTTTTTCTTTTGAATAATAAACCGTAATTCGATACGTGTACTTAGACATATGATCTCTAGTACAACTATAAGAAAAAATCACCATCAGGTTTTTACTTTTTACGCGGCAGTAACATGAGAAATTTAAGGGCCCACCTGATCGGACGGCTAACCGAGTAGCTACAAAATTTAATTTGAAGATTTATTAAGGCAAATTTTGAGTGGGCCCGGTTTGCTCTTGGAGTAACAAACGTCCGCAGCTCGGTGGCTGCGGTCACGCAGCCTCAAAAAGGAGGGGTGAGGCCATGCGCAGGTCCCACGGTGCAGGAGCTGGCTCGCGCGTCACCATTAACATTAAAATCAAGTAGAAAAAATATATATGTAGCCTCCATCTTTTATGTTTTTAATTTCATGTTTTTCTGAAGAAGCCTTTTATCTTCATGTTGATGAGCAGGACCATGCAAAACACAACTATTTTTTGTGGTTTTTTTTTGGCTGTTGAAAATGCACATCACTAACTTGAGCGGCAAGAAAATGACTCGCTCATCACGAGCCATTTTTATATATATATAGATAACTTTTTGTGGTTTCTGAGCAGGACAAATTATTTACGGGTTCAAAGGTAAAGATGACTAATTCATGAACCTAACAATTTTAATATTGCCGAAAAACCAATATATCATTAAAGGCCAAATGTAAATGGGAAAGTAGAAACGTGATGGAAAGCTGATGTTGCTTTGGGACGGTCATGACTCCTATAAACCTATTTTGGGTGCCAATCTTGAATAGACAGCAAGTTTTTGCTTGGAGCACATGGTTATTCCTCTCTGTCATTCGATTTCGTATTGGCCTACCATTTCGAAGATCTTTTCAAATCAAAATATAACAGGAAATATTTAGACGAGTGCCGGCACATCATAGCGGTAAAAACCTTCCGCCGTTGAACAAGGCCTCAAGTTTATCCCGTTTGCTTTCGATTATGACATATTGTTCACTAAAAACACAAGTGTATTTTACAGAGTATCCAGCATCAACGATTTAGATCTCGGCAATTCCATGAAGTATCTGGACTCTAACGCAAAGTATCCCTCAATTCTTCCCTTTTATATATTCAATTCTCCTCTGGTAACATCATTTCCTCAAATTTTCTTTCTTTTCACCCTCGACTAATCAAAATACAGTTTTATATGTACATAGGAGTAGTCGAATGGATATTTCAGGAAGAGAAATAGAAGAAAAACTAAACGTGTTAAAATTACAAAGGCAAACTACGGCTTTTTAATACGGAGACGGAGACGGATTTCTTGCAGTTAAGCCAAGTATTCCTTGCACTTGTTCCTCGCATTTGCCTTTGCTAGAAAAGACCAAAGCAAAAGTGGCAATGTGAAACACAAAATTGTGTTCTTTAATTAGAAAGCTATCAATGTTGTTGTATGCTGAGCTGGCATCATCAAGCCAACGAGAGAACAGCTCTCCTCCAATAAACGAATGCCACGTCGTACAACTAATCTTAATCATAGCTTATTACTCCTAACGGCACATCCACACGCTATATCAACGAAAAACACGAGCAATAATATGTAATTAGTTTATTTTTTGCCTTTTTTGATATATATCGAAACAAACAAAAAATGACGATGACGACGATGATAGGGTCTGTTCCATGTACAATATTGGATATTTTAATTTATCCAACAAATCTGGACCGTGCAAACTCAACCACTATTTTAAAAAACGGCTAAAATTCAGCGACTCTTATTTAACCGCCACTTAAAGTGGCAGTAAAATATCAAACCGCTTGTCACCCTCCGTTTTCCAAAATACGGAATACGGGAGGTGACTAGGTCAGCTGTAATACCCAGCCTCTTTTTGTACGCCTATATCCGTATTTCTTTTTTTCACCTATAAAATTTTATTTATAATTATTTATTATTTTAAAATTTCCCAATCTATTTTAGTTCTTCCCCTCTCCTTTCTCAAACCCTAATCTTTCCCTTCAACCCATTTCTTTTATTCATTTAAAACTAAACCCAAAATCACCACACAATAACCCTCAGCACCATTCCTTCAGCCCAGCCCTTTCTAATTTTCTCATTAGTTTATTTTATTTTATTTAAACCCAGAACCTATTTCCCTCAGCCCATATCCTATTTCTTCTAACTAATTCCCTCACCCCACTACCCCATTTTCTTTCCCTAATATTATTACTATTTCAGCCCCCGGCCCGCTTCTTTTCTTTCCCCAATTAATTTCTTTTCTCCTGCGGCCCAAACTCCTTCAGCCCGGCCCATTCACTTCTGCCCCACCTGCTTCCCCGACCCGACCCGCTTCGCCCACTCCTTCTTCCCAACAGCTATATCTTTTCCCGCTCTTTCCTTCTGTTCGCGATCCGCTCTCCTTGCCGCACCCCACGCCTGTGCCCACGTTGCTGCTCGTCACGCGCCGTGCCCCGCTCGCGAACGTTACCCACGACGCGCGCCCTCGACCCCTCCTCTTTCCCAACGGCTACTTCCTATTTCCCCGCTCGCTCGACCCACTTCCGTCGCCTCCGCCGGCGCCCACGCCTCGCCGTTACCCGACTCGCGCGCCCCACGACCCGATCCACTCGACCCCTTCCCTTCGTCTCCTTTTACTCCTTCTCTCATTCCTCACCTCTCTCTCGAAAAAGCCCAACTTTAACCCATTGAGCTCAATTACCGCCGGCGCCCCCTCTTCTTCTCGACGACCACCAACTCCATCATCCCTCACATCCCTCTCCTCTTCAACCACTACTCCACCCTCGCCTGCATACCCAACCCACAGCCAAGCTCAAACTCCCCTTCACCCGAGCTCGACCATCCCTGCCCCGACGCCGGTGAGCTTCTCGTCTCGTCGTCGACACCCCTGCACCCTCCTCGTCATCAACACCATCATCATCATCGTCGCCACCTCTATCTCTCTCTGTCTCCCATCTCTCTTGATCTCCCTCACTCCCAATCCCTCTGGCTCTCCCTTCCTCTCTCTCAACCTCTCAATTTCTCAGTTCTCTCTCTCTCTCTGATCTCTCTACTCTTTCTCTCTCCCTAACTCTCTCTCTCTCTCTTTCAAAATCCCTCTCTCTTCCTCTACAGCCCCTCTCCGTCGCACACGCAAACAACCACTGCACCGAGCCGTCAAGCGAAGCTCGAGCCGAGGCCAATCTTGGTCGTGTTTGTACCGTGATCGCGTCGTGCCATTGCAATAGACCGCATTGCTGCCGTGCATCCCCGAGACGTTTCCAGGCAAGTTCTCTACTAGCTACATACTAAGTTATGCTTGTTACAAACTAAAATCGTATAGATTCTGTAGTTATTTTCTGAATAAATTATACTACGTACCAGTTTGATACATGATCCCAATGAGAATACTTATCTAATTTGACGGAACTGGATTGTTTATATTGGCCCTTGTAGTGATGAATACCTTGTATAAATTTCGCTGGAAAATACGACTATTAACGACTAAAACGACTACCCCCAAGTTTACCCGTAAAACTGGAAATTTCTTATATCTGAAAACCGCTAAAATCACCATAAATTATATACATACTGGAATGATGCGTTCGATGGCTTAAATCGAAGCCGACTCGACGAACTATAACCCTATGCAAGTTTCTAATTGTTTCTGTACTTAAACTGTGGCAATATTTGGATCAGAGTGCGACTCTGGACTGCAGTCCAGAGCGGTTATGTTTACTGTGTGCTGTCCCGTGATGGGTACCACCAGATTTCCTTAACTCGTAGGTTGCGGAACTCTGCTGTTTATTAAAGGTGAATCTATTAGCTAGATAACACAAGTGGTTTCATTCTGTTTCGTTATCGTTTGTTATTTAATCTGTAATTTAATAGATGGGGACGTATAACAGTCCCAACAGAATCAGAATTGACATACTAGTATTGAACAGTGAATATCTCCTGACGTACAGACGCAATTGAGAATCCGTCTGTTGCGTTGAAAACCTTACTGAAAACTCTAGATTTCATTCAACTGTAGCGTCGCTAAAATATGATCCCAACTGGGATTAAAATGCGTTGCGAAACGGACTACCGATTCTGAAACCGGATTTCCAGCCGTGAACGCTTAAAAGGAAATGGCCATAACTAATGATCCTGAAACCCGATTGGCATGAAACCAAATTCGCTGGATACATAATTGAACATACTATTTATTCCCAGTTCATCGTTTCGCTAAACTGTACCCCTATGACTTATGATAAATTGTGCAAGTGGTAGAATACTGTTTCATGACATCCTAATCATGCTTTACATACTGTTTACGCATCATATCATACATATGTCACTGCATTGATAACCTAGTGGTAATGTGCATTACCCAGTGTTAGGTATTAGTGATGATTGTGGCAAGTACGTTAGTGTTCGTGAATAAGTGAATAAGTGAAAGTGACAAGTACTTGTACACAATCAGTGAACCTTATTATTCTATTGCATTGTCGACGTCTGTGAGACGCGTGTACGTATGACTATAAGTGGTATGGGACACTTATGGAAGCTCTTGCATGGGTGTCACAGATAAGGCACCAGACACTGCCATTTATCTTGAGTATTAGTCGGGACGTGCTTGATGGAGATCCTGTCTCCAGTTCTCGTGCAGACTTGTCACCGACCGACTGGTATTTGAGGTTATGGTTAGCGTTTGATGTAGACCACGGGGTGTGGGGTAGTTTGAGTGTGAGTTCAACAGAATCTCGGGAGTTCCATGCCGGCTTATATATATATGGAGATATATGGAGATTTACAGGGTACATGATTATTACCGTGAGTTACATGTTGGGCCCGTGGTCTCTTGCCCTTGGGTCCTACCCTTGGGTGGAGGACACTCGCGAGTGGTTTATTCTCACACTTGGATTGACGATAGGCTTAGTGACCTGTACAGTGAGACTTAGAGACTGATAGGGATGATAGTATTGATATACATACTTACTGTGTTGACATACTTGGTATATTATTTTACTTCTTTTACTGTTCCACTGCATTGATTACCGCATGCTCATACCTATACTATCATTGATTTACTGTATATATACTTATTATCACTGTTAGAGTTGTCACTTGGATTTATATATTATATTGCTATTGTGTCGCTCTGACGACCTGAGTATGCATGCTCAGTGTGAGGAAAGGATTTAGCCGGGACCAGGACCAGACGCACATCACGGACACCTTGATTAGCTATCCAAAGTTATACTCTTTTGTTTCCATCAGGTCAGTTCTTTATATTGTTTTGTTTCAGTTACTGCATTTCTCATTGCCTGCGCATTATTTACTGATTACCATGTAAAGCCAGAAGCCGAAGTGTGGCTACGGCAGGATGTATCCTTGACTGTAGGAGCATGATTGGCCTTGTCAACCCCTCGTATTCCGTATTTTGGGAAGCGGGACGTGACATCAGCCATGCTCTTACTGCTTACGGTCAAGTAAATATCCTGCTGTAGTCACACTTCGGTTTCTAGTAGTACATGACAGACAGTATTCGTAGCACAAATAATGAGAAAAGCACTTACTAATTCTGTAAAAACAGATATAGAACTAACCAGATAGGGTCAAAGGAAATGATAGCGCTGACGCACTGATCTAGATGTCTGCAATATTCTCGAGGCGAGGCAGGTTCTTATCCGAGCTAAATCCACTTCTCACTCTGAGCATGCATACTCAGGTCGTCAGAGCGACACAACAGCAACACACACGCGCGCGCGCGTACTATGATGATAAACATGGAGCAGTAAACATGGAGTAATGACATAAGCATGAAATAACCGGTCCATGTAACGGTAAATTATGTGTATCGAATCAGTAATCAATGCGATGTCTATGTCACTAAACCTATCGTCAGTCCAAGTGTGAGCGTCAACCACCACAGGAGTATTCCAAACCCAAGGATAAGCCTCAGGGGCAAGGAAACACGGGCCCGAATCACGATCAATAAGAATCAGTAACCCGATCGGTATCAAAATCATGAAATCATGAAATATGCCGGCAGTGAGACTCCTGAGATTCCGTTGATCGAATCCACACTCAAACTACCCCACACCCCACGGTCTACATCAAACACAGACCACGAATCAAAGTACTAGTCGCTCCATGACAAATCTACATGAGAATTGGAGACATGGTCTCCATCAAGCATGTCTCGACTGGTATCCAAGGTATGTGGACAGTCCTCAATATCTTACCTATGACACTAATATAAGTGCTTCCATATCCGTCCCATACCAGTTATAGTTACACTTATATATGTCCCATAGGTGTCGACAATACAATAACTAATTGATTCCGCTCTTTGTGTACAAGTGCGTATCACTTCCATTATTCAATCACGCTTTTACACTAACGTACTTACTACAATCCAATCACTAACACTATCTCTCAGTAATGTAAAATAGTCACTAGAATATCGATACAAATGAACACTATTTACAAAGGGTATAACAGTCATGCTACATGATGGGGATACAGTATATGCACTACTAAATACATATGAGCAGCCGGAGTCGGTTGGATTAGAAAAATCATATAAAATCACATGTGCATAATTTGGCGAAATAATATAAAAGGCATAAACAGTGCATTAAATTATCTGTACGGAAAAATTAGTTTCGAGTCATTCGGATTTCTGATTTGCGAGTTGTGGTCATTCCATTTTAAGTGTTCTCTACTGGAAATCCAATTTCTGAACTGGAAGTCCGTTTCGTAACACGTTTTACTCCCTGTTGGGATCATAATTAGGCGACACTACAGTTAGATAATATTAATACTTATCTTTTATGTTTCCAATGCATTAGACATATCAATAATATCTGCTTCATGTAGGGAGATACGCGTTGTTTGAGGTTAAGGTATACATTCTGTCTCAGTATGAAACTGCAGTGCACATCTACGGTTTAAAAAGTGTTATAAATATCAAACCACACTGGAATGCAATGAGACCAGTACCGTTAGAAAGATAATTCAATTCTCTACGCTTCCATGTATGGTTCCGCACACTTTTACATTTAAATGGTGAGATATATGTGTCCTAAAACGGGTAAAGGCAGAGATTCTTGCTCTGGACTGCAGTCTAGAGCCATGAATCGTCTCAGTTTTTGTTATCATAACTTATTAAAATACAAAAATGAACTATGGAGGGCTGTAGGTTTATCTATTGGGTTCGATACGAGCCATGTAACACTAAGATCCGATGTATAAATAATTTATTATGATTATAACCGTTCAACTTGTCCGGAAAAATTCAGCTTCTGCAAGAGTTATCGGGGGTAACGTTTCATGGCTGAAACGACGTCTTTTGCCGTCCAATTTCTACAGAGTGTTCATTAAAATTAATAGGGTATAATGATCATGGGTTCCACCATATCCGCTTAAGTTATCGTATAGGGTCCTATATCGAACACTTAGACTATGCAAACGGTTATCGATCGAAATATTGATTCCTTTTACCCGATCAACACGAAATTAATACTTGAGTTTCTATATGATATTACTACGGCATAATCGACCCAGTCGGGTCTCAAACACTAAAATTTACGATGATGGTTCTTGTTTGATATTAAATTCGCAACGGTGTTTATATGAAATATCTATACTTAAATATGTATATATATACATCAACATATATAATATCTAGATATTACTATAGCATGAGAAACAAGTGAAATGGTTCACTTACTTTCGGTCGCTTGATATAGAAGCGACACCACGTGCGGGATCCGTCTTGACACACGAGACGATGCGATACTGGACACAGTGCGCGACGTGGGCGCGGTGCGCGGTGACCCGGTACTGGACGTGGTGGCGATACGGGCGTGATACGGTTGTGGGCGTGGTGATAACGCGGGCGTGACATGGTACTGGGCACGGTCTTGACTCGGTGCGTGGTGCAGGTGTGGCACGGCGCGACATGGCACGGGACGCGACGCTGGTGTCGGAGTAGGCACGGTGCGTGCACTAGATCGCGGCATGTGTGGCATGGAGGCTAGCATGGCGTGGCACGTCTGGGCACGCAGGCGATTGGAACAGCAGGGATTGCGACAAACGTACGTGTCCGATGAAATGTCGGGCTTTGACTAGGCGATAATGACGGTGGTCGGCGAGATGGGAGCTCGGCGGCGGCTGCTTGGACGGTGGAGTTGTTGGTGACGGCAACAGGGTCCGCTGGAGATGGGAGCTACAGGGCCCGGGTGGCAGCATGCATCGACGATGGTGGAGCGCAGGATGCTGGTGATGATGCAGGGTTGGGTTGAGGAGTTCAGTGGGGTTGTGAGGGGGAAAAGTGGAGATGTCGAGGGTGTTGTGGTGGCCCATTTCTACTTTCGGAGCACATAGTTATTCCTCTATATCATTCGATTTTGTATTGGCCTACCATTTCACCATTTCGAAGATCTTTTCAAATCAAAATATAACAGGAAATATTCAGACGAGTGCCGGCACATCATAGCGGAAAAACCTTCCGCCGTTGAACAAGGCCTCAAGTTTATCCTGCTTGCCTCCGATTACGACCTATTGTTCACTAAAAACACAAGTGTATTTTCCAGAGTATCCAGCACCAATGATTTAGATCTCGACAATTCCATAAAGTATCTGGACTCTGACGCAAAATATCCCTCAATTCTTCTATTTTATATATTCAATTCTCCTCTCGTAACATCATTTCCTCAAATTTTCTTTCTTTTCATCATAGACTAATCAAAATACAGTTTTACATGTACTTAAGGAGTAGTCGAATGATATTTCATGAAGAGAAATAGAAGAAAAACTAAACGTGTTACAATTACAAAGGCAAACTACGGCTTTTTAATATGGATACGGAGACGGATTTCCTGCAGTTGAGCCAAGCATTCCTTACACTTCTTCCTCGCATTTGCCTTTGCTAGAAAAGATCAAAGCAAAAGTGGCAATGTGAAACACAAAATTGTATTCTATAATTAGAAAGCTATCAATGTTGTTGTATGCTGAGCTGGCATCATCAAGCCAACGAGAGAACAGCTCTCCTCCAATAAACGAATGCCACGTCGTACAACTAATCTTAATTATAGCTCATTACTCCGAACGGCGCATCCACACGTTATATCAACGAAAAACACAAGCAATAATATGTAATTATTTTATTTATTGCCTTTTTTGATATATATCGAAACAAACAAAAAATGACAATGATGACGATGTTAGGGACCGGTCCATGTACAACATTAGATATTTTAATTTATCCAATAAATCTGGACCGTGCAAACTTGATAAATCTCTGGATCTCCTTCAGATGTTACCTTCCGTTGATCCGCAGCGGGTGGTGACGAGCGGCTGAGATTGGATCTGAGGGTTTCCCCTTTTGTGTGTGTGGATCTCAATGGGCTTGAAGTGGATGAAGCCGAGCTACCTGTAAGAAAGTTCCGGGATGGTTGCGCCACCGAGAGCCCTCCAACGATCAAGTTAGACGGGCTAAATAGCCAGAGTAGCGGTCTATTCGGGTAAAATTGCGTTACCTGAATCGTCTGAGAGAGAGGTTTATATAGTGGCAGCTGTAGACTGACGGGCGCGAGATTCACGCCGGCTGTTACGCCCCTAGTGTTATGCCTGTGTGAAAGACGGAATTTTCCATTAATGACGAGATGCGCTCGTTAATGGGGGAACGAGATGGCGTGGAACGCGGGATCGTGGGCTGCGGATATCTCGCGTCGGGCGAGACTCACGGAGCCGTGGCGGAGACGCCTGTGATTGGTGCTCGGGATCGGTCGATGAGACCGAGAAAGCTGAGCTTGGCGGGAGGCTTGGAGTCTAGCGGGAGACCGAGCAGGCTTGGTCCATGTGATAGGTCGGAAGCGAGCTGGAAGGGCTGAGGAAGCTCAGCATGCAGGAGGGCTCGGAGGCGAGCCAATGGTTATTTGTAAGACGAGCAGAGGAGTGGCCTAGAAGGCCACTGAGGGTCGGGAACATTCTCGGGAGGGAGGCCTGGGACGTGCCTTCAACATACCGTTCTTACTCCTTTCTTGCAAGCCCTGAGACACGTCATCTGCCACGTGTCATGATCTGTGGAGTGCTCAGTAGCGAGCATCATCATTAGCCCCCCACTCTCGTCCTGACCTATTTATGAGTCGGATCGAGAGTGGTATAACCGATCACTCGGGCTAAGTCTTTATTTGATGGGGTCAGCGGATCAGGGAAGAGATCTTGCATTAAAAAGGAAGCGCCGATTCGGGCGTACGTTTATTGGAATGCCAAGTCATGTGTCCGACGCTGGTTGGCTGACGTGACGGGCCGCTGGTGTTCTCGCGCCCGATAGGACACGCCCGATGCGCGTACGACAGGTGGAGCGTCGATGGCTGTTGAATGCGAAGTGTCATTTTGGCGGGAGACGATCGGCGCCGCTGGATGTGTTCGCCGATTGCTATAAATAGATGTGAGATTCCCTCGAGAGTCCACACTTCGTTATAATTTCCTCTTTCCATTGTGTGTTAGCTCGGCGCTTTTCCCTCTAGGTCGGATTTCCTGCGTTCTTTCTTTGAGAACCCCTTCCTTTGATCAGGTTAGATGTCTTCCTCTGAGGAGTCCGTAGAAATAGTTCAGGTAGAGTCTAGGGAGTCTAATGCAGTTTCCTCTTCTTCTTCCGGGTCGGAGTCTTCCCGGGAGGTTAGGGTTAGCCGTGCTTCCCGGGGTCGTGCGGTGGGGACGGTCCCCAAAGCGAGCGCCAGGAGTGTCCGCGACGTAGTTTCCCTTGTGAGGCACGTGGATGAGCTCGCCACAATTCGGGCTCGCTTCCACATTCCCCCTGGCTACTCGCTTCGTTTGGCCGGAAGGGAGAGAGGGCAGATCAGGTACAGGGCAAGAAGGTTGCCTTGTACTTAGAGGCTTTTTGGGCCGGACTGCTCAAGCCCTTCTCTCCCGAGGTAAGTCCGGCGTTGCGTTGTTTTCAGTTGGCCCTGGGCCAGTTAGTGCCAAACTCCTGAATGACACATCCCATATTGATGCACTTCCAAATTGACGTGCACACCTCAAATCGGATCGCACCTCAAATTTGGTGCTTTCCATGTCATCATCATTCACTTCGCCACGTAATAAATACACGTGCGCATAAGATAAATGTTGGACCGAGATGACCTTAAACTAATATTCGCCTCAAACATAGCGATAATGGACCGAAATGTCCATAAACTAGCGCATCGCCCCAAATATGGCGATAATGGACCGAAACATCCATAAACTAGCATTCGTCCCAAACAGGGTATGTTGGACCGTGATGTCCTTAAACTAAAATAATTGAGCCCATATGACCATTCGTTTCTTAGTTGATCTTAGTTTCAAATATGACTAACGTGGATCCCGTCGGCAAACCAAGCTACCAACGTGGATCCCGTCAAGCAAATCCTTGACCCAAACCCAAATCTAAAATATACGGATCTGGACTAATCCGCGCCCTATGGGAGACGACATAAATTAGTCTCTGTATACAATTCACGGGCAAGCTTAACAAACAAAATTAACACACGACACGAAGTGAACTACCGGAACAGAAAAAAGTTGTTATCGCAACGCGATAACGTAATTAATTGCAGGGGCTTGCACCTGTAGCGAAGAGCATCCCCGCAATCAAAACCCCCTCACAAACGAGGGGGGATCTTATAAAGTCTGATTCAATGGTCATATCTATCCAAACCTCCGATATAAGGTGTCATAAATCAACTTGGTATTTTTGGAGAAGTGGATGAATATGTCCAAAGAGCATCTGTCCCCAAATTCAGGCTAGACGTCCTTCGCGTCTCTGTCCGGTTTACGGCGGTAAACAGATGATAATCATAAACTTTTGACACGAGAAAAGAAATTCCTACTGGCTAAAATTATTGTGACGAGGTTTTAGTGGCCAACTACATGTCGGTCACTTACATATTGATAACTGTCAGGCTGATGAGTTTTTTATTCCCCACCATCCTTTGGACGCGGATCAGATCAAAGCTGGATTCGAATTTTTTTGTCAAAAATGGTTATCCATCGTCCATGGTGTAATACACGGGCGGTTAAGATTTAGTAAGAAAATAAATATATCTTTAAAAATAAGATTTTTTTAATTTCAATCTATAATACCCCGGAGCAATGCAGTCTTCGGACATCATGGTAATCTGCTATGTCCACACTCAGTGCGGTCTGTTGTGAACACATGATAATTTGATGGTGAAGCCGCTTCAGAACAATGAGATCGGGTCTCTAAAGCACATTCCAAAAGAGAACCGAGCTGCGATATAAATGTAATGATTTTACCCTTAATTACGGAGGCTCCTTTTGGAAGAACCGGCACTCCGGAGTTTGAAGAATTTCGTAGTTAAGCATGCTCGGGTTAAGGAAATCCTGGGATGAGTGACCTTCTAGGAATTGGCCCCTTCTCGAGTCCAGTTCGCTCCAAAGCACAAAACCGTATGATTTCAGCTACAGCGGACAATACCATCCGTACGAGGCATGGGGCGTGACATTTATAGCTACCCATGCAAGTCCCTCAGTAGTAGGTCTGTGGTTCGAGAACGAACTATTGTTCTTAGGTGGGGGAAATTTAATACCCTAGAGCAGTGCGGTCTTCGGACATTATGGTGATCTGCTCTGTCCACACTCAGTGCGGTCTGTTGCAGACACATGGTAATCTGAGTGTGGATACGCTTAAAAATATTGGGATCGGGTCCCTAAAGCACATTCCGAAAAAGGGCCGAATTGCGATATAAATGTAATGATATCACCTTCAATTACGGAGGTGCTTTTGGATGAACCGGCACTCCGGAGTTTGAAGAACTCCGTAGTTAAGCATGCTAAGGTTAGGGAAATCATAGAATGGGTGGCCTCCTTGGAAGTGGTGTAACAACCCTAAACTTTCTGTACAAATTTTTTCCAAAATACAGAAAAGAACACCTAAGCCTGAGCACAAGTTATAAATTTAATTTGCTTTTGAACAGCAAGAAAGCACTTGTAGCTCATTGGTAAAGCATTGCACTGCTGTGACATAACCCCTGTGATCGAATCCCCCCAGCCACATATTATTTTTATTGTATTTTTCTTTTAATCTTTTAGAAGCCCAATGGTTTACACGTATACTACACGTAAAATGAAGAGTCCCAGAATAATCAAACACGTGCACCGGGGTATACAAAGCGACACTGACACGTGGCAAAGATCTCACCACCTCTCACCAGGAATCGACCGGCGAAGCATGTGTTGGGGACCGGCACCGCCGGGCCGTTCGTAGGGGATGGTCCCCATTTTTTCACCATAGCACCTCTTCGCCTGCTCCTTAACTCCTGTACTGTTTGTTTTTATTAAAAAGAAACAGTGAATTAAAAAGTGGCATTAAACCAAAATTTTAATGCATTTTTAATTCATTCTTCATTACCCCAAAACTCTAATTTTACCTATAAATACCACACTCTATTTTACACCTCTTCACTCAGAAATTTCCTGCCAAAACTCTCAAAAATTTCCAAGTCCTAAGTTGTGCAAGTGGGGTTAGCAAGAGGCGAAGGTCCGGCGACGTTCCAAGAAGAATCCGGTGACGAAACGACGCCCCGACGCTTTCATAATCTTCCCCTACCTCCTCTCTATCTTAAAAACCTGTAAGTCCCTTCTCCCCTTCTCAATCTCTATTCAAAAACTTTCATTTTTCAAAACCCGTCGGAAGCGGAGTTAATCCGACTTTCAATTCATTTTTCTTTAAAAATTCCACTTTTCTTAAACCATAAAATAACATACTCTCATATAATGTTTAATAAACATAAATAAACACATTGAACATGTTTCATCTCAAAAGAATCTTTTATGCAATTTTTATCGCATTTATACGGTAAAATACCATATACTTTACATTTCGACATAATTCAATATATTTCCTTATATTACCTTTAGAAAACTCACGAGGTAAGAACCTACATCACCACAACACACATATTGGACATAGCATAATGAACTTTGGAATTCTAGATTAAGGAAAATTGTTAGTTATATGTATGCCCTAGACAGCATTACTGTACATGTGATGTATATTGTAGTGGATGCTTGGACATATATAGGGAGGACTTTCTTACTCGACATGATAGTATGCTATCTAGTTGCTCTTTATCTTAACATATACACTTATTGTTTCTCTATTACATGTTGATAAACCCCTTAGGATGAGTACTTGACTACCAGGACTGTGATGCAGATCATACCAGTGGGGCAGAGGTAGTCGGTAAGTACATCCTTCAAATGTTCCTAGTCGTGGGAGTATCGAGACAGGGCATCGATACTACAGAGTAGACTAGCGTATACGCTTTCCGACCCATATGATGGGCGATGGATGATTCCATATCCATTGGTATTTGACATCAGAGAAGGTACACGGGTGCTCAGTGGAGACTGGGTACACTGAACGGACTCGCCGAGAACTCCTAGATGATATTATACCTATCGTCAGATAGCAGTTCTCTGGTGACACCGGTACATGTTAGTCTGTCGACCCGAGATCGTCATAGAGTCTTATGTGATTCCCACTGTGCTTTGATTTCCACCATACCACGGTCAAGAGATCGTGCAAAAAGGTGGTTTTTGGGTACAGTCCCGAGTCACATGGAGGCAGTGAGCGATAGGAGGGGATTCGTCTCTCCCGGTATTGGGAGTTGATGTTGCACTATGCTTGATTGGCCATAACAGGAAATCCCTGGCCAGGGTTGCTGAGATCTACTGGTAAGTGTTATCAGTAGTTTCTCGAACCGTTATGGACCTTGCATCGGCATGACTTATCAGGCTATTGGGGTCTGACGTTATACCACCCCCCGGCTGTGATATGCGACATATTTGACGAAGAGACCGAACTGTACGGTAGTGTTACTGATTGGATTCGCAGGAGTATGAGCATGCTTTCTTGTTGATCTTCTGATCACTCAATACCCTAGCGGCCATTACATTTAGCAGACCGCTTGCGGCTTGTGGGTGTTTGATATGATCATCATCTACTGCCGGCGTATTGACGAGTCTTTAAAGTCTTACACAGAGCTTTCCTGGTTCATGCGAAACGAAGTAGGAGCACATATATGATATGTGCGGGACCGAGATTAATGCGTGCATGTGATACTGCATTCTATTCTCGCGATATGTGATATCGGTCGGTTATATAAGATATAGCCGGGTTATCGGATCAAGTATTGATTCGATAAGATGATACATATGATATTAGTCGGTTATATGTGATATAGCCGGATTATTAAATCAAGTGTTGATTTAATAATTTAATGTATGATTATATATTTGATATATTAAATTACATTAACTAATATTAGCTCACTTAACAATTTCTTTTTCTCACTTGTGCATACATGATATATATGTGATATATATTAATGTATCATGCTAGGTAATATATGCAACTTGAGTGTATGAGACTTACACCATGACCATGATAATGTTTAGGGTTTTATTTATTTTGGTAATTCAAATTTGTGTGGAATTTAGTCATGGTTGGAAGCTTGGAGAAGCTCATCACAACCATTGACTTAGTCCACCAAATTTGTTTTACTTAAAGATATTTATAAACCTAACCATAATCACTTAGTCATGGTTTATTCTCTACATGGGTTAGTGTATGACACTAACTCACCATGGTTGCAATTCTAACCTCATGAGTTTTTATTCTCATCTCATCTTCATCTTCTTCTTCATCTCCCTCAAGCTCTTTAGATTTTGAGGAAGCGAAGAAATATTGTGAGAAAAATAAATCTAAAGTGAGCACATTTCCTACCCCATCATTTATCCATTTAGTTTAGGGTGTTTGCTTCACTAATCTACAATTAATGAAGAGCTAACATGAGCTTGAGTCTCCTCGACGTAGAACATCTTCGGCCTCGAAGACATCGAGCAAGCTTGTTCATTTCTTCATATGAACTCTTACTAGAGTTCGGGTGTTCACTACTTGCAGCGAAGGGACTACTACACGGAGCTTTAGAAGTGAAGGACCGGTCTACAAAGGTTGTATTCCCCATTCACTTGTATGCAAAGTTGTTTGCATGTTGTTTTGTACAATTCTTGTCACGCCCCGCTTCCCAGTATACGGCGAAGGGGACGCGACTGGTCCGCTACGTATTTACTCATAAGCAAATACGCTAAGCGTCACTAAGCAATATAAAAGTAAATACACAAGAGACAAGAAATATAAACTGAACAGCAACTTTATTTATTAACATTCTTTTGTACAATGCATGAAAAGTAAATACAAATGAAACAAAAGCGATGCCTTAAAAATGGCATAAAAGGAAATGAAAAGTACTGAATGGAAAATGTACAATGTCTAGAGCTCGGGGTCTTCACAGAACTGGTCTAAGTCTTCAGCAGTTGGCTTGTTCTCTGACAGGTCCAAACCACCTGACGACATTCAAAGAAGAAAGAAATAGAATGTCGTCAGCGAACAGGTCGCTCGGTAAGTCCCAAAGATAAGAGAGAAATAGACAGAGAGTAGGAGAGAGAGAGATAGTAGCTTTTAATGTTATATCATATTGTTTTAATGTTGTATTAACGCTGTTGTTTGTAGCTTGGTACAGAAGAATGTCGGTGTATACGAGAGGGGTCTCAGTATGCTAGAGACCAGGGCAAATGGAAGTACAAGGCTCCGTTATACAACCCGGAACAACGGCAATTGGATTCATGTTAGGTGTCTTAATCTTACCGTCTCGTGCCACCTTTAACACCTTCCGTACCAATCTACCCCTTAAACCCCGTAGTGTTTTATTTGTATTGTTTTGTACTGTAAGTTGTATTGAATGTATAATTGAAAGACTGACCGAAACCATGATATCAGTAAACGGATGTAACCGTAGAATCATGTAAATGGAATAACTGGAGAACCATGTAAATGGAATGTATATCCATGGTTCGGTTCAGTCAAGTTGTATAGATTGATAATTGGATTCATGGATTCATGTTGAATTGTAATATTGAAGATTGTAGATTGTACTCGAATCATATTCAAGTCAAATATAATCAGACTCAAACCCGAGTCAGACAATTAGAAATGTAAATCGAAGTCTTGATTAATTCTTACCTATAATTTGCTAGGGTCTTTAGGGAAATTTATAAAACTTGAGAGGCTTTTATGTAAAAATACTTTTATATACTTTTCAAAATACACCTCAAGTATTTAATTATCGTCTTTATGTACAAACAACAATTTAAAAATCAAGATAAATATGTATACATGTTCGAAGAGCATGAAATGAGTCAAGTATATTATTCGAGTAACTACCATAAACAATGCTGTAAAGAAATATTATGTACGACTAATTAATCAACTCGAACGAATGCGGAATATAAACAGAAATATAGATCTAAGTGTTTTTCATGCGTGAGTTCTAGTTTCACCTAAATACGACTACCGGTTTGGGCGATATATCTGTTTTCGTATCGTCGCGCAAAACAGATCAGAATCTATTCGGCACCGTCACATATTTTAAAAAAATAGTTTTGGTCAATTTCCATTAGGTTTTAGGTTAAGAAATTATTAAAAAATTGTAGGTATTTAGATATACTTATCCAAAACACCAAGATTCATGTGATTTGGATTCCTGAAACTCTAGTTATGATCATTTTAACATCAGCATTTAAAACAGAAATTCAGATTTCTGGATAGCAACTATATGTTATATTTCAAAGCCTATATTGGGTTGTTTCATATGTTTCTAAGTAATATAATACACATAAAATTATATTTCTATCAATTATGCATCTACACATCTAAAGTTTGTCACAAACGGACATCGGGTGTTCGAGTTATGTCCAATTTAAAAACAGTGTGCGAATCGGAACAGATTCTGTCCAGATCCGTAACTTAATATTGTAACGCGGTTTTCTATATTTTACGTCGGTTTTCAGTAAAAACTTAAAACTAAGAAAATCTATATATTTCGATGTAGATATCAAAAACACCTGAGTTTGCTCAATTTCGATAAATTTATAGCAAGTTATGTGTCTTAGAAGTTGACCGATAACTGCAGTTTTCTGTTTTACGATCAGTGAATAAAAACGATGTAATTCCTAAAACGTTATCCGGTTCGATCTAAAATTTTCACAGCGTGTACAAAATAATATATTCTATCATATGTAAATTTCCTGAAATTTTCAGAATTAAAAATTAATTTATAAAAATTATTTTAAAACTAAAGGTATTGATATGTCATATGTGAGAAATGAGAAAACCATGGTATTTATTCGTAACTTCAATTTTTTTTACAAACTTTAAATAAAGTGATTTAAAAATAAAACAACAAATATGCAATCCTAATTGGTCACTATGAAATCTTAACATGTGAATTGAGAGTAATGAAAAAGACTTTATAAACTATATATGTGTGTATGTTTGTGTGTTTATTATTTATATATGTATCCATTTAATTAATTATTTAGGAACTATGATATGGGACTTACATGCACAAGCCGGTATTGTCACCGGGCTTGTTTATCCGCCGATAGCCTCGCGTTAATAGCGAGACCTTCTTGAAGACTTCTTCATGTTCTTCTTCTTGAACTCTAGGTGAAGAGGTGTAATGGTGAATTATGTATAATAATATATGCATTCAACATGAGAATTAAAAGAGAAATGAAAGGTCACATTTGTAGGTTATGAGAAGAATAAAAAATGATAAAAAATAATTGCAAGAATGGGGATTTGAACATGTGACTTATGGAATAACAATGCAAAGACTTAACCAATGAGCTATAATGTTCATGCACATATTTAATTAGAATTAAATATATGATGTTGCTTAAAAAGAAAGTGAGTTTTTTAGATGGGCTGTAGAGAATAAGAATAATGGATTTGGGTTAAATATTTATGAAAGGAAAAATAAGAATGAGAAGTTAAATACTTAAATATAAGAAAAAGAAATTGTACCTAGAAAAATATACATAATAGATTGAGAAATAAAATAATAATAAATTTAGGAGATAACGGAAAATACCAAGTACAAATAAATACGGTATATTATTGAAGATGGATAATACAAATGTATAAAGATTTTGAGGTCGTTACAATTCTCTAGTTAAAATTCTAGGGTTAGAGTTCTTTAGAACGACAAAATTTTGAAAATGTCATGGACGATACCTTCCGAAACCTTGCTGCCACGCTAAATAACCCTACAGAAATACCCTTTTACGAATAAATACCTTAAAAAATTAAAAAACCGTTTTATTTAAAAAGAGTGTTAATTAAATTCCTTGCAAATACGCCTCTACAACCCATTTTAGGGAACCCCGATTGGGATGGTGCGGGTTATTGCACGTTCTCAGGCCTAGTAGAGCAAGATGCAGACCTCTGCAAGGAGCATTCGATCTCGATGGAACTTTTAATGATATTTTTAAGAAAATGAGATTTCTACATAATAAATTTATTTTTGTTAAATATATAAATATATATATGAATATTACCAAAAGATCTATTTTAAATATATTATACAAATATTCCATGTTTTCTAAATCAAAGCAATCACCATTACAATTCAATACAAATTCCAATATTTCAATAAAATACCATATACAATGAAAACTAGGTTCTACTCACTAGAAATCTCACTTTTATAAAATATATATCTATGAAAACCCTAAAGTCTATAATTAAATACTTGAGTTGTATTTTAAAATTATACCAAAACTATTTTTACAAAACCCCCCTCAAGTTATACTAAATTACAATAAGGACCCTAGTAAATATAAGTTTAAGCGGGACCAGTTCTCTTGAGCCTCGAGGAGTCGGAGAAAGTGAGTGCTTACCTATCTAAGGTAGACAATCTAATAACGGTGTTATCAATACGGTAATTGTCTTGGATAAAGACACAGATCCTGCCGTCCATGTGCAACGGTTACCGATAACTCCAAAACAATCAGGATTTCAATTCTTTTTAAAAGTCTAACTCAATTCGAGTCGATGTCAAATATGATTATAATCTGATTTGAATTCAATTCAAGTATAGCTCTATTTACAACATGAATCCATGAATGCCAGAATTCAATCTATATCAATCTATTTTGACCGAACCGAACCTCCATTTACATCCATTCCGGTTACTGATATCATGGTTTCGGCAAGTCTTCCATTTACTAAAAGACAATACAATACAATCAATACAATAAACATTACGGGGTTTATAAAAGGGTAGACTGGTACGGATATGAAGGTGGCACGAGGTGGTCACTAAAAGACGTAATTACATCCATGTCATTGTTCCGTGGTATTTTCGACGGAGCCTTCTACTACGGGTTACCAAAGTCCACGGTGTAAGTTGGACTCCTCTTGTATACACTGGCATATTCTGTACCAAGCTACAAACAACTGCGATAACATCAGAATCAAACATTACTAGTTATACTCTTTTCTGTCTATTCTACTTTTCTCCTTCTTTGGGACTTACCGAGCGATTGTTCGCTGACGACATTCCTATTTCTCTTCTTCTTTGGGATATTGTTAAGAAGACCCGACTCTAAAGAGTTCGAGACCAGCCATGAGCACTTGGAGCAGTTCACAGAAGACCCTGAACATTGACTTTACTTATACTAATTTTATTTTCAGTTCATGCCATTATTTAGGCATTGCTTTCTATCCATGTATTTACATTTCCAGTTGTACCTGTAAAAGAATGTTTAATAAATAAAGTTGCTGTTCATTATATTCATGTCTCTTGTGTACATTTTACTTTATATTGCTTAAATACGCTTAGCGTATTTACTTCAAAATAAATACGTAGTGGGCCTCGCCGCGTCCCCTCCCCGTACACCGGGAAGAGGGCGTGAGAGGTGGCCCCTTCATGCAGATCTCTCGGTGGCAGGTCTGTGGTTCGAGGATGAACTATTGTTCTTAGGTGGGGGGAATGTAATATCCCAGAGCAGTGCGGGCTTTGGAAATCATGATAATCTGCTCTGTCCATACTCAGTGCAGTATGTTGCTGACACATGGTGATCTGAGTGTGAAGCTGCTTCAGAAAATTTGAATCGGGTCTTTGAAGCACATTCCGAAATAGGACTGAATTGAGATATAAATGAAATGATATCACTCTCAATTACGGAGGCGCCTTTTGGATGAACCGGAACTCCAGAGTTTGAAGAATTCTATAGTTAAGCGTGCTCGGACTAAGAAAATTCTAGGATGGGTGACCTCCTGGGAGTATGAACCATTGTTCTTAGGTGGTGGGAATGTAATACCTCAGAGCAGTGCGGTCTTCGGACATCATGCTGGTCTTAGGTGGGGCATGGGGCGTGGCATTTATGGTGGCCCATGCAGCTCCCTCAGTAGTCGATCTGTGGCTCGAGGACGAACCATTGTTCTTAGAGGATGTAATACCCTAGAGCAGTGCGGTGTTTGGATATCATAGTGATCTGCTCTGTCCACACTCAGTGCTATTTGTTGCGGATACATGGTGATTTGAGTGTGGAGCCGCTTCAGAACAGTGGGATCGAGTCCCTGAAGCACATTCCGAAAGAGCACCGAACTGCAATATAAATGTAATGATATCACCCTCAATTATGGAGGCGTCTTTTGGATGAACCGGCACTCCGGAGTTTGAAGAAATCCGTAATCAAGCATGCTCGGGCTAGGGAAATCCTAAGATGGGTGACGTTCTGGGAAGTGGCTCCTTCTCATGTCCGATTCGCTACAAACGAAAAAACCGTGTTGTTTCGGCTAGAGCGGACAATACCATTCGTACCGGAGTGTAGGGCGTGACACAATCTCAGCCGTCCATATAATACACCACGGACGGTGGATAACCAATTTTGACACAAAAGTTTCAAATCCAGTTTTGATCTGATCCCCATCCCCATCGTCTCTATTGGGTGTATGTCACTTTCAATGATGTTATAGTTGAGAAAAAGATATCATTGAAAGTTACACGCATCAAATAAGAAGACTGGTGAGTAATCAAAAACCCACCATCCTGATAGACATGGCATTTTTCTCATGTGGTGGAATCCACATCATCTTCAAGAAAACTCATTCGTTATAAAGTGTGACAGGAGAGCAATTCTTTATGTATAAGTGGACATCATCCCTATTTTATAGCTAATGAGAATCACCTATATGGATTCCACCATCCTGATAGGAAAAATATTTTTCTATATGTTATTACAATTTTGTGGAGCCCATGATTCTATTTTCTTCTCTTTCAGGATCATCCGACTTATACAATACTTTAGAATTCTCTCTTTGGGGGTTTATCTTTGGCAAATATTCAAAAACATCCTATTGAAATGAGCGCTGAATCGACATTGGCAGCAGCAATAGTAATAATTTTTTGGGTAAATTGTCAAAAAGGCTCTAAGCACTTTTTTACATTGTCAAAAAAATCCTGGTCTCGAAAAGGTAGTCATTACCCCGCCTAAAAAAAATTTTGGTTGTCAGGAAACCCTTACCTGTGTTATTTTATAGTTGTCTGCTATATCTAGTTTTCTGCGATATCTAAGCAAAAGCCGACGATTTCTAAGCAACTGTCTGTGATATCTAACCCGTTTCCTGCGATATCTATATGGTTTGTATGAATTGGCTGGATATAGCAGGCTGCGAAAAATTTCCAAGAGGGTTTTCACTACTGTTTCGAGGCCAGGGGATTTTTGACAGCGGAAAAAAGTGTTTTTTTTTTTGTTGACAATTTACCCTAATTTTTACTACTATTACTAGAAAGCTTCAAAGACACGTGACAACTCCATTTTAATCTATGTTTATGCAGGAGGGGGATGTAGGAGGGTGTATGTATATTTCTGGCAGCCAATAAAAATCAACTGGCTATCCTCTAGAAATTGGTAAATCAGAGTGTGGTCAAATCGATCTTGATAACACATGTAAATTGATCTAGGTGCGTGAATTTTGGATTAAATGAAGTGTCCCTGTTATTATAATGCAAAAATGAGAAAACATGAGGCGCTCTCTTATTTAATTTGAATTAAATATTTAAAAAAATCATTGATCCTAAGACTTTCCACCTCATCAACTGTTTTGATAAGAGATAATCCTTAATAATCAAAAACAGTAAAGACCTTAAAAATAGTTCTTAAACAAAAAATATATAAAGAGATTGTTACAGTTAACAAAAGCTTCAACGGGTTATAACAAATTTAATTACATCCTTCAACCAGATTTTTCGAAAATAAACTACATCTGAAACGTTAATAATAAATTAAAGTAATAAATCATAGACATGGCTGAATTACAAAATTGAAAATCCATTTATTTTTAGATATTTTTTAATTCAATCACGTGCAATCGTGCAATCGCACCTGACAAAACAGAAGTTTAAGATAATGTTACAAAGTCAATGCACAACAAATCACTGGGCCCACAGATAAAACGAGCACATATTCGAGGCCACGTTTAGAGTCTTTCATTTTCTGGATCGATATTAGAACCTAATTTCCACAAAGAAAAAAATAATAATTTAGAACCGAATTTCCACCAAAAAAGGAATAATTTCGAACCTTGGGATATAATTATTAATGTAATAATGCAGTGTGTGTATATAGAGAATAATGGAGGAAAGATGCCATAGGAGGGAATTTCCTCCTATGGCGTCGAAAAAATACACTCTCTCTCATTTTTTCCGCTCATCGGCACCTACCATCTTCATCGTTATCATCTAAAATGTGGGTACACCAAATTTCATGTGATTATACAACATTTTCACCGTTGATTTAGCAATGTAAAAAGTTCTATTGTCGGTAAACCGTTAATTTTGAACCCACTAAATCAACGAAGAAAAGGTTGTAGAATCACATGAAATTTATTGTACCCATATCTTAGATAATAACGACGAAGATGGTGGGTACCGATTGTCGGAAAAAATGAGAAGGTATATATTTTTTTGACGCCATAGAAGAAATTCCCTCTTATGGACTTTTTCCTTCATTAACCTCATATATATATATATATATATATATATATATATATATATATATATATATATATATATATTCCAAAGATAACTGGGGAATGTAATCATATCTTTTGTTAATAATATTTAATTGTCATTTAGTCATTTCTATTCTCGGTTAAATAAGCTTGGTTCATTCATTTTTAGACTTGGACAGAGAAGATTTATGTTCTACATTTTCTAGGTCTTGAAAAGTGATGATACTCGTATACGGGAATTTCCCAGATCATGACACGTGGTAGATGATGTGTCCCGGGACTCACGGGACAGGAGCAAATACGTTACATTGAAGGCATTCCCCGGGCCTTTGCCCTTAGGATTGACCCGACCTTCGATGGCCTCCCAGAACACTCATATGCTCGCCTTATAAATAACCATCGGCTCACCTCCGAGTCATTATACACGCTGAGCTTCCTCAGCCCTCCCAGCTCGCCTCCGAGCTATCACAAGAACCGAGCTTGCTCGGCCTCCCGCTCGCGTTCGAGCCTCCCGCCGAGCTAAGCCTCTCCGGCTCCGTGTATCTTGCCAGAAGTGAGATATCCGCCACCCAACATCCCGCGTTCCACGCCGTCGTATCCCTCCATTAACGAGCGTATCTCGTCATTAATGGGGGATCCCGTCATTCACGCAGGCGTAACATCAGGAGCGTAACCGACGGCGAATATGTAACATTTTGGAAAATTATAAATTTTAATTTATAATTTTAAATATGAATATAATAAGTTTACAAAAATAATATCGCTTATGAAATTGGGTATCGGAATTATATCCGTAAAAATGTAATTATTTTCGTAAATATGAATAAAAGTGTGTGATATCATAAAAATAATATTTATTTTAACATGACATGATATTTTATATCAAGATAATGATAATTAAGTGTTGGAATAAGTATTTCATTTCTTTTTACATATGAATTTAGATTTTTACATAAAGAGATTTTAATTAAAGGAAAAGGTTTTTAATTGTTGCAATTATTTCATATGGTTGGTTATATTATAACCTAGACTAAACCCTCACCCTCAACACACCTTCCCCATGCTCACAACCCCCCATCTCATACTTCAAACAATTCCACCACCATCTCACAATCCTCCACCTACTCCTTCCACCATGACACCTCCATCTCACAACCTTCCATCTCATGCTTTCTCTACACATAACTCTTAGTTATTCCTTTAGCTATCCCAACCGAAACAACAGACTTCTTCAGCTCCAAAATAAAAATTCCCAAGTGTTCATCAATCCTAATGAAGAAAACCTTAATCCCTTCATCAACTTGTGCACATCTTCAAGCTTGATCCACTACAACCTCTAGATGCTTCGACAAGCACTTCATGAGCTGGTGTTCCCTTGTACACAATCTCTATTGGTATAATTCCTTCCTTCTTTGCATGTTCAATGCTGTGCAATATCTGTTTTCATGTGCAGTATTAGAAAACGGTTTGTTTTATGATATTTATCATACAAAAATTGAATCTGAAACCATTAAGTGTAACCACTAGAAAAACTAACAATGCCATAGTATCATAAGACCACTAGAAGACTTCAACTAAACCCCGAGCCCCTATCTTCTAGATATGTCCGGTGACATCATTGTTTTGATCGGCGTCACAGGATCCCTTTGGGAAATTTATATTGGTTTTTCTTCTGTTGCTCTATTTGGGTATTTTATAGGTTGCTGTATTATTTGATTTGTCCTAATATTTATATATAGAAATCTGGGAATATTTTAGTATGGGTTTTGTTAAAGTTTCTGATATTTCGATACTGTAACGTTTTGAAAATGGTTTAGATGAAATTTCGGATAATCGGTAAAATAACCAGTATTTTCCGTAAAAATCAAAATATAATTATTTTTCGACATAAACTTAAATATACCTATTCTAGATATGTAATTGCTAGTATTTGATATTTAATGGGTCACTTGTAAATTTCTAGTTTACTGAAATATTTTTCGAAATTAATTATTTTAGATATTATTTTAAGCCTTCACTAATACATTTAATTGGTGATAATTAAAAATTGGAATGGGTTAATTCAAGTTTTGTGCATCATAACACATCTAAACATATATTGTAACATGTTCTTTCAAAAAAAATTGGGATGGTTCTAGTTATATTTGCATAGAAAAAGGTTAAATAGAAAAGAAAATTTAAAGAAAATAATAAAAAGAGAGGTATTGTCACGACCCGGAATATTAGCTCGTGACCAGCACTTAAATCACGCAACGTCTAAAGGCGTAACGTAATTCAAGTAAGCTGAAACCCAGAAATCTAAACCTTTTTAATGAAAATAAAAGAGGTGAAATTTTGAAATAAAAGTATAATGAAATCAAGTTTTCTTACATGCATAGAAAAAGGAACATGGATAATGCAAGTGAAAATTACCAGTTTGAAAACATATTTCGTCTTTTAAAAAATTTTGACAGCACCTCCTTTGTATTTTTTGATCCAAAACAACAATACATGATAATAATAAAGGCATCCCCAAGCGGGAGCTAGCTCTTCACCAAACGGCGGATCACAACAACGCAAGACGGTATATATAAGTATACGACGCCCAACGGTGAAGTTCACCACAAAAGATAAATAAATAAGCAAGGCATCAACCCCAAATGCGAACATAAAACTCATCGCTCAAGTTTCGCAACTACAAGTCTTGCTAAGTCTCATTACTTATACAAATACTAATTTGATTGATGGAATTGACTAGATACAATATGAAAAATAAATACAAGAGGGGTACGATCCAATATGTACCACCTACCAAAGCAATCACCCAAAAGTAGCTATGTGCCAGCGATCCCGCTACTGATCCGTGCGGTCAACCTGCAAGAACTGTGGCACAACGGGAGTGAGTTGCCAACTCGTGAGTAGAAAAATATCTACAGATAGAAATCGAATAAACAACGAGTCCTAGGTCAACTATATCATAAAGGTAATACTATGATATCTAGGCTGACCGGGTCTGTATATGTGCCAACACTGTAAATAAAAGCCTATCAGTATGCGGATATCATCCAACAATATAATCAATGTATGTATGCAAGTGGATCACGTCCACATAAAAACTAATGACGCAACAACATCATGCATGTAAATATCATAAAAGTATATGCATGGAAGTATGAGGATATAATCAACGTGTGTCTCTCGCGACATATCAAAATCATGGAACCTAGGTGTCCAGCATCGACACTCGAAAACGTCATGAAACCCATGTCCAGCATCGACACGTAAATCCTCATATCTCGGGCTCCGTCAGCCCGGATCGGCCCACGGGCTCCGTCAGTCCGGATCGGCCCATATCATCTCTCGACTCCGGTCGGTATCCTCCGGATATCCGCCGAGCCCAAATGCTATCACCGGTAGACGGTAGTCCCTTTGCCAAGCTCACCGTCTACTGCACAGCATCCCTTTCTTGCCCCGGGGTATCACACTGGGTCCACCATATACCCGCAATCGGCCTCATCCAGCTCCTCGAATCGGGTTTCACATGTCACACGTCTCAGAACCGAGAAAACGCATGGTGGACGCACTGAAATATCATATCAAGAGAAACCGGGTTTTTAAAACAGTACATACTTTCTTTTGAAATAACCACGGTTCTCAAATTCAGAAATCTCATGAAAACATCATATCTCAATGCGTATAATCGTAAAGCATGATGTATGCGACATATAACAGAAATATAAGCATATCCGTATATCATGCAACAAGGAACAGTAATATACACATATCGAGGGAAAACCGCTCTTTTAAATGAATCCAGTTTTAAAATATATCTCACGGTTCTCAAATTCTCCAAGTCCAATGCAACATCGTATAAAGGTGCATATGTAACAATAGCAAGTAAGCTATGCCAGGAGTCATATCATGATACAGTAATTCTACTGTGTAGTGACATGGCAATTATCGATGATGAAGTGTGTGAGCCTGCAAATCTGTGTACGTGTAATATACGCATCATCGATAATGGTGTAAGTGTACTAGCACAGGTATACGCAATGCAAAGAGAATAACATGAATGCAGTATAAGATAAATCATATGCTAATGCTGACGGGTATACGTATCTAACATGACCGAGTCGGTGAATCTAACCATTGGCATCTAGCCTCACGACATCACGTACGGTATAATCCATCGTACGGCATCCTCTAGTCAAGGGTATGTATCAATCATCAAGTCAAACTCATCACGTACGGAAAATCATCGTACGGCGGCATTAAACCAATAGGGATCCTATCAACCTACATGACAATGAGGGTACGGTCTAATGTCATGTACGGTCTATCATTCATGATTCACAACATGTATACACACACACACACACACATATATATATATACCTATTTCCCAAGTCATATCCATAACAATCTCATATCAAGGGACCGACAATGTATCAATCCTCTTAATCGACTCGCATCCGTATACCAACATATCACCATATCACATGCCAAAACGTATTCTCTTTTCATCGCATCAATATCCTACATAAGGTCAATTTACAATTACATTCTACCTTTACTATAAACATACGTATCTAATCTAACATACACACCCGAACCATACAATCAGTTTTTTAAAAGATGCGAATCGTAGTTTTGAAAGTAGGGGTTACGGTGTTTTTAAGGAAAAGATATCATTTGAAAATACGTAACGTCCCTCAAGGTATCTGTTTAAAACATGCATACGATTCTTCAGTTTGGAAATAGATATGGTTTGGATGACACATTTTGTCACGCCCCGCTTCCCAGTGTACTGGCGAAGGGGACGCGACGAGGTCCGCTACGTATGTACTCAGAAGTACATACGCTAAGCGTAACTAAGCAATATAAAATACACAAGAGACAAGAGTATAAAAAGAATAGCAACTTTATTAATAACATTCTTTTTACAATACATGGAAAGGAAAATACAACTGAAATAAAGATGCCTAAACAGTGGCATAACAGGAAATGAAAATACTGAAAAGAACAAGGTACAATATCTAGAGCTCGGGGTCTTCGCGGGACTGCTCCAAGTCTTCACCGGTGGGCTCGATCTCAGCTTGGTCCTACGCACCTGACGACATTCAAAGAAGAAAGAAATAGAATGTCATCAGCGAACAGGTCGCTCGGTAAGTCCCAAGATGGGGGAGAAATAGACAAGAGTAAGAGAGAGAGAGAGAAAGCTTTCAATATTGTATTGTATTGTTGTAATGTTATATTAACGATGCTGTTTGTAGCTTGGTACAGAAGAATGCCAGTGTATACGAGAGGGGTCTCTATATGCTAGAGACCAGGACAAACGGAAATAGAGTACAAGGCTCCGTTATACAACCCGGAACAACGGCAACTGGATTCAGGTTAGGTGTCTTAAATCTGACCGTCTCGTGCCACTTTTAACACCTTCCGTACCAATCTACCCTTTAAACCCCGCGATGTCTTGTTTGTATTGTTATGTTGTAAAATTGTATTGATTGCATGATTGATTGACTGACTGACCGAAACCATGATATCAGGAAACGGTTATAACCGTAGAGTCATGTAAATGGAATACTGGGAAACATGTAAAAGGAATATATCCATGGTTCGGTTCAGTCAGGTTATATAGATTGTTAACTGGATTCTGGGATTCATGTATTCATATTGAGTTGGAATATTAAAGGATATGGGTTGACTTGAATCATATTCAAGTCCGAATTAGTCAGACTCTAACTCGAGTCAGACTAAAAGAAAGGTAATTTGAAGTTCTGTACTTGTTAGGGGCCTTATTGTAATTTATAAAACTTGAGGAGGTTTATGTAAAAAGCACTATTGTATAGTTTTCAAAATACACCTCAAGTATTTATTATTCGTCTTTATAGTTATAATGAGTGTGGATTTTATTTGTGTTATTCTAGTGAATATATCCTAATAAAAGTATTGATTTATTTGAAATTCATGGTATTTTAATGTAACTTTTAATCTTGTAATTTTTAGGAAAATGTGGAAACTTTAACTTATGATAAAATAGGTGTTTAAATGATAATTAAATATATATTAATACAAGAATAATTTTAAATAATATTTTATTTTCCAAAATCTCATTATTCTTAAATGCTGTATTTTAAACCTTTCGAGACCGAATGCTCCTTGCGGAGGTCTGAATCTCGCACTACTAGCCCGCGGGTGCACGATGAACCGTACTATCCCTAACGGGTTCCCCAAAAGTGGGTTGTAGCGGCGCTTTGCTTAGGTTTAACAAATACTATTCATTTAGGAAAACGGTTTTATAAATAAAATGTATTTATTTGTAAAAGGGTATAGATTTCCTTATTTTATTTTCTAGGGTTTCCTAAGCCAACTAGCCTATTTCTAAGGTCTAAACGACAAGTCATTAGAAGCCTCAAATCGCCTCTTCACCGTCAATTGCGGCCAGGTAAGTGCCAGGTAAGTGGTAAGGAACCACAGTCGTGGGCCTAATTAAAAACCACTAGCCTAGACACACTTGCCTAGACACCACAAGACAGTTTAGATAAACGATCGATGTCCATGACATATCGTGCTTTTATTTTTAAAAGATTTTATTTAGAATTGTGTGCAACTTAAAGCTTTCAAGAAGGGTTTATAAAGAATATGGTATTTTAGTGGAAAGTCTTGTATTTTCGTAATCTATGTTTTAACGTTTATCAATTAAGGTTATATTTGTGTGTGTGTAGAGGTAGGTCATTACCTCGTGACTTATTTTAAGTTTTAATGAAGTTTTAGAGGTTAAACATGATATATTGAACTTGAAGGTATTAAAGGGCAAGATTACGGTATTTGAAAACGTTATCATTTCATGTGTGAAAATTCATTCAAATTGATTTCTACAAGTTTAGTGATCAAGATAAACATATTTAGGAGTGAGGGATTTAATTAGAACAAGAAAAATAAACTTTGTGGTATTTTTATGAAAAGAATACGGTTTTACAAGAAAGCTATCATTTCATGTGAGAAACTTTATTTAAATTGGTTTCTGGGTGATTAATAGTCATCATGAATATAGGTAGGTATTATGAATTAGGTGACAAGTGGAATTTTGTGGAAAAACCGAATCGGAAATCGGTTTATTCCGATTTCCGTCGGGTTCCAAAAAGTCGTATTTTCTATTAAAAGAAAAGAGAGATAGAAGAGATGGGACTTACGGGTTTGGACAAACTAAGGAGGCTAAGGAAGTGATGGTTGTCGGTGCGTCGAAAACGTCGCGAAGGTTCTACTACGATCGCCGGAATTTGTCGTCGATTTCGGCAGCGCTTCGCTTCTCGCTTTTTGTACCGAGTTCTCGAGAATTTGGGAGAGTGGACTTAGAGTTGTAGGGTGAAATGGTAGAGAGTAGGGGTGTTTATATAGGGCTAGGCTAGGGTTAGGGTTTTAATTAAAAAAAATATATAAAAATCATTAAAAATCATTAAACCTAGGAGTAAAAGGGATTTATTGGACAAATTAAAACCGATCCAGGTATAATAAGTGTGCAAGAGGGTTGACCAAGTCAAGAGCCAACTTTTCTCAGTTGATGACTCGGCCGTCCGGCCAAGTCCGGCCGGCTGCGCCGGACCGAGTCGGCCGATTCGCCGGCCGGAGGCGCCGAGTCGGGCCGAGTCAGGCTTCCAGTTGCCGGGGATTTTCTGGGGGTACAATTTGGTATATTTACTTTTTGTTGTCCGGTACATATTTTGGGAGTTATGGCCTTTTTACCGTTGACTTCCAAAAAAAATTAAAACAAAATAAATAAAAAAACAATGTGGGGCATGGGATTTGAACTCCGGTGGCTTGGTTCAGCAGTGCAAGGTATTACCAATGAGCTACAAGCTCCTTCTTGTAATTATTGTGGTTTTTAATTACTTAAACTGATAGCAGCAAGAATAAATACTCCTAGTATACATTAAATTTAAAGTAATTTCTTGTACACTAAAAATGGAGTTATTTCATTCTTATAGCTCGTAATTAAAAACAAAAATAATTACCTAAATCTTATGCTCAGGCTTAAATACCCCTTTGTGGATTTTTTTTAAAAAAATATTTTGAAAAAAATTGTATAGGAAAAAGTGTATAAAAAATTAGGGTTGTTACACATTTACATCGGCTATCTAGTCTTATAGTACTCTTAACGGCAATATCAACAAACATCATCCTCAAATCCCGTCATCACATATGGGTCGTATCATATCACTTCTAATTATCCTTTAGTTTCTAATATAGTTTCTCTAACTATCTTTTAACTCTATCTATAGTTTTCTATTAAAAGTTTCCTTAACCATATACTATGAATCGGTTTCCATCAAAAACTTGCGGGGGTGCTATACGCCATCCACCCGACTTCTCCCGTGGATATAGATCCACTCACCTTGCTTCTTGCTTGCCGAAGTCGACATCGCCATGCTCCACCACCTCGGATCCACGCGAAGGTACCTACAATAAATACAATCGCAATCGCTGTTAAAATCGAATCCGGAAAACCAAAATGGCATACGGATCGCCTATTGGTTAGAACCTATAGCCTACGCATGCAAAACCAACCTATCATCTCTTGTTGTTGATGTACAAACATCCAACAACCAAATACAAAATCAAATATCAAAACCTAACATTCAAAACACGGAAAACATAACCAAAAACCACACCAAAGTGCTCCCAGATTTTGACTCAGGCCAATAGGAGTTAAACAAACAGGTATAAGGTGTTGTACATAGAGTTATTGAGCTACTGGAACAACCTGAGCACCAAACCACCTAAACTGGCCGGCCACATAGGCAGTAATTCCGGCCTCCTCGGCCAAGACATGGTGGAAGGGCCTCATACTTCGACAGTGGGTTCCTAGTGGTGTATCTAGGTCCCCGGTATTGTTTGCTTCTCTCAAAAACTCCCCGGATCAACCCAGATTCCCTGTAGGCTCACAATTTAACACAAAACCGACATGAATGAATTCTCAAATCCGTATTTTGGTTTCTAAACTCAAACTCAGGTCTTGTAACAGCCACAAGAGTTCACCAAATCCACTTTTAAACCTGAACCCTCTCTAGGGATTTCTAACTTCACAACCACCAAACCAATTCAACTTTTAAACTATCTAAAATACAAGAACACTCCAAACTAACTAAAAGGAAGGGATTATATCTCATGGATGAAACTCAAGAGAAATCCTAGCTCCACAAAGTCATCAAAATCCCACATTGCTTGGTCCAATGCGATGAGGATGAGGAGGTGATAATTTTTTGTGAAAGGGGTATAGGGTTTTGAGGAGTATTTTGAGATGGGTCTAGGGTTGAAGGTGGAGGGAAGTGAGGAAGAAGAAGGAGAAGAAAATGATGGGGGAAAATGAAATGAGGCAGCCCCTCTTTCTCTTCCTCTCTTATACTCACCCCCACACTCATCTTCCACTCTCTCTCCAAGTCATCATGCCAGCTTTTTCCCTTTTCTCTTTTTCTTTTCTTTTTCCTCACAAAACCAAAATACAATATGAAACCAACAAACACAAATGGACCACATGCAACTAAATGAAATATGACATGGTGCACTGGCCACGGGAAACTGTAAAAACACGGATTTGGCCAAATCGCGATTAGCAGTGCACTATTCGGGTTTTTATCCAAACTGCATACAATAAATTTTTAAAATGACAAATCCTTTAAATATATTTTTAAATGCATAAATCATTTTAATTTTCATTTATTTCACAATTATTGGTATATATTTATACTCTTTTTCAAAAACCCCAACTTCATAAATCGGGCAGTTTTCGGGAAAAATATTATTTTAATATTAAATTCCAAAAATAATATTTTATATTTTCTGAAATGTTACAATCTTCCCCCCTTAAATAAATTCGGTCCCCGAATTTTAATTTAAACCCCCAAATACTAAAACATTTCAATACTTAACTCAAATCAACGGGGTCCGAAATCATGGAAGATGTAGAAATAGCACAGCGCATCTCGTACGCCTGAAAACAAATACAAAACTCAAATCAAACTCCGTCAAGCGTCACGCAACCATCAGATTTTCATGCATATCATCGGAGTTACGATGGAGATACAGATCTCAAAATCCACCACTGAAATCCAATATGCACTAGTCAAATACTATAATACGTATATAACACGCATCCTTGGAAAAAATTCTTAAAACGGAATAAAACACATGCAAAACCTTTTCTGAATCGCCGTGTGATGCGTAACCTACGGCACAAGTGACGGACGCTCATTGTAAAGTAATAAATATACACTCATATATGTTTTGCTAAATATGCGTCCTGCCGTTTCTAAAATATCCCAAAAGGTTTTCCTTTGTAAACGTTCGTGTCACTCACGGACACATAGGAAATAGCGAGACTATAACTCCTTTTTGAAAATCTCTTGCTAACTTTTAATGCATGCAAGGTACTCAGGTACTGTCCTCAGATCAGTCATGTTCGACTCCTACATAATATAGTGCCCATCATGAAAATAAGGTGCTCAAAAGCAAAATCAGCCTCGAAAAGCGTATCCAACAATCACGTGCGTCTAGTGCGTACGGAAATCAAATCCAAATACAAGTGCCACACTATACACAAAAGCCAAAACTAAGTGCAACGGGTGTGCATGAAAGCATCTGTCCAGTGCAACCGGTGTGCACGACAACATCATCTAGTGCATCTAGAGTGCACGGAAATCTCAACCCGGTGCAACTAACATGCACGAATGAAAATCATAATCGAGTGCATCCGGTGTGCACAAAATCACATCTCATACCATGCGCCCAACATGCGCGAAAATCCAAATCAAGTGCATCCGTCCCGCACGAATGAAATCGCATCCAATATCCACGTATAAAACCTAAATCAAGGGCATCCAACATGCACGAGTAAAATCTCACTCAAGTGCATCCGATGCGTATAAAATCCAAATTCGTACATCCAGTGCACGAAATACAAATACAGTGCATCTAGTGCACGAAATACAAATGCATAACTCAAATACGTATAAAACAACACCGAGTGTATCAAGATGTATAAAATCCAAAAACATGTGCAACTATGTGCATAAAATTCGTATCAATGCACTGCAAGCATATATGAGCTATACCGAGTGCAAAACTCAAATCGAGTGCGCACCACACGCACCAAATCAACCCCCCTGTATGAAATCCACGAAATCATAAACACGTGCAGCCAAGGCACAAAATCGACATTAAGTGCAATAAATATGCACAAATCGCAAACCGAAGTAGCGGTGCATAAACATAAATCAAATGCAATAACTGTGCACAAAATGTAAGTACCCAGTAGGTGCAGCCATGGTGCACGAAATCAATATCAGGAAACTCAATCATGAAAACTTAAATCCAAGCGATATAAGCGTGATACTCGGATCACAAACACAAATCGCAATAATTGACATTGAGGTACACCTCCTACAATGTCGAAAAAATGTCGATGCGCCCAAAACTGGCAGAGCAAGAACATCCGCTTGCCTCCCGCTCACGGTCTAGCGTATTTTGTATCTGGGTCCTCATTTCTCTGTGGATTCACCAATATCATAATCCATCGGCTCATCGGCCCTGTCGGGTGTGCTAACGGAAACGATTCTGCTCTGGCACTTCTCTGGTCATCTCTCGGCCAATTGGTATGACCACTCGTAAAGCAGCGCGTCACTGGCGTCGGCCTCTGGCCCTCTGAATATACGTGACACAACTGATACTCGGTGCAAATCCTATTGCAGCAGTGTCCTGGAAGGCACCTGCTCAAGGTCTCTTCCGATCTCGCCTATGCCGAACTGTACGGAGGCTGGTATTCTTGCATAATCTTTTCTCGTTTTCTGGACATCTGTGTTTTCAGCACAGCATTTCTTCGAGAATTGGCCGTATCCCAACGCCTTTGTACACATATCAGGTCGCTAATCTCGACGGGGAGTAACAACAGCTCGTCAGCATCTCGCACGAATCCCTGGTTCCACTCGTCTTTATTATCGTCCACTTCGACATCACGTCATGCAATCTGTGTACTACAATGGTTCTCGGCTACAGTCAATCCGGATTCCCTTACACGGACTCGAAATCACGAACTCGGTATCTTCGTCACTCCGTAGAAGATTTCTAGCTGAATACGTCCTCGGGAACCCGTCCCAACCATCGGAGGAATACTCAATACTCGTCCGTTCTCGACCAACTCACAACGCATCTGGGTGAGGTCCTCTATCCGAAGCTGGTCAGCTTACTGATCTCCTATCGGATCATCCAACGAACAACGTCATCTCTGGATCGATCTACTCTAGGTCTGAGTAAGATTCTCCACACTGGAAACCTTCAACTCAATTGGGCCTGCGTAGGCACATCAATCTGACGAATCATCTTCGTCTCTCAACTCAGGATAGACTAGCTATCATCTGCCGCATCTCTGCCTGAAAGCTCCAGCGATCTCAGCTCATAAGCTCTGGAAGCGACATCCCATCAATCTCAGCAACTGCTGGGTCATCTGTCTGCACGGTAGACGACATCATAATCTCTGAGGTAGGATGTACATCATCAGTCCTCTCATAACTGGCAGCTCTAACAATGGCCCAATCATTCGATGTAAAACCAAACACTCGCCTCCACAAGAGGTCACAACATAACACTACATCGAGACGTTCCCATGTCACCAGAAAACACGATGGTCAGTCCTCGTCCATGACGAGCTCGCACTGACCGCGTCACTAGCAGCAGCTCAATCTGTGCTCAACCATGGTGACAGGAACCTCAAGCGTGTATCGAAGAAAACAGATCAAGGGAATGAAAGGAAACGACAGATCCAGAATGGAAATACGATCATAAGAAGGAACAACATCAAAGAGGATATGATCATGGAAACAAATATAATCAATGATCTCAAATGGATGTATAATCATGGGTACGAAGAGAATTATAGATCTCAAAATATGTACATCCTAAGGTTTCTTAAGTGGAGTATCGTATCGTAAATATGCCGCGGAACAAACGTACGGTACGTCACTCTATCCAAGCTACCTACTCCATCAATCAGGGTCAGCCTATGTAACGAAAGTTCGGGTCTAATACCCCATGTTCAAGTCTAAGTTCCGTAAGGTCAAACCTAGGTTCCGAAATATACATACGCCTTAGACTCCGCATAGTCAAACATAGACTCGAACCAAGGTTAAACCTAGCGTTCTGATACCAACTTTGTCATGACCCGAAATATTAGCTCGTGACCAGCACTTAAATCACGCAACGTCTAAAGGCGTAACGTAATTCAAGTAAACTGAAACCCTGAAATCTAAACATTTTTAATGAAAATAAAAGAGGTGAAGTTTTGAAATAAAGGTATAATGAAATCAAGTTTTCTTACATGCATAGAAAAAGGAACATGAATAATGCAAGTGAAAATTACCAGTTTGAAAGCATGTTTCGTCTTTTAAAAATTTTGGCAGCGCCTCCTTTGTATTTTTTTGATCCAAAACCACAATACATGATAATAATAAAAGCATCCCCAAGCGGGAGCTAGCTCTTCGCCAAACGGCGGATCACAACCACGCAAGACAGTATATATAAGTATACGACGCCCAACGGCGAAGTTCACCACAAAAGATAAATAAATAAGCAAGGCATCAACCCCAAATGCGAACATAAAACCCATCGCTCAAGTCTCGCAACTACAAGTCTTGCTAAGTCTCATTACTTATACAAATACTAATTTGATTGATGGAGTTGACTAGATACAATATGAAAAATAAATATAAGAAGGGTATGATCCAATATGTACCACCTACCAAAGCAATCACCCAAAAGTAGCTATGTGCCAGCGATGCCGCTACTGATCCGTGCGGTCAATCTGCAAGAACTGTGGCACAACGAGGGTGAGTTGCCAACTCGTGAGTAGAAAAATATCTACAGATAGAAATCGAATAAACAACGACTCCTAGGTTAACTATATCATAAAGGTAATACTATGATATCTAGTCTGACCGGGTCTGTATATGTGCCAACACTATAAATAAATGCCTATCAGCATGCGGATATCATCCAATAATATAATCAATATATGTATGCAAGTGGATCCCGTCCACGTGTCAACTAATGACACAACAACATCATGCATGTAAATATCATAAAAGCATATGCATGGAAGTATGATGATATAATCAACATGTGTCCCTCGCGACACATCAAAATCATGGAACCTGGGTGTCCAGCATCGACACTCGAAAACATCATGAAACCCGTGTCCAGCATCGACACGTAAATCCTCATATCTCGGGCTCCGTCAGCCCGGATCGGCCCACGGGCTCCGTCAGTCCGGATCGGCCCATATCATCTCTTGACTCCGGTCGGTATCCTCCGGATATCCGCCGAGCCCAAATGCTTTCACCGGTAGGCGGTAGTCCCTCTGCCAAGCTCACCGTCTACTGCACAGCATCCCTTTCTTGCCCCGGGGTATCATACCGGGTCCACCATATACCCGCAATCGGCCTCATCCAGCTCCTTGAATCGGGTTTCACATGTCACACGTCTCAGAACCGAGAAAACGCATGGTGGACGCACTGAAATATCATATCAAGAGAAACCGGGTTTTTAAAACAGTACATACTTTCTTTTGAAATAACCACGGTTCTCAAATCCAGAAATCTCATGAAAACAGCATATCTCAATGCGTATAATCGTAAAGCATGATGTATGTGACATATAACAGAAATGTAAGCATATCCGTATATCATGCAATAAGGAACAGTAATATACACATATCGAGGGAAAACCGCTCTTTTAAATGAATCCAGTTTTAAAATATATCCCGCGGTTCCCAAATTCTCCAAGTCCAATGCAATATCGTATAAAGGTGCATATGTAACAATAGCAAGTAAGCTATGCTAGGAGTCATATCATGATGCAGCAATTCTACTGTGTAGTGACATGGCAATTATCGATAATGAAGTGTGTGAGCCGGCAAATCTGTGTACGTGTAACATACGCATCATCGGTAATGGTGTAAGTGTACTAGCACAGGTATATGCAATGCAAAGAGAATAACATGAATGCAGCATAAGATAAATCATATGCAAATGCTGACGGGTATACGTATCTAACATGACCGAGTCGGTGAATCTAACCATCGGCATCTAGCCTCATGACATCACGTACGGTATAATCTATCGTACGGCATCGTCTAGTCAAGGGTATGGATCAATCATCAAGTCAAACTCATCACGTACGGAAAATCATCGTACGGTGACATTAAACCAATAGGGATCCTATCAACATATATAACAATGAGGGTATGGCCTAATGTCGCGTACGGCCTATCATTCATGATTCACAACATGTATACACATATATATACATATACCTATGTCCCAAGTCACATCCATAACAATCTCATATCAGGGGACCGGCAAGGTATCAATCCTCTCAATCGACTCGCATCTGTATACCAACATATCATCATATCACATTCCAAAACGTATTATCTTTTAATCGCATCAATATCCCACATAAGGTCAATTTACAATTACATTCTACCTTTACTATAAGCATACGTATCTAATCTAACATACACACCCGAACCATACAATCAGTTTTTTAAAAGATGTGAATCGTAGTTTTGAAAGTAGGGTCTACGTTGTTTCTAAGGAAAAGATATTATTTGAAAATCCGTAACGTCCCTCAAGGTATCTATTTAAAAGATATATACGATTCTTCAGTTTGGAAATAGGTATGGTTCGGATGACACATTTACATCGACTATCTAGTCTTATAGTACCCTAAACGGCAATATCAACAAATATCATCCTCAAATCCCGTCATCACATATGGGTCATATCATATCGCTTCTAACTATCCTTTAGTTTCTAATATAGTTTCTCTAACTATCTTTTAACTTTATCTATAGTTTTCTATTAAAGGTTTCCTTAACCATATACTATGAATCAGTTTCCATCAAAAACTTGCGGGGATGCTATACGCCATCCACCCGACTTCCCTCGTGGATATAGATCCACTCACCTTGCTTCTTGCTTGCCGAAGTCGATACCGCCACGCTCCGCCGCCTCGGATCCACGCGAAGGTACCTACAATAAATACAATCACAATCGCTATTAAAATCGAATCCGGAAAACCAAAATGGCATACGGATCGCCTATAGGTTAGAAGCTATAGCCTACGCATGCAAAACCAACCTATCATCCCTTGTTGTTGATGTACGAACATTCAACAACCAAATACAACATCAAATATCAAAACCTAGTATTCAAAACACGGAAAACATAACCAAAAACCACACCAAAGTGCTCCTAGATTTCGACTCAGACCAATAGGAGTTAAACAAATAGGTATAGGGTGTTGTACATAGAGTTATTGAGCTACTAGAACAACCTGAGCTCCAAACCACCCAAACTGGCCGGCCACATAGGCAGTAATTCCGGCCTCCTCGGCCAAGACATGATGGAAGGGCCTCGTACTACGACAGTGGGTTCCTAGTGGTGTATCTAGCTCCCCGGTATTGTTTGCTTCTCTCAAAAACTCCCCGGATCAACCCAGATTCCCTGTAGGCTCACAATTTAACACAAAACCGACATGAATGAATTCTCAAATCCGTATTTTGGTTTCTAAACTCAAACCCATGTCTTGTAACAGCCACAAGAGTTCACCAAATCCACTTTTAAACCTGAACCCTCCCTAGGGATTTCTAACTTCACAACCACCAAACCAATTCAACTTCTAAACTATCTAAAATACAAAAAAAAACTCCAAACTAACTAAAAGGAAGGGATTATACCTCATGGATGAAATTCAAGAGAAATCCTAGCTTCACAAAGTCATCAAAGTCCCACTTTGCTTGGTCCAATGCGATGAAGATGATGAGGTGATAATTTTTTGTGAAATGGGTATAGGGTTTTGAGGAGTATTTTGAGATGGATCTAGGGTTGAAGGTGGAGGGAAGTGAGGAAGAAGAAGGAGAAGAAAATGATGGGAGAAAATGAAATGAGGCAGCCCCTCTCTCTCTCTTCCTCTCTTATACTCACCCCCACACTCATGTCCCACTCTCTCTCCAAGTCATCATGCCAGCTTTTTCCCTTTTCTCTTTTTCTTTTCTTTTTCCTCACAAAACCAAAATACAATATGAAACCAACAAACACAAATGGACCATATGCAACTAAATGAAATATGACATGGTGCACTAGCCACGGGAAACTGTAGAAATACGGATTTTGCCAAATCGCAATTAGCAGTGCACTAATCGGGTTTTTATCCAAACTGCATACAATAAATTTTTAAAATGCCAAATCCTTTAAATATAGTTTTAAATGCATAAATCATTTTAATTTCCATTTATTTCACAATTATTGGTATATATTTATACCCTTTTTCGAAAACCTCAATTTCACAAATCGGACAGTTTTCGGGAAAAATATTATTTTAATATTAAATTCCAAAAATAATATTTTATATTTTCTGAAATGTTACAGGTATGGTGTTTAGATAAAGGGGGTGGGGTTTTTTTTTCCTTGACTCCACACACACACATAACACCACACCCCTCTCCCCTTCTTCCTGGCCGAAATGTGCAGCCATTCCCCAACTGTCCCCACCTCAAGGTTTAGAATGAAATGAAATTGTAAAGAAAAGAATAAAGAAGAGGACATGGGGTTAATTAAAGAGTATGGAATGGGCTTTGACTTCCAACACACACACACTCTCTTTCTCTCCTCACTAGCAACAGCCCCCATTCCCAAAGTGCTCGGCCAAATTTCCAGCAACCATCCCCCATCATCTCCTTCTCACTTCACTTCAAATTCTTCATGAAATTTTCTCAAAATCAATACAAAAAAATCACTAACTCCAAATCCAATCCTTACCCATTGTTTCTTGCCCAAGCTAACATGGATACAGGAGCATGGAAGGTATTTTTGGGGGCTAAGATTTGCATGCTAGATCTCTTTTGGTGAGGTATAAATCTTTGCTCTATTGTTAAATTGTTGTTTAAATACTTTAAATCAAATATACTTATTTAGTAATATGGTTTAATTTTCAAGTTTAGATAATTCAAGTAAGGGTTTGTGAATTCAATTAGGGTTTTTATTACACCATTAAGGATGCAATGTATAGTTTAACATCTTATAATATGAGAAACCTAGTTTAGTTGTTAAATATTAAAGTATTACATTTAATTTGTCCAAATTACATAATATTGCAAACTAGGTTTTGGGGTTAATGGAAATAAGTAAGGTTAAAATCTAGTGGATATTGGTGTGGCCTAATTAAGATAATTAGTGAGCTTTGTGGCCGCTAGAATTGTTAAAATATCTCGATTTGAACTAAAATGGGAATTGTTGCTTACTAGGTTTTCGGAAAAATTGTTTTTAAAGTGAGTTTGAGGTTTTGGTGAATTATAACTTATTTCATATAATGATTGGTGTGTTGTGAAACCACGATTGGTACGTTTGGGTTTTATGTTTGGGGATTTTCATTTATAGTGACCCTAGTTGTAGTTTGCGGAATGCCCGCGGCGCGTTTCGTGCACCGAGTGTGTGCGCGTCAAGTTAATACGCGTGGTTGACTTTTGTTATTTGTGTCCGCGACAATTTATATTTATTCTCTTGTTTTCCTTGTGTACATTCGTAGGATCGGGTGCAGAGGCGTCGGACGTGGCACGGAAATGACAAGGCGGAGATCGGATCAGATTAGCCGAGGTGTCCAGGTGAGTAGATATATATCTACGGGGGAAGTCGGGTGGATGGCGTATAGCACCCCCGCAGTTTCGTAATATAGAACGCGAATGCGTTATGATATATATATATACTTATGTGTTTTATGAGTTGTGCATACTTAGCAAGAGATGATTATGTGACTTTGGGTTAGTTTAGCGTAGTTGTAGAAAAACGCTTATAGTGTGGTTTCTTAGTCGCGAATGTTTAGAGTTAAGATTTGCATACACGCACACACATACATTTGCATACATTTTACTTTCTTGTATGTATATGGGGATGTATATATATACACACACACACACACACACACACATACATACATTTATGTTGGTGAGTATGTGTGTGTGTATACATATATATGGATAATGAGGATAGCACATGGTACTTAGAGATGAGTCGATGTGATTGGGCATGAGGCCACGAGATCGGTGATGTGATTTGGTTCGTATTATAAGATACGACATGATATTATTGCGGGTCCTTAGGCGATGTGTTTTCATATATACGCATATATATTTATATATTGATGGTATCAGATTGTACTAGACTTAGATCGGTACCCCAGTTCAAGATATGATGATAAGGATACCGGATAATGATGAGATAAATGTGATATTCGACCTGTACCCAGGTTTGGGATGCCGTATGATAGATTTACCGTACGAGCTATATATTGATGATAGATCCGCACTTTTGACTCGAGAATGTCATATTATATATAGTGTATCGTATGTGATACTATTGAGGCGGGATCACCGACTATTATATATATATATATCGACTCAGACTCAGGTGGTTTTCCTTACCCTTTTCGACTAGTCTGTTAGTTTAGACTTGTAGTGTACTTGGTAGATGTTAGACTGGGCTCGAGTCATACTTATTTCCAAAACTAATGAATCGTGAGTATTTTAAAGACAGGCCAAGGGATTCTACGGATACTTCAAAGGACGTACCTTTTCTTAAAAACACCGTAGCCCTTATTTTCTAAACACCACGATTCGTGTTATTCAAATGCCAAAACAGTATGACTCGATTATATAAAGGTATATTCTTTATTGCTGCGTTTACCATTCATTTTCCGCATATTCTTATTATCCGCATTGCATGCTTATTTGTGTTTTCGTAATTATTATGAAACCCATGCTGTCATGACACCAGCACCATTACCGATGATACGTATGCTCCACGTACACTTACTTGCCGGCTCACACACATCATCATCGGTAATTTCCATGTCACATACACATTAGAAAATACTACTTCATTAGTATAAAATGTTAGTTGATAGTTCGATATGGTACTAGTGAGCTTTCTTTTATATGATATTTTAGACATTGCATTTATTACTGATATCTCATGCATATTTATATATTCATTTTCCATGACTTTATGGGCCAGTCCGGATTGCCGGAGCCCAATATTATGGAATTCATTGTTTATTTACCCTTGAGATTGGGATTTCGGATTTCCATGAGATTTCTGGATTTGGAGAAACCGCAAGGATTTTATAAACTGATTATCATTTTTAAATGAAAGTTGCGATTTTCTCATGATATGATTTGAGATACGTCCACCATGAGTTTTCTCGGCTCTTGAGCGATATCATACACCCGATTCGACGATGAGGAGGAACCGTTTGTGGGTGCATGGTGGACCCGGTGCGGTATCCCGGGGCAAGATGGTCGCAGATGATGGCATTGAGCCTGGCAGGGGAGCACTACCGACTGGTGATTTTATTGTGACTCGACTGATATCCGAGGATACTGATCGGAGTATAGGCCAGTCCAGATTGCCGGAGCCTGAGATTTTGAGATTTGATGATATGGGCCAGTCCGGATAGCCGGAGCCCTAAATATTGAGATTCGAGAATACAGGCCAGTCCGGATTGCCGGAGCCTGAGATATTGGGATTTATGTTTTGTGTCGATACTTGACACTGATTCGATGTTGATTTCATTAATGATACCTCGATTTATATATACAGAAACTTCACTAAGTTAAGAAAACAGTTTTCACATGCAGGATGCATTCTGTTTTCATTATATTGCATTCATACCTCATATTTATGATATGTTGCTACCTGAGACACTGACACGAGCACTTGGTATTACTTTTATGTATAGATGTTTACCCATGTCATTATTACATGCTTCAAGCTACATCTTTTTTGAGGATATATATTATGATCGTATTAACCTAGGATTGAGTCATACATACAATTTCTGCTCGGTGATATTTTCTACTCACGAATTGGCAACTCACCCCCGTTGTGCCACAGTTTCTTGCAGATTTTGCCGTACAGGTTTCGTTGCAGTTTGCTGGCACATTGTTCCTTCCAGGTGATTGTTTTGGTAGGTGGGTTCACTCGCATCGTGACCACCGTCGTATTTTATTCACATTCAATTGTTTCTAGTAAACTCCATCAACCAGACTGTATTATTTTATAACCTTAGAAGACCGGTTGTATATTCTTTCGACCTTAGAGTCGCGCGCTGTATTATTATGGTTTCTTGATTATTTGGGTTTCCTTTTGAGTTTTGATCCTCGCCCTTCGGCGTTGTATATTATATTGCTTGCATGGTTGTGACCGCTAATTGGCAAAGAGCTAGCTCCCTCTTGGGGATGCCTTTATTCATATTATGTATGTTTGTACCCGTTTGGGGACAGTATTTACAAAGGAAACTCTGCCAAAATTTTCAGAAAAGACTTGATGTTTTAAAAATGCATACTTCGGCGTATAATGTTAAATTATTTGCTTTAAAACTAAAGTTTTCCTTCACTTCTTTCTTTCGAATGGTTTAGATTTCTGGGATTTTTGGCTTACTTGAATTAGATGGGGTCCTATAGACTTCATATGATTCAAGTGCCAGTCACGTGCCATTTCGGGTCGTGACAGATACGGGTTTTCGTATTTCTGTGTCGTAACTGATTTGTTGACGTTTGTACGTTAACAACAGGGATATCTTGTCGTTTTAGGGGTAAGTGGGTTGTAGGTTCTAACCTACCGGTGCCTAACTCGTTGTTTTGAGTTTTGATATGATATTTACGTCGATGTGATTTAATTACGACTATAGGTACGATCGCGAAGGTTTTCGAGACGGAGTTGACGGACATTTCAATCGTGGATTCAATGAGCTCGACAAGTTGGTGGGTAGATTTACATCTACGGGAAAAGTCGGGTGGATGGCGTATAGCACCCCCGCAACCTTATAAATAGGATAGTTATGATATCTAGCTAGTTCTTAGTGTTTATTCGAGTTTATGATATTGGAGTTATGTTGCATCTAGTATGATATTTATGTACATATAGTTTTATTCATGGTTTGGTGGGATTGTACGAAGGATCATATCGTACTTGTGATGATGAGATTAGCGTGCTGAATACGGCCAAGTTCTTTTAGACCGTGGAGTCATGTTTTATTCGTGTTAGAACATAATACTTGAATGAGCTATACTCTTTTAAAAACTAACGATTCTTTTCCCTTTTTAAACAATAAATGACAAGGATGCGATGCAAATTTCCAAAACGAATATCTATTTTTAACTTAAGGCGGCTTCCTTATTTCAAATCCAAAATTCCGTTCCATTTTCAAAGATGATGGTATAGCTCATAGCAAGTAGTTACATTTAATAATTACGCTTAGATTTACTTTACATGTTCGCGATATATTTATCGATGTTATGCGTTTCCGTGATACGAACACTATGATAGAACACCGCACAACTACCAATGAGTATTATGTTGCACGAGAAAATACGCATATATTACACTACACCTCATTGATACTGCCATGTCACTGTAGGACTGCTATACTACATGATGCGTATGTAGATGTCGATACGAGTAGGCTTTATACATTTATAGAACACTCGCACAAATACTAATGATTACAATGTTGCACAAGCACAGACTCGTATGCTACACTACACATCATTAGTATTGCCATGACACAGTAGGACTGTTACGTTTATTGCTTGTATAACTTTATTTACGTACTTTACCTTTATTACCTGTTAAGCATTGCGAATACCAATACCATGGGTATTCGTATTTGATTCTTATGAGTTTTCAGAATGTTTTACTTTTGATGATATATATCAGTGGTATGGGACGCTGTTATATATGTATATATATAATATATCATCAGAATAATCTATGCAAGCATTCTTATTCTTTACTTGATATTTCTGGATATGATGCGTTGACGTCCACCATGAACTTGATGTTTTCTGATTATCTTTATTCTGAACCGAGTGGGAGAGATATACGGTTACAGACTTGCTACTTATCCGGACTGAGTGGGGGAGTATACAGTCGGATACATGGTAGACCCGGTCGAGACCGAGGGGCAGGAAAGCCGCATTAGAGGCGGGGAGCCTAGCGTGGACACTCGATACCGGAGATAGAGATGAGCACGGCAGATATCCAGGGGATACTGACCGGGGCTAGATTTGAGCACGGCGGATATTCAGGGGATACTAACCGGGGCCAAAGATATCGGGTGGCGATCATCTATTGAGATGGTGTCGATGATATATACATTTGCGTGTCGGTGATGGACACGAGAGATTTGAGGATTTGCGTGTCGGTGATGGACACGAGGGATTTCTGATTTCGGGTGTCGATGCTGGACATCCAGATGTTGATATGTTGCTATCTTATGAGGTATTCAGTTATGTTATGAGTTATTGTAGCCGACCAGGACTGATCCGGGGGACAGTACATGCACATCTTTTTACGGGTCATTGCATATAAAAAGGATTTCAAAATCGAGCTATAGCCTCATTATTTTGACGTGTCTGATATGACACTGGGATCTTTTAAATTGTAAACCTCTTAACACCCTTCACTAAAACAGCATGACGCATATCTTAATTAAGATACCTATTATATACTTCATACTATCACGTCCGCTTTTATGTCGTGGCATATGTATTCTGCTGCAATTTTAAAAGAAGAGGTTTTACATATATATTTTCGGCTACTTATGGGCTTATACCTAAATACAGGTCATTTGCATATGGTATATTCTATTTTGGGATTCGTATGATGGATAGAGTTGCATTTATGGTACATATGCATATCATATATTATATTAATGCAGAATATGAAAGTATTATACTTATGACCTAGGTATCGATGTGCATTTCGATTTCTACCTTGTGATGTACTTTTATTCACTAAGTTGGCAACTCACCCCCGTTGTACCACAGTTTCTTGCAAGTTTTACCGCTTGGATTATCAACGGCTTGGGGCACGCACTCCTTTCGGTGATTGCTTTGTTAGGTGAGTTATTGTTGTATCGTACTCACACTTGTATATTCATATCTTCTTGTATCTAGTAAAACTCCATCGACTTAGAACTGGTATATTGTGGACTTAGAAGCAAGATTTAGTATTGTGTGTTGTGGGCGTCGTACTCATTGGAGTCGGCCTTTTTATATTGTTGATTTTGTTTCGCTTTTCTTTTCTTCGCCATTGTACGTCGTATAGTGTTTGCTTGGTTGCTCCGCCATTTGGGCGTGGAAACTAGCTCCCGTTGGGATGCTATTTTTATTGTTATGTTGTATCGGGTTTTATGCAAATTTTACAGAGGTGCTGTCGAATTTTAAAATGCCAGAGATGATTTTCAAACATACTTAGTCAGACTTAAATGTTTATTTTAAACTGATCTCATCTGATGACTATTTCAAACTTCACCTCCAATGTTTTCAAAAAGGGTTTAGATTCCGGGTTTCGGCTTACTTGAACCGCGTCGACGACTTTAGATGTCACATGATTTAAGTGCCGGTCACGTGCCGCATTCAGTTCGTGACAGAAGATCTCGCTCCATCTCGCTCTAAGCGACCACTATAAAAAAAAACTCATTCAGACGATTCGGGTAAGGGAATTTCAATCCAACAAGCCACTACTCTGCTCAAATTTCTCGGCTAACTTGATCGTCGGAGGGTCCACGGTGGTACAACCACCCCGGGACTTCTTTACAGGTAGCTCGGCTTCACCTCAAAATCAACCCATTGAGATCAACACGCTTAAGATGACAACCCTCAACACCAATCTCAACCCTTCATCAACGCTCGCGACAGATCGACGGAGGAAAACATCTGAAGGAGATCAAGCCCTCCATCAGTTGGCGCCGTCTGTGGGAACTCGACCAATTTTCTCCACCCATCGAAAGTTGATCTTCCGCTCTCGACTTCATGGAGAGCGAAGACCGTGATGATCCTAGCACAAGCCGTCGCCCTCCCCACAATGGAGACGCGGACGGATCTACTCCCCCTCTGAACGCCATCCACGCCCTCTCAGCAAGGATCGATAGGCTCACGACCATAGTCGACGCTCTTGTCCGTATCCAAACGGCGGGCCCAGCCCCCAAGGTCGTCGTTCCCCTCCAGGGATTGCGACCTCCGCAGGGGGGCGGATGACACCACCAATGCTGAAACTACCGAACAACGCCGTGCTCACTCCGGCGACCGCGGCTCCCCCATGGCGACCGATTCTATGGCCCGCTGGGCGCCACACGGCCCCACACCGCGGTCTCGCAAAAGAGCCCATCGCCCCAAGGCCCGTCGCGTTCCTGTCCCTCCCGAGGAGGTATCGGTCAGCTCGCCTGCTCTCAAGCATGACCGACACCCTCTCCCTCGACGGGATCGCACGAACGACACTCGCCGTGAAGACTCAAGAAGGACATCGCCAGGGAACCTAAGAAATTTGATAAAACGGAATCGGAGTCGCAGCCTAACACTGACCACAACAGAGAAGGGCCTCCACTCTGACTGCGCCGAATCCTCGAGGTATCACGACCGCCTCGACGCCCTCGAAAAGAGAATCGAGGGTATACATCGGGAGGGTCATCCATCCAGTGAAGGGGCCAGGTACGCCGCCGACTCACTCACGAAGCCCTTCACCGACGAGTTGCTCGCCGTACGCGTCTCGTCCAGGAATAAGCCGCCCAAGGTGGCCCTCTTCAATGGGAAGTCCGACCCGAAGGACCACCTAGACGCGTTCACGGCAAACATGAGCTTCCAGGATAACTCGGACGCAGCCCACTGTCGAGCTTTCCCGACTACCCTCATTCGCGCAAGCCAGGACTGGTTCCAGGGATTAGTGCCACACTCTATCTCGACCTTTGACGAGTTGGCCACCCAATTCCTCGGACACTTCGTCGGCAACAGACGGCAGAAGAGAACGGTCGACCACCTGCTCACCATAAAGAGCGGTGACAAAGAATCCTTCAAGGGATATGTCACTCACTTCGCTCTCCTCGAGGTCCCCGATCACCGAGATGAAACTGTCATCACCGCTCTAAGGTCGGGTCTTAGGCACAAAGAGTGGCTCCGCTCTTTTGCATTAGCGCAACCTAAGACCATAGCCGAGGTAAAAGCTTGGACCGAGCGAGAGATTCAACTTGAGTTTGAGGCGAGCGCCAACCTGCCCCAGGGCGACCAAGCCGACCAAAAGAAAAGAGGCAGAGAAGAGAAGAAGGTCGACCGGCCAAAACCATACTCCCTAAAGTTCCAGGAGTATACTCCTCTCAACATCTCCCAGACCGAGCTGATAGAGGAGGCGAAAGGCAAGCGGTTCTTCAAGCTCCCACCGGTCACCCATAGGGCGGCTAAATGAACTCGGGACCCATATTGCGCCTTCCATATGTCGCAGGGCTACCTGGCCGAGAACTATAAACAACTCCGCGACTACATCGAGGAGTTGATCCGCTCTGGCCACCAGGCGAAGTACCTGCGAAACAAGCGACAGGAAGACAGGGAGCGTGAGAACCAGCCCCCTCCCAGCGAATTAACGATCGGCCAAATCATGGTTGTTTCCTCGGGGTCTACCCATGGAGCCGGCGGGACTCACTGCCTCCTACCCATCGAGGGAACAAGCGATCCGCCCCAGAAGAAATGCAGGACCACCGAGCCCATCATCTTCACCGATGAAGAACTCCACGGTATATCCTTACCTCACAATGGCCCTCTCGTGATTACGGCGCGGGTCCACCGTTACGAGGTTCAGAGGATATTGGTCGATTCCGGAAGCTCGACAGATATACACTTCTATGACAGCTTCCAGCGTATGGGGCAAGGTCCTTCCGACCTATGGCCAACCTCTCACATCCTATCAGGGTTTACCAACCACTCCATCCGGCCGAGGGAATGGTCACCCTCCTCCTCAACATCGGGGAAGCTAGCCATACGAGGACCGTACCGGTGGAATTCATCGTCGCTAGTATTCCCTCATCCTACAACATCCTCCTGGATGCCCGACATTAAACGTCCTCCGGGCTCAAATATCGACCTACCACCTTGCGATCAAATTTCCATTACATCAAGGTGGAATAGGCCGGGCATACGGGAACCAGCAAATTGCCAAGATTTGCTTCACCACAACATCCACCACCGGAGAGCAGGGTGACGTCCTCGAAGACGCAAGCGATTTCCAGGGGTCCTTGGACACTCGCGACGAACAGAAAGAAATCCGAGGAGCCCCGGTGGAGGCGATAACAGAAGTCCCCTCGTCGAGGGGAATGAGGGACGAACCGTCCAGAACGGATCCCTTTTAACGGGAGCCCGATGCGAAGAATTGATCCGCTTTCTCCGAGGGAACTCGGACGTGTTCGCCTGGGCGCCTGCTGACATACCAGGGATCGACCCCAAAGTAATCTCACACAAGCTCGGGGTCGACCCGAAGGCCCGACCCGTCAGACAAAAAAAGCGGAGTTTCGCGCGGATAAAGCAAAAGGCGATTGAGGACGAGGTCGATAGATTGCTCGCAGCCAACTTCATTTGAAATGTTGATTATTCGGACTGGCTAGCGAATGTAGTCATGGTTAAAAAAGCGAACAGGAAGTGGTGCATGTGCGTCGACTTCACAGACCTGAACAAGGCCTGCTCGAAAGACAACTATCCCCTCTCTCGGATAGACCAGCTAGTCGACAGCTCGGCAGGCCACGAATTGCTCAGCTTCATGGACGCTTTCTCCGGCTACAATCAGATCCGTATGAACCCGACAGATGAAGAACTTACCGCGTTCACCACGGACCCGGGGGTATACTGCTACAGAGTGATGCCCTTCGGCCTCAAAAATGTTGGGGCTACATATCAGCGCCTGGTTAACAAAATGTTTAAACCGCAGATCGGGAAGAACATGGAGGTTTACGTCGATGACATGCTCGTGAAATCTATCTCATCGGACGAGCACACCAATGATCTCGGCGAGACATTTTACATCCTCCGCAAGTACAAAATAAAGCTGAATCCGGCCAAGTGCGCGTTCGGAGTCACTGCGGGAAATTCCTCGGGTTCATGGTTACCCACCGAGGAATCGAAGCTAACCCGGAAAAGATCAGCGCCATTATCAACATTGCCACAACAAAAAGCAACGTTGAGATCATGCGACTCATGGGGTGAGTGGCCGCTCTGAGTTGCTTCATGTCGCGATACGGAGAAAAATGCCTCCCATTCTTCAAAGACCTGAGAAAGATCCCAAAGTTCAAATGGTCGGAAGAATGTCAGAACACTTTCGAGCAGCTTAAAGCGCATCTGGAAACTCCCCCACTGCTCACCCGACCAATCGAAGGAGACAAGCTATTATTGTACCTGGCGGTCTCCGACCAAGCTGCAGGCACGGTGCTCGTCAGGGAAGCCGAAGTTGTGCAAAAGCTGGTCTACTACGTGAGCCACGTCTTCAAAGACGCGGAAACAAGGTACCCGGCCATAGAAAAGATAGTCTTGGCACTTATCGTCGCCTCAAGGAAGCTACGACACTACTTCCAGGCATACACCATCCTCGTCATCACCGAGCGGCCTATAGGGACTATTCTCGCCTCCCCCGAGTCGTCTGGAGAAATGGAGGTAGGAGTTATCCCAATTCGACATCAAATACCGCCCCAGGAAATCCATCAAGGCACAAGTTCTGACAGACTTCGTGGTCGAGTGCACTATTCCCACCAAGGAAGCAGCATCGGCACTTGTCCCCGGGTCCCGACTCCGTCCCCGATTGGGTCCTCTACATGGATGGATCCTCTACCGAGGAAGGGAGCGGTGCCGGCCTTATCATTCGAGGCCCGAACGAGGCAGAGATGGAGTACTCTTTGAAGCTCGGGTTCAGAGTGTCAAACAACGCTGCGGAATACGAGACCTTACTGGCCGGGTTACGAATCGCTTCCGGGGTGGGGCTGAAGACGATCCGGATTTGCAGTGACTCTGCCTTAGTCGTCGGCCAAGTGACCGGACGCTTCGAGGCCTGAGAGCCGCTCATGGTAAAGTACTTGGCCGAGGTGAAAAGACTACGGAAAATTTTTGACGAAGTCCAAGTGGAATAGATTCCCCGGCACCTGAACGCCCAAGCCGACGCTCTGAGCAAGCTTGCCTCTTCCTATACGGCCCACAATAAGAGGAATGTCCTCTTCAAAGTCTTGCCAAGGCCCAGCGTGGAGGACAGAGAGGTAACGCTTCAAGTATACACAGCTCAGGAGGAAGGCTGGGATTGGAGGAAGCATTGTTGATGATATTCCGACGAGATCTCCGCCAACCGAGCCCTAGCTTCCTCGACCGCCTCGGAAGCGCCACCCGCCAGAGAAAAATCAACGATCAGCCTCTTCTGGAAACACTCCAGAAGAAGGCCTGCTGATCGGTCCCACATGCTCATCGAGATCAGGCCGAGATGGTAAAGAGAGTGCAACTTCTCAATCGCCCCATCTCTCAACTGCGAAGACAAGGCATTGTGCAGACCCGGGGACCTCCTCCAGATTGCCTAAATAAGCACTTAGAGGAGTGAAGATCGTCGGGGAAGAAGGCGCCCAAAGTGGGCCTCCACGCGGTCTATCACCGCCTTGTACGTCTGTTTGGACCGGTCGAGATTGTAGAGGTACACATCGTCCCGAGAAATCATCTCGCTGATGAGCACGCAAGGACGCCCAGCCATCTTCAGAAACACAAGGCTAAAAGAAACCAACATGCCTTTGCTATTTATAGCCCCCAATAGAATCCCTAAAGGCCGAAATTTACGTGCACAGCAACGCGAATCACGGGATATTTTCAAATTTCCCAATACAGAGCTGCCACGTGGCGGCCATGCCAATCCTCACGATCCCCTAAGCGATCAAATCCCCTAAGCGATCAATGGGAGTTGGAACGACGTGAACCACGGAGCATCACGCCTTGCCTGTGCGTTTCTACGACGTGTTGTCTGCGCGGTCACTCTTCCGGATTTTACGGGTCAAAGAAGATTGAACGACACCCCACGAAGGCGAAAAGAAGTCTAAAAATCCCTCATCTAGAGGCCACCGAGCAGCTTCCCTGCTCGGTCAATCCTTAGCGAGTAATTTCTTACCCACCGATGCTAAGGATCAAAGCCCTCACAAAGAGGCCACCGAGCGGCCTCCCTGCTCGGTCAATCCTTAGCGAGTAACTTCCTATCCACCTACGCCAAGGATCTAAGACCTCACCAAGAGGCCACCGAGCAGCTTCCCTGCTCGGTCAATCCTTAGCGGGTGACTTCTTACCTACCTACGCCAAGGATCGAAGCCCTCACATAGAGGCCACCGAGCAGCTTCCCTGCTCGGTCAATCCCTGGCGGGTAGTTCTCTACCTACTGACGCCAAGGATCTATAGCCCTCACCTAGAGGCCACCGAGCAGCTTCCCTGCTCGGTCAATCTCTGGCGGATAGTTCCCTACCCAACGACGCTAAGGATATGCCCTCACTAAAAAGCCACCGAGCGGCCTCCTTTCTCGGTCAATCCCTGACGGGTAGTTCCCTACCCACCGACGCTAAGGATCTAAAGCCCTCATCTAGAGGCCACCGAGCATCTTTCCTGCTCAGTCAATCCTTAGCGGGTAACTTCTAACCCACCTACTCTAAGGATCGAAGCCCTCACCAAGAGGCCACCGAGCAGCTTCTCTGCTCGGTCAATCCTTAGCGAGTAACTTCTTACCCACCTACGCTAAGGATCGAAGCCCTCACCAAGAGTCCACTGAGCAGCCTCCCTGCTCGGTCAATCCTTAGCGGGTAACTTCCTACCCACCGACGCTAAGGATCGAAGCCCTCACCAAGAGGCCACCGAGCAGCTTCCCTGCTCGGTCAATCATTAGTGGGTAACTTCCTACCCACCGACGCTAAGGATCGAAGCCCTCACCAAGAGGCCACCGAGCAGCTTCTCTGGTCGGTCAATCCCTGACGGGTAGATCCCTACCCAACGACGCCAAGGATCTGAAGCCCTCACCTAAAGGCCACCGAGCAGCTTCCCTACTCGGTCAATCCTTAGCGGGTAACTTCCTACCCACCGATGCTAAGGATCGAAGCCTTCACTAGGAGGCCACCGAGCAGCTTCCCTGCTCGGTAAATCCCTGGCAGATAGTTCCCCACCCAACGATTCTAAGGATCTAAAGCCCTCACCAAGAGGCCACCGAACAGCTTCCCTGCTTGGTCAATCCCTGGCGGGTAGTTCCCTACCCACAGACGCCAATGGTCTAAAGCCCTCACCTAGAAGCCACCGAGCAGCTTCCCTGCTCGTTCAATCCCTGGCGGGTAGTTCCCTACCCAACGACGCTAAGGATCTAAAGCCCTCACCAAGAGGCCACCAAGCAGTTTCCCTGCTCGGTCAATCCCTGGCGGGTAGTTCTCTACCCAACGACGCCAAAGATCTAAAGCACTCAACAAGAGGCCACCGAGCGGCCTCCCTGCTCGGTCAATCCTTAGCGGGTGGCTTCCTATCCACCGACGCTAAGGAACAAAGCCCTCACTAAGAGGCCAACGAGCAGCTTTCCTGCTCGGTCAATCCTTAACGGGTAACTTCCTACCCACCTATGATAAGAATCGAAGCCCTCACCAAGAGACTACCGAGCGGCTTCCTTGCTCGGTCGATCCTTAGCGGGTAATTTCCTACCCACCGACGATAAGGGTCGAAGCCGCACCAAGGGGCAACCGCGCAGATCCCTGCTCGGCTAACCTCCGAGTGATGAGTTCCTACCATCCCAAGACGAGGGTCTAGGAACTATGTCAAGGAGGAATCGGTCAACGTCGACCAATTCTAACTTGGCTATTGTTCAACTTGCGCTAAGTGACGTGGTCGTCGGTCCGACTAAAAGGAATGGGCAGATACCGACCTTCCTACACTGAGGGATCTCCCGGCGTATTCTAAGTGAACGATTGCCACCTCGACTCTGGGGGAAGGAGGGCACCGACCTTCCTGCACTTGGTGATTAATTGACTTACACTCGACACGCGATCGTCATCTAAAAGGCCGATCAAAGACCTACGGCCTAACACTTGCATCGAGGAAAAGACCGAAAAGCTCAAGTACTCACGCAAGAAACATATTGTCACGCAAAAAAAAAGCCCAGTTTTATTCATGTTCCAAAAGTCTGTACAAGGTATTCTGGGCTACTCAACCTTACAAAAAGTGCCCGGAGGCTTACAAAATTTGAGAAAAATAAAGAAGAAAAACAAAAAGCTCAGGTTGCAGGCTCTGCCCGGATCTCGCCATGCTCGGCACCGCCCTCAGGGGCCGGAGCTCCTACTTCCGTAACCGCCCCTCTCTTACATTTTTTGAAAGAAATATACACCCAGCTCGGCTCATCCTTGCGGGTATTAGGGTGATTTTTGTAACAGAGGAAGGAAGGAAGGAAAGTTAGGCTGAAAGGGATGTCGTCAAGTTTCAACCGGACCAGGAACCCTAGAAGAATTCTCCACGAGTTCGGCATTAGCTAGCCTAGGGCGAGTTGGAAGCAACGAAGTACCCCACATACTTCGGGTGGAAAGGGCAGACACATTCCAGCCCAGAATGCATTCAAGTACAGGGCAATCTCTTTACCTTACACCTGATCCGCCCTTTCATTCGTCCTGGATAAACGAAGCGAATAGCTAGGGGGAATGTGGAAGCGAGCCCGAATCCCGGTAAGCTCGTCCACATTTCTCAAGATGGAGGGCGCATCGCGAGCGTTCCCGATGCGCACCTTTAGGACCCTTACCGTAGCCTAACGACGAGCGGCGCGGGAAGCCCTAACTCTATAGGGGAACCCGACGCAAATGGGGCAACCAAAGAGGCGGGAGAAGACACCCTGGACTCGACCCTAACAACTTCTACCGACTCCCCAGAGGAAGACATCTAACTTGATTCAAAGGGAATATTTCGCCGAAGAAGGGCGCTGGAGATCTGATCTGGAAAGAAGGTGGAGCGCCGAGCAATCTCTCGCAACGAAGAAAAATAGTGGCGGAAGTGTTAACCCTAAGGGAGTTTCCCTCCTATTTGTACAACTCGGGGGGACGCATCCGACGGCCCCAATCATTTCCCGCCAAAACGAAGCGTCGTGTCTGCCAGTCGTCGAAGCCCCACGTGTCAAACAACGGTTGGAGACGTCCCTTCGGCCGCAGGCGAAAGTGACAGCCTGTCGCATCCCTCAATCCGCGTCGGACACGTGGCATGCACCTCAACAGACGTGCGAGCGAATCGGCGCCCCCTCTTTAAAGCACGGTCATTTCCCCAATCCGCTGATGTCATCTAAGATGCGCGCGAAGATCCAAGCGTCCGGGATACGCCACGCGGGCTCGACGTAACTGCCCTATACCGAATCGCCCCTGAAATATGCACCGATAGATTTTTGGGCAACTGTCTATGCCCAGGAAACCGATCAAACCACTCTCGACCCGACCCATAAATAGGTCGGGACAAGAGTGGGGAGCTAATGATGATACTCGTAAGTGGGAATTCCCCCAGATCATGACACGTGGTAAATAACGTGTCCCGGGGCTCACGGGACAGGAGCAAACACGTTACATTGAAGGCATTCCCCGGACTTTCGCCCCGAGAATTGACCCGACCTTCGATGGCCTCCCAGAACACTCCTATGTTCGCCTTACAAATAACCATCGACTCGCCTCCGAGCCATCCTGCACGCTGAGATTCCTCAGTCCTCCCAGCTCGCCTCCGAGCTATCACAAGAACCGAGCTTGCTCGGCCTCCCGCCGAGCTAAGCCTCCCCGGTTCTACCGAGCAACCAAGAACGCTGAGCCCGAGCGCCTCCGCCACGGCTCCGCGTATCTCGCTAGAAGCGAGATATCTGCCACCCAACATCTCGCGTTCCACGCCGTCGTATCCCCCTATTAACGAGAGTATCTCTTCGTTAATGGGAGGATCCCGTCATTCACGCAGGCTTAACATCGGGGGCGTAACCGACGGTGAAGATCTCGCGCCATCTCGCTCCAAGCGACCACTATAAAAACCCCTCTCTCAGACAACTCGGGTAAGGGAATTTCAATCCAACAAACCGCTACTCTGCTCAAATTTCTCGGCTAACTTGATCGTCGGAGGGTCCACGGTGGTACAACCACCCCGGGACTTCTTTGCAGATCGCTCGTCTTCACCTCAAAATCAACCAATTGAGATCCACACGCTCAAGAAGACAACCCTCAATACCAATCCCAACCCTTCATCAAGGCTCGCTGCAGATCGACGGAGGACAACATCTGAAGGAGATCAAGCCCTCCATAAAAAAGTGTTGAAGTCACTTTCCTTTTCAAGCCTTGCTAAAAATTTGTATAAGTTCAACGGTGAACCCTTGCATAAGTTCAATTTTCTCATGCTCTAGTATCTCTGTTTTTATCACGCACACTCCAAAGAAATCGATCATGTCATCAACCGATGCTCTCTTTTTTTAAATAAAAGAATTCGATAAGTAATTAGAAAAATCTTTTAATCTATTTTCACTTAATTAGCCAATTTAAATACGGCTAAATTGCACATAAAAACCCAACCATTCGACTGATAAAATCTTAGGATCATGTTCCCTTTTTAGCGAAATCCCAATGGCGTCCAGGTCACTTCCTGCTCGCAAAAACAACCAGCTCAACAAAAAGCAAGGGCATTTTCGTCACCCCCTCAAAAGCTCTGCCTCTGATGGCACGAGCGTAACTACTGAGTAAAGCCAATGGCAAACCACCCCCCCCCCCTCCCCCTCCCCCTTTATAAATCCCTCTTTCCTCAACACTGAAAAAATCCCAAAACAGAGGAGAGCTTTCTTTCCCCTACGAAGAGCCTCCTAACATAAATAATTTTCAAAATATTTTATTATTAAAAAAAAGATGGAGAAAAAAAGATTCGCTGTTCTTCTGTGCGCCGATGAGTCGGAGTATATAAAGAAAATGTACGGCGGGTACTTCAAGGTGTTCGTGGGGCTGCTATCGGAAGAGGAGGAAATCTGGGACTTGTATCGTGTGGCGAAAGGCGAGTTCCCCCGCGACGGGCACGTGGAGTCCTACGACGGGTTCGTGATCACGGGCAGCTGCAACGACGCCCACGGCGACGACCGCTGGATCTGCGACCTCGTCAAGTTGTTGAGGAGGTTGGATTCCATGAAGAAGAAGCTCCTTGGGGTCTGTTTTGGCCATCAGGTACCCTTTTTTTTTTTTGCTATATCTACAACCAATATTTGTTCAATTTCCCAAAAAAAAGGATTTATTTAGAGTTACGATCTGCAATCTGTACAATAATGCATTTGCGCTAACACGACTAGAAGCTCAAACCCAATTTCGTGTGTGCAGTCAAATCTACAAGGAAAATGGTGCTTTTTCAAGGTGTTACATGATTTTAGTCAATAAAGCTCGGTTGATTTTATCTGAATCTTAAAATAGAATTGAACACATCCATAGGAAAGTCCAAAAAAGGAGGGACACATATATTATAAGCTCACATGTGAAGTTTAAATAAACTCACCAGCACGAATCACGTGGGGCACGTGTACGTGCTCCCCAACGCACAATGTTTTGGTGGTTTGATACGCAAAAAAGATGGGACACCTCGGTCCCTGCTCTCCAGTTGTTCCGAGCCAATAAGATGTGCAGAGATTCCTTTGTCGGAGGGGCCCACTTGCATAACTCCATCCACCGGAAGTTTTATCATCAATTTCCGGACCATGCCGTATACCGAGTTTAATGCAGCCGGGCTGAATAAATAAAGAAATATACGACAATCTTTAGACGGCGGCAATTTTTCCATTTGTATGACCGAGGATACATAGCTAAATTAAATCGGCTAAATAGTACGCTAACTAGAAACGGCATTGCGTTTGACAGATACTGTGCCGGGCGTTAGGAGGAAAAACCGGCAGAGCTCACAGAGGATGGGACATAGGAGTTACGTGCATCCACCCTCTCCCCGCGCTCTCTTCGCTCCGTCTCCCTTCTCATCTCCCTATCATCGAATGCCACCGTGATGAGGTGAGGCTCTCTTTTGCGCTCTAAAGTTCCCTAAACTTAAAAGTCTAAATTATGCTAAAATGGCTTTAACTATAGCTTTTTTCACTAAACTGGCTAAAAGTATTTTTATTAGAGAAAACTCCCTTAAAAAAAACCGGGAACTTTATTGCAATTTAGCCTAACTACTTGTGATTATCAATGCTTTTTACTAAACTTACTTAGTGTTTTTTAAATTACTGTAAACTCCCTTAAGAGGGGGTTTCGCTAAAATACCCTAAATACCGCAATAAGCAAAAAGGTATTTTAGTGTGATGTAGCCTAAAAACTAACTCTGCCGATCGTAACTCCAAAGCCAACTATGACCCTGAAATCCGGCTGAATCGACCATTAGCCTACAAGCTTTTCTTGTCATTTTTAGGTTTGGGAGTTGCCTCCGCATGCAGAGGTGATTGGTCGATCGAATAGGACCGGAGTTGAGATGTTCAGGTACGGAGACCATATTCTGGGGATTCAAGGACACCCTGAGTACAACAAGGATATCCTGTTGCACCTTATTGATCGGCTTCTGCAGTGTAACCTTATCCAGGTATCTATCTATTTGCTTTCAAATAGTTAGTTGTATCGATATGCCGGTCGCTCTGACTACAATGTTTTCGTCTTTCTATTCAGAAGACAAGCAGGCAAACTTCATATCGTTTTAATGTCTGTATCGCAGAGTTGTCACGCGGAGGCAGCAAAGGCGAGCTTAGATGCAAGGGAACCAGATAGGGAAGCATGGATGAGGCTTTGCAGAAGCTTTCTTAAGGGGAAACTAGTGCTGTCTTAGGTCTCAATTTTATGACTCTTTGAGTTTGAAGCTGATGTTGTAAATATGCATTTGGTTTAATTAGTGTCATGAAGAAAGAAAGAAAGAAAGAAAACAAATCAGAGGAAATTGGTTGTGTTGATGTCTGTGAGTGAATTTTTAAGGGTTAGCGTCAAAAGCTACTTGATGTCTTGCAAGCTGATGTAATCCCATTTTAAGGCATTATTAAACAATTTGATTAATGAAATAAAAGCTCAATCTTATTTATCTTCAATTCTCCCCTAGGTTAATTTACAGTGTTAGAAGTTTTTTTTTTCCTTCTTTTTTTTTTGGAGGTAAAACATTTATGGAGCCAGTAAGACCCTGAAAAAATACAACATGCTGCACTGCTATTGAGAGATAAAACTCGTACAAAAAAAAAGAAGAAAAGCATTGTAGTGATATGAATGACCAAATCAACTCCCAGCACCCAAAAAATTAACTGCCACAAATGTCGTGGTAGGAAAATGGACGTTTACATCCTCTCCCTCACACATCGAATCATTCGATTTCTATCCATCGCCACCAAATCTTGCGAAAGCTCTTGCGAAAGCCTCCCGAATTCCGACTTACGTGTCTATATGCATTGGCCATGCATGTTGATGTGACAAATGAAATAGAAAATCATAATTTCTCAATTGATTCTATAACACACACAGGCATGGAGGTTAAGTCTCTTTTAAATGTAGAAGATATCGTATTGTCCATTTACAGGTATCATAACAGGAAGAAGAAACGAAGAAGAAATGAAAAATAAAATATAAATCACTTTAAGATAGGTGTGATCCTAGGCAAAAAGTCATAAAATGATGCATGAATATTATTAAAATACAAGTCTATAGGAATAGCATGAAACCAATTTTATAAAGATTTACTTATATCTTCCTTTAAGTTAAACCTACATAAAACTTTCAAACCAGCAATATTATCACAATCTATCAAGAAAGAGAATGCTTGATTTCATATATTCAAGATTGATTAGGAAATAAATCGAGATGCTGCATGTAGAAATTTCTGATGGTTTCACGAAATAATCTCCATAAAATAATGGGAAGATTTTTATTTCATAGTTGATTTAATTAAAAAAATTTAGAGACTCGAGGAAATGATTGCTATGGGCAAATTAGTCTTTTCATAGTGTATGACATCATCTTAACGGAAAAGTTGAAGGAATTATTGACAGCGAAAAAAACATGGGCAAATTAGTCTTTTTCACAGTGTATGACATCATCTTAACAGAAAAGTTGAAGGAATTATTGACAGCCAAAAATTAAAAAAAAAAGCCATAGGAAGGTTTAACGTATGATTTCAAAACTGAAAAGGTTCTGTAACGCATCTCTAAAACTAACCGGGCCTTAAATTTAGCCTAAAGAAATTTATCAAAATTACTATAATTACGACGCACATACTGAAAATACTAATATTTACTGCTCAAAAACTCCTTATATTCATTCTTTTCTAGGGAATTGTTGAAATTGAGTAATTTAGAAAAAGGCAAAAATAAATTTATGGGATTAATTGCTTTATGGCATTTGATATTGTGATGGCCATCATAAAGCCTCACGTCATAAATAAATTCAGAGTTTTGGTCTTTTAAGGCCCTGGTTTATCATGATATTAAATGGTTTGTGTATTTTCATGTTTATCAAGCATCGATGGCGGCTTAGCCCGTTTATCAGAAGGGGGATGAATTTTGAACTTAAAACATATAAACAATTTAATTTCTTTTCTTCAAATTATATATATATATATATATATATATATATATATATATATATATATATATATATATATATATATAAAAAGAAAATGTGTATGTCCTCGTATAAACATTTTTTAAAGAATATATTTCCATCCCAAATTATTTTAGAATGGGCAGATTGTATCTCTTCATAAGCTGCTCTCGTATTGCATTCGGGTGTGCCAGTAAATGAACAGATCAGTCAAAATGGGAATAAGCGTAGACTGGATGCATGAGCATGTATCGCGTATCTACAGGACAGCGAACACACATGTTGCCTAAGGGATCGATGACATCTAACCATTTTTTATTTTATTTTTTTTTATGTTGTTTTCGGAAAAATAGGATTACCGACCAATGGCTCAGCCCCTGATGGTGGGTCTCACCCCAGATAAACCACAAGGACACACCATCCTTCATTCTGTTATGGTGTCGCTGAATATCTCTACTTTAATGGACCAACTAGATCAGCTCTATGTCGCCACGGCAGTTAGCTGGATCTTGCGAATCCGAAGAGGAGTCAAAGATGAGTTTGGGTCCCGATATGGTTTATGCTGAGTGGTATACCGCGGATCTGATAAACCCTATTTTCATATATCTATTCAGCAATAATTATTGCCAACATACACTTAGTTAAACACTCTTGGAAAACAGAAGCTATATTCTACCAGTTAGGTCATGTTTGGACAAAATTCAATTTTTCCCCATGATCACAAAAATTCCAGCCAACGAGAAGTTTGTTTTTTGTGTCGCCATTAGCCATTTTAATTTATCATAGATGTACGTGCAAGAAGGAAAACAAGAGAGATAAGGCTTTATGTTAGGTTAGGACGCGATACCGCAGCCATGGGACGACGTTCCATACCGAATCATGCTTAAAATGATCATGCAACAAAGTTTTGGAAAAATTAGGTCTCACTCCCTAAGCTTTAAAATCAATACGAAAAACCCACCGCTAAAAAGAATTTCTATGGAAAATTCCTTAGACCAAAAAAGTTATAGGTTTAAATCTCTATAGAATAACCAACCATCTTTTATTTTATAATATTCTCATATTACCCTTGTCAGTTTTCGGCAGATAACCGCTACATTTGACAACTGAACTGCTGCATTTAGCATGTAGATTGCTACATTAAATGCTACACTTCGCAGATAACTGTTGTAGAAATCAGATATGTCACTTTACATTATCCGCTACACGTGGTAGATAATTAATGTTGCATTTATCAAATGCAGCAATATACCTGCTAAATGTAGCAATGCACCTGTTAAATACAGCAGTTTACCTGTTAAATGTAGCACTTATCTGCCATAACTTGACAAGGGTAATATTAGAATATTAAAAGTAAAAAGTGATTGGTTGTAACAATACTTAAGAATGTAACTTTTTGGACACAGATAGTTGTTTACTCGATTTTTGTGCTTAAGAGGTTTTTCTTAATGATTTCTGCGTCGAGAGAGCTGTACCCATTTTCCCCAAAAGACTTTAGGCATGCAGCCAGATTTGACCGCTCTTGGCTTTCAGTTGAATTCCACATGTTACACATGATGTAAGCTCATCACGTGCTTGAATTGCAGGACAAAAGAAAAGACACGGGGTCTTGCTCATGCTATCATCGCGATAGCGACAGCAATAGCAATGGCTCGTCTCCTTTGCAGCATGTTTTTGAGATTAGATATTTTTTAACCGGCGGTGAATGTTGCATGAGAGAATTTCTCTTTTGTCAGGTCAAAAAGATCAATGACCTGTCACTTGTTTTTTATTTCATCTTAACCGCTGAACTTTGATAATCTACATCATTCATCTTAACCGCTAAGCCATCAGCATATCATATTCTATATATTCATTAAAATATTATGTGATTTTGATAATTATTGCATTTGCATCATAGTCGCAAATCTAATTGTTTTGTCGGTAACAAAATTTTTACATAACCGGAACAATGATAAAAAAATATGAGTATGAAAATCTATGTACATATACTTTAGACCGTGAAAATTAAGATGGACGAGCCAATCATAAAAGAAAGTTTTGCAAGATTTTTTATGTTTTTTTGTTTACTGGTTTAACAATTTATCAACAAGAGGAACATTTTTCATAATCAAATCAACGGTCAAGATATATTTAAATCGCTTGGGTCAGGAAAATAGAGAAGGAAGATGCATGCCGAGACTGAAAAAACTATCTTTTATTAGTAAGAACATTTTATTTTACTGCAGTAAAATAACCTATCTTTGTGGGGGCCACATAGCCCAGTGATAAGCAATAGGAGTTGTGAAGGCGGGGGATAGGAGGACGGGACCGAAACCGGAATGTTCCATTTAGTGGTTCAAAAAGAGACAAGCCAGGTCGGTTGCCTTCCTTTGCGGCGAAAAAATAAGGAAACAAAGGTAAAGACAGACATGCCTAACATTGTTTCATTCATATAACTCCAAATTCCCACGTTGAACAGGTTGCTGGCTGGGACTGGGCCCCACACAATATACCTAGGGAAAATTATCTAGAAGCCCCTTAAAGGAAATTGACAGACTAATACCCCTCGTATTAATTTTTATTTAAACCCCAGCTTTCAATATTTTATCCCCCAGCGCCCCAAAATTGCAAATTTTCGCTCTTGCATACTTTAAATGCAGTATATTCGAGTCAAATATAGTATAATGTAGTCTTTTGAATCTAATTTGGTGCCTTTTGAGTGACATAGAGAGTATTATTTAGATGATGAAAATAGCTTTTTATAAAAATATCAAAAGTATAAAGTTTTGTTGGAAGTGGTAGAAGTGTTTGGGAATAGTCCCACCTGAGAAAAACTACGAGTTGTGCATTGGTATAAAATATAAGATGGGATAAACCTCAACAACACTTGAGTCTTTTTGCTAGAACCCACATATATCAAAATTCCTGTAATTCGTGTATAATTAAATTTAATAGGAAGATTTAACATTAAGAAGAAGTTAATTTTGATTGAAAAAACTACAGTTTCTCTTTCAGCCCTGCCAACATTCCGCCGCCCCTCCCGCGCTCCCTATTTCTGTATTCAACATTTTTTTTACTATTGATATATACAAATGAGAGGGATTTTAATTAACCGCCATAAAGAAGCAAATTTGAGAATGAAAAATAAATAGATTTTCACTCTTATCCTCTGGATTGACGAAAAGTATTTTTGGAAAAGAAAAACAAAATATACCGAAATAGTTACAGTGTTAGAGATACTGCAGCTCTTCATTTAAAATGATGGATTCCTGCTTGTTTTTCTGCAATGTAGCCTAAAAAGAAATTTAATGAAAGAAAACTCCCTTTTAGTTTCCACCGTATAGCACTTGAGCCCCCTCACAAGAGCGCGAGCGCGACCAAGCCTCTGCTCATACGCCAAAACCGTTCGTATCAATCTCTAACCACATGAAAGCAGGTTTTAGAGTTAAACCAGTCAATCATTTCATTGTGACATGGATTACCTGGAGAGAACCTAGATCACTAGTGATGATGCTCGATATCGGTGACTCCCAGATCATGACACGTGGTAGATGACGTGTCCCAAAGCTTACAAGAAATGATCAAGAACGTTACGTTGGAAGCACATCCCGGACCTCCGACCCGAGAATGTTCCCAACTTTCGGTGGCCTTCCAGACCACCCTCCAGCTCGCCTCCGAGCTATCACAGAACGAAGCTGTCTCGGCCTCCCGCTCGTTCCCGAGTCTCCCGCTGTCACGCCCCGCTTCCCAAAATACGGAATACGAGGGGTGACAAGAGCAGCCATGCTCCTACGGCCAAGGAAATATCCTCTTGTAGTCACACTTCGGCTTCTAGCACTACGTGGTAATCAATGCACAGGTAATGAGAAATGCAGTCACTAATTCTATCAAAACAGGTAAAAGATTTACCAGATAGAGATCAACGGAAAGATAGGGCTGATGTCGCTGATCTAGATGTCCGCACAGTCCTCGATATAAGGCAGGTCCTATTCCTGGGCTGGATCCACTTTGTCCTATGAGCATGCACACTCAGGTCGTCAGGGCGACACATATAGCAATGGATATACATGATGGGTATGCAATATTATTAAATATGAGAAGGGCAACAAAAATGCAGAGCATGAGTATAATAAACATCAACTGAATATGAGTAATGCAATATAGGTATCATGTCAATAAACTAGGTAATGTGCATGTCACTACTTATCGGTCACTAAATCAATGAAATCAAATGGTGGAGAGGATACTCGTATTTAACAAGAGTCTCATGCATGCCCGAGACTATGGTCCACTGTGCCCGGGACATAACTCTGTCAGCCGTGCCGCTGGGCCCACGACCTAAAGTATGCGTGTGTGTGTGTGTGTGTGTGTCACTGATAGTGAATGATCATCCTTTAAATCGCTGTATCTCGCTAGATACGAGTTCATTTCCACCTCGATTTCCCCATTCCCCAGATTATAGTATGCATTCATATATTAGATAGGTTGTGAACCAATACGTATCGTTGTCACTTTCAATCACTTTTCAACTTATCGATATCACTGTCGTATTTGCCACAACCCAATCACTAACCCTAATATATCGACAATGCAAATTAATCGCTAGGTTTCAATGTGAATGATCATTATGCAACAGGTATAAAGAAAAAAAGAAAATATGCAGAAATGCACTGAACAGGTATTCACTATTTCAATGACGACCAAAACCATATAACTTGTAAAATTTACGATAAATCACAGGTATAAAATCGACCAAAATAATATAAAAGGCGTACGAAGTACACTTGATTATTTAAACAGTAAAATTTATTTCATATCAATCGGAATTCAGCTTAGGGAATTATCATCATTTTAAGGCGGCAATCGATTTCTGGAATTCCAGTTTCAGAACTGGAAGCCCAACTCCGTGCGCATTTTATCAGTGATTATGTTCAGATTCAGGTATTGCCCTAGTTGAATAAAATCTATTTCTGTCAGTTAAGTTTCCAACGCATCAAACGGATTATCAATAGCGTCATTAGAAGTTATGTTCAGTTTAATATGACGGTGTAAGGAATATTACTGCAGAAACTGCAAAACACAGCGACACTCTAAAATACAATTTAAATATCAAACGACGGTAAAAATGCACAGGACCAGATTCATGTGTTAGATAATTAAGTTTTTTATGCGACCATATGAGGCTCCGCGCATTTTCAGTTTTATGCAGGTATGTACAGATGCTTAAATTCAGTTTTCCCCTGTAGAATGCTGCCCTCGGACTGCAGTCCAGAGCCGTATTTCCTTTCATTTTTCAGTGTCATGAAATTGCAATATTCAATAAATAATTATATAGGATTATAGGTTATCTAGTCAGGTTCGATACGAGCCCTGGAACACCATGATTAGATTTATGTTTAATTAACTACTAATTTTACAACGTGATATGTACCGTGATTTTCAGATTCAACGTCGGCCTTTGGGGGCGTCGTTTCGTGTGCGAAACAACATTATTTTGCCTTCAAATTTCAACACGATAAATATGAACAGTAGAGGGATTTATTGATCACAAGTTTCGCTATTTTCATTTATGTTTTGGTTTAGGATTTGTATCGAACATTCTTACATTATATACATGTCACGATTGAACCATCAGTTTTACCCAATTAATTGAAGTGTGATTCAATCACTACAAGTTATGCACGATACTAGGAAGGTAATATTAAACCCGATTGTATTCCACTCAATATGATTAAATGACGACGGTCGCATATTAGAATGTAATAATGATTATAGTGTGAATATAGTATCAATATAACTACAATTTAACAACTAAGAATTTATAGCATGTAAAGAAAGTGAGGGGTTTACTTGCCTTCGGTCGCTTGATATAGAAGCGGCGCCGCTTGCGGACTTCGTCTCGGCACACGAGACGATGCAATACTGGACACGGCGCGTGGCGCCGGCGCGATGCGTGGAGATCCGGTACTAGACGCGATAGCGACGCGGACGTGATACGGTAGTGGGCGTGGTCCTGGCTCGGTGCGCGGCACGGTGCGACACGGCACTGGGCACAGTATTGACTCGGTACGTGGTGCGGGAGCGGCACTAGATCGGGTACGATGTGGCACGGGGGCTGGGTACGACGTGGTACGAGGACGGGCACGGGGCGCCACTCGAGCGCGATACACACTGCGACGAACGTATGCGGTGTTGCTACGACGGCTGCATTGACGACCATGATGGTCACAGGGACCGAGGCCACTGCTTGGACGGCAACTCCGGCGACCGGAACAGCGGCCACAGCGACTGCAACAGGTATTCGATGAAATGACGGGGTTTGGCTTGAGTTTGAGGCTCGGCAGCGGTTAAGAATCGGATGGTGACTGCAACTGGAACTTGAACGATGGTTTGAGCAGCTAAGGTGTTGCTGGTGGTGGTGTACTGTTGGCCAGGTAGCTATGGTGTTTTCTGTAATGAAGACGAGGTCGGCGAAGATGGCTGGAGTTGATCAACGACGATGGAGTCGAGGGTTGGTGAATATGAAGGAACTCGGGTGGAGGGGATCGTCGTCGATAGAGAATGCCGACGATGCAGTCCAGGTGATGGTGGATGTCGGGGAGGCGAGGGAACGTTGAAGGGAGTGGTCAGTGCAGTAGAGGTGGCGAGGTTGGTGGCTCCAGTGGTTGCAGAAGTTGCCGGCTGTCCGGGGCAGTAGAGTGCAGTGGTGACGAGGGTCTTATCGCTGGGTTGAGTGTGAGGGGAGGAAAGAGGTGGTGGGGAGGGCGTCGGCGGTGGCGGCGACGAAGACGACGAGACGAGGGAAGGCGATGGGTTCTTGGGTTGCCGGGGAAGATGGGTTCGTCGTGGTTTCGTCGGAGGGGAAGGAGTTAGAAGGAAGAAGAGGAGCGAGGTCGAGGATGGAGGCGACGGCGACGACGGGGTGAAGGTGGATGGTCCCTCGCTGGCGTGGTTGCAGGGTGCTTGGGGTGATGGTGGTCGCGGAGTTGGGAGGAGGAGGAGGGGCTCAAGGTGTGAGAACGAAGGAGGTAAAGAGTGAGGGTTAGAGAGAGAGAGAGAGAGAGAGAGAGCTGTTGAGGGGCTGCCGATCGTGGGGGTAGTGCGAGCGAGATGGGGTCGCGGGGTCAGTTGGCATGGGCTCCGTCGTAGGAGCGAGACATGGGCAAGGGAGATGGGGTCGTGGGGGTTCGTTGGTGGAGGACCGTTGCGAGGAGAGGGCGAGTCGTGCGGGGGGTGCGAGGAAGAAGGAGGGGGATTCGCATAGCAGAAGAACGAGAGGGAGAAGAAGAAGAGGGGGAGGGAGTCGGGTCGGGTTTGGGTGTCGGGTCGGGTTGGGGACATGGGGAATGGTTTGGCCTGGGGATGGGTCATGGGCCAGGCTCGTGGGGCTTGGGTTAGGGAACAGGCCAAGGAGGAAAAGAAAGAAATGGTTTGGAAATATAGAATTGGGGTTTTAAGGAATTAATAGTTAGGGTTGGAAAGAAAGAAATGTTTAAATTAATAAATTAGAAATTTTTGTTTAAAAAAATACGGAAATTATTTAAAAGGAACTAGATATTACATCATACCACACTTATATAAAATTTCTTCCTCGAAATTTAAAATAAACGGTGAGTTATAAAACACTATGCGGAATGCCACAAAAACAAATACTACTATATAGCAATTTACGCAAAAGCAACTAGATAGAATCAAATAGTTGTACAAAAATAATAGAGTAATTAAAAGAAATATATGTAAGAACAAGGACGTAACGATTTAAAAGTAATGAACTATATATAAATACACAAAAAGACGATAATAATCAACAATGAAAGAACGTTTAATAGGCCCTAAGAAACCAAAGTAGCTAAAAAATAATTTGGTAGTACTCATTATAGAAGAGCGTATAAAATATATATATACAAAGAACGGGATAAAAGATAACGCAAAAATAAAATAAATGAGTTTGTCATGGAAGCAATAAAAGTGAAACGTAAACTAAAAGCGATGACAAGGAAAATAATCTAAATTGGTAGTAATTTACGAAATAAAATGCATTCAATATATATAGCAATATCATTAGATTTAAAACGGAAGAGGATAGAACCTTAAATTTGACGAGAACATAAGCAATACGGAAAAAATATAGATAAAACAATATGTAACTCAATATATATTCGTATAAAGGAAGTATTGAAAACAACTCGCAAAATATTTAGGAAAACAATAAGTTATAGAAGATCTTAAGCATACAGAGTATTGAAGACCAGATAAGCAGTCGTAAATATAGTAATATGATAATCATAATACATATGCTGAAACATAGTAATAAAATTTTCTAAACGTAGTGGTGATAAATAAGTTAGAGAAGAAAATCGATGAAGTGATCTGGAAACCAAATATTGTAAAAGAAGGAGAAAGACTTTATAGGAACAAGTAAGTACAACAAAGAGTAATAAGAAGACATATAGTGAAAGATATTAACAAGCCCAAAAGAAAATTAGCATAAAGGAGAATAAAAGAAAAGGGAATACTATATAGGAAATCAAGATGTAATTCATTTTAAGGAAAAAAACAAAACTGCTAATAATATAAATTTTGAGAGTTAAAAAAATGAACGCCAACACACTAAATGAATATAAATGATAATACTATATTAAGCAATAAAACGTTAAAGGAAATGCAAGGCAGCAATTAACTCGAGGTGACATCCATCCTCAAACTCGAACTACGAAATAACCAAGTTACACAAGCTGACGTGGAGAGCGTTGACGAATCTCCTCCTTTTAGCTCTTTCCTTCGAGGGAAGCCATCGATAAGATGCTCGTCGGATCCACAAATCAAGCATTGTCCCTTGGCCCGGCGACAGTCTCTCTGTAGGTGCTTTGGTCTCTTGCAATAATCGCATACTCGGGTTTTTCGCCGCTTCATCTGTACGCCTCCTTTTTCACTAACAGGGATTCTCTCACGATCGGGGGCTCCTCCTGGTGCGCGAACTAGCTGCCTCCTTACCCTTAGTAAAAAAATCGTTCGTCTTTTCCCGGGCTTCTCTCAATCCTCGCGGTATGCCCAAAATCTCTGCAGCCTGACTCCGGGGAGTGGAAGTGGAAGAAGAGCCGTTGAAAGCCAGGTTTTAGCTTCCGCTATGTGACGATGATAGGAACTTAAAAGTATGCAACGCGATATAATAACTTTAAAGAAATGAAGACGTGAGAATGCAGCGAGTTCGATAAGAAACGTAAGCAGGGGTAGAATCAATAGGAAAATTACAAGGATGAAAATGTAAAATAGATTTGAAGATTCGGGAACGATATAAGATATAAACCGAGGTAGAGATTTGACGATCAAAACAAAATTATGCGGTAAAGTAATATTCAATCGAGGAGGGAATCAAAGGTAGAACCCCAAGTCACTCAAACAGAGTACAGTATTGTAACTATACTGCAGTTCATAGTTACAACCACATAACTCTACCAAGTTACCCAAAATTCTAGCGAATGGATCAAAATATATAGCAGGACACACTATATGAATCAAGGTTAAAGATAACAAGTTTACAATCTAAACCGAAAGGGTGGCTTAAATTGTCAAGCTCTAATCGGAACTGTAATCTCAATCCAAACCAAACCTGGTTCTGATACCAACAAAACCATATCACGCTCTGCTTTCCAAAATACGAAATACGAGGGGTGACAAGGCCAGCCATGCTCCTACGGTCAAGAAAATATCCTGCCGTAGTCACACTTCGGCTTCTAGCACTACGTGGTAATCGGTAATCAATGCACAGGTAATGAGAAATGCAGTCGCTAATTCTATCAAAATAGGTAAAAGATATACCAGATAGAGATCAAGGGAAAAATAGCGATGGTGTCGCTGATCTAGATGTCCGCACAGTCCTCGATATAAGGCAGGTCCTACTCCTGGGCTGGATCCACTTCGTCCTATGAGCATGCACACTCAGGTCGTCAGGGTGACACATATAGCAATAGATATACATGATGGGTATGCAATATTATTAAACATGAGAAGGGCAACAAAAATGCAGAGCATGAGTATAATAAACATCAACTGAATATGAATAATGCAATATAGATATCATGTCAATAAACTAGGCAATGTGCATGTCACTACTTATCGGTCACTAAGTCAATGAAATCAAATGATGAAGAGGATACTCGTATTTAATAAGGGTCGCGTGCATGTCCGAGACTACGGTCCACTGTGCCCGGGACATAATCCTGTCAGCCGTGCCGCTAGGCCCACGACCTAAAGTATGTATATATATATCTATATATATATATATATATATATATATATATATATATATATATATATATCACTGATAGCGAATGATCATCCTCTGAATAACTGTATCTCGCTAAATACGAGTTCAATTCCACCTTGATTTCCCCATTCCCCAGGTTATAGTATGCATTCATGTATTAGATAGATTGTGAACAAATACGTATCGCTTTCACTTTCAATCACTTTTTCACTTATCAATATCACTGTCGTATTTGCCACAACCCAATCACTAACCCTAATATATCGACAATGCAAATCAATCGCTAGGTTTCAATGTGAATGATCACTATGCAACAGGTATAAAGCAAACACGAAATTATGCAAAAATACACTGAACAGGTATTCACTATTTCAATGACGACCAATACCATATAACTTGTAAAATTTACGATAAATCACAGGTATAAAATCGACCAAAATAATATAAAAGGCGTATGAAGTACACTTGATTATCTAAACAGTAAAATTTATTTCATATCAATCGGAATTCATCTTAGGGAATTATCATCATTTTAAGGCAGCGATCGATTTCTGGAATTCCAATTTCAGAACTGGAAGCCCAATTTCGCATGCATTTTGCCAGTGATTATGTTCAGATTCAGGTATTGCCCTAATTGAATAAAATCTAGTTCTGTTAGTTAAGTTTCCAACACATTAAACAGATTATCAATAGCATCTCTACATTAGAAGTTATGTTCAGTTTAATGTGATGGTGTAAGGAATATTACTGCAGAAACTGCAGAACACAGCGACACTCTAAAATACAATTTAAATATCAAACGACGGTAAAAATGCACGGGACTAGATTCATATGTTAGATAATTAAGTTTTCTATGTGACCATATGGGACTACACACATTTTCAGTTTTATGAAGGTATGTACAGATGCTTAAATTCAGGTTTCCCCCGTAGAATGCTGCCCCGGACTGCAGTCCAGAGCCGTATTTACTTTCATTTTTCAGTGTCATGAAATTGCAATATTCAATAAATAATTACATAAGATTATAGGTTATCTAGTCAGGTTCGATATGAGCCCTGGAACACCATGATTAGATTTATGTTTAATTAACTACTAATTTTACAACGTGATATGTACCATGATTTTCAGATTCAACGTCGGCCTTTGGGGGCGTCATTTCGTGTGTGAAACAACATTATTTTACCTTCAAATTTCAACACGATAAATATGAACAGTAGAGGGATTTATTGATCACAAGTTTCGCTATTTTCATTTATGTTTTGGTTTAGGATTTGCATCGAATATTCTTACATTATATACATGTCATGATTGAACCATCGGTTTTACCCAATTAATTAAAGTGTGATTCAATCACTACAAGTTCTGCACGATACTAGAAAGGTAATATTAAACCCGAATGTGTTCCACTCAATATGATTAAATGACGACGGTCACACATTAGAATGTAACAATGATTATAGTGTGAATATAGTATCAATATAACTACAATTTGACAACTAAGAATTTATAGCATGTAAAGCAAGTGAGGGGTTCACTTGCCTTTGGTCGCTTGATATAGAAGCGACGCCGCTTGCGGATTTCGTCTCGGCACACGAGACAATGCGATGCTGGACAGGACGCGTGGCGAGGACGCGATGCGTGGAGATCCGTTACTGGACGCGGTGGCGACGCGGGTGTAATACGGTAGTAGGCGTGGTCCTGGCTCGGTGCGTGACACGACGCGACACGGCACTGGGCACGGTCTTGACTCGGTACGTGGTGCGGGCGCGTGCACTAGATCGGGCACGATGTGGCACGGGGGCGGGCACGACGTGGCACGGGGACTGGGTACGACGTGGCACGGGGACGGGCACGGGGCGCGACTCGAGCGCGATACACACTGCGATGGACGTGTGCGGTGTTGCGACGACGGCTCCATTGACTGTTGGATATAGTGCCCTCAGAGTCAATTATTGGATCGCAGGCACGTGATTGCAATGATTGAAGGAGGACCTATACCGGTAGGACAGTCTTACTCAAGATGATAGTATACTATCTGGTTTATCTTTATCATCGTGTACTGCTTTAGGTGACCTTACAGGTCGCTATTACACATTGATAGAGCCCTTAGGATTCTTGCTTGACTACCAGCAGTATGATGGCGATCATATACGTGGGAGCTGGGGTCTATAAGCACATCCTTAAAAGGTCCCTAGTTGTGGGAGTTTCGAGACTGGGCATCGATACTCCATTAGTAGACTAGTGTATACAGTCGAGACCCCGACGAGGGGCGGTGGCCGGTCTCACAAGCCATTGGTGTCAGTTGGATCACCTAAGATGTATACAGGTGCTCATTGGGTTATGAGTACACCAGACAGGACTCGCCGGGAACATGCTAGTTGGTATTATACCTGACGTCAGATAGCAGTTCCCTGGTGACATGTGTACAGGTTAGTTCATCGACCTGAGATCGTCATTTGTCTCGTGTGAGTTCCCACTGTGCTTTGATTACTACCCTACCACGGCTCAAAGGAGTCGTGCAAACAGGTTTTAGTTGGGTACAGTCCCGAGCCACATGGAGGCAGTGAGCGGATCGGCAGGGGTTTTGTCTCTCCCGGTATTGGGGGTGAGATCGCGCTGTGTCTAGGAGACCCATTACACGAAATCCTTGGCCAAGACAGGAGATTTACTGGTAGGTATTCCAGTAGTATCTCAGGGTGTTCTGGGCTACACTCCGACAAGACTTGTACCGCTTTTGGGGGTCTGACTTTTACCAACCCCCTAGGCCCGACATGGATGCTCATAGACGAACGGACCGGACTGCACGGATATTGTCACTGACAGGCTCAGTAGGGTGTCAGGATGAGTTCGCTCATCGACCTCCCTTTTGGTCAATACCTGGTAGCCCGTTACGTACAGCTAGTACCTCTGACGTGCCAGTGGTTAAATCCACAGCCAAAGTATTGACGAGTCTTTAGAGTCCCCCACAGACAGTTTTCAAGTTTCGGGCGAAATGTTGTAGAGGCCGTATGATATATGGCAGGGTTCGATCATATACGTACGGTAGTGCACGGATCATGATCGGACGGATCATACTAGTGGGCTTTGGTTTAAGCCGGATCCTAGTATTAGATTTGTTGGATTACTTTAGTCTCATCGCATTCGTATTCAGTCGGAATGCGGATGCAGGTATGTATATATAGGTGAGGGGTATCCTTGTGATCCGTCACGAGTTTACTTTAGATGTTGCCGTATCTTTTTATTGTTGTAAACATTTGGATTAATGTTTACAAATGGAAATTGTGAGCTAGAAATCATCATTTTGAGCATTTAATGTGACATAGACTTCATTAGTGACTCATTGTCTCTTTTCTTGTGCTAATGTCACATTATGTGATTGTTTTGTGTTGATATGATGAGAAGAGAGAGAGAGGGGCTGCCATATGAGAGCTTGGTCTTGTATTTTTTACTTCTAACTCTATCTTTTTATCATAAGATAACACAAAAGGAAAAAGTCTTCTTCTTCTTCTTCTTCCTCTAGCTCACAACCTCCATTGATGGCTTCATCTTCAAGCTCCATCCATGCAATGGATGCAACAGATAAAGTTGTCACACACATTCTCTATTTCGCCTTGGACATGTCGGCTAGCGAACTTCGTGCCCGAGTTGCTTCGGATGAAACGGGAGCCTGTAAAAAGACTCGAAGATGTGGTGCCCTTTCCGACAAGAAGACCGGAGATCGGAGATGCCGCGAGGAGCTTGGGATGGTGGCCAAAGATCGAAGGACACGGATTGATCGATGTAGCTTTCCAACCCTTTCTCTAGTTGCTAGTTGTAGGTTAATGGTTCGATCCGGATTTAAAATATACGATAGCGCCGGTTTCTAGTTTAAGAAAAGTTTTCGTTTCCGCATTTTGGCCTCGGACAGACGGCCGGGGCGCTACCATAGACTTACATGGTATCAGAGCCACGCCATTAACCTTTACTAACTTGCTCTAACGTGTTTCGAATTTCGATCGAACGAAATTTCCAAAACCGCGATTCCAATTTGTGCAGTTTCTGTCGAATTATTTTTGTCGTCTAAATTTTTTTTTGAGTACGTCAGAAAATCATGCAGGCATTTCTAAGACCACTGCAGAAAATTGGTAGACTGAGCCCACTGTAGCGCCGCGGAACCGCGGCATGACCCTTATTTTGGCTGTGGTTCCGCCGCACTACTGTAGCATTAGGGCACCAAAATTTCTACAGAGGTCTCTGAGTTGGAATTGGGGTTTCCGGTAATTTTTGTTTGGGCCCAGATTTGTTTGAGTACTGGGAATTGTGCTTGGGGCCCACTTCGGGAAATTTTGTCGATCGAAAATTTTAAATATGTTAGTTCACAGTATTTACATTATATCTGCGACCGTGAATGTCATTTGATCGGTAAATCTTGTCTAATTGCTATAGCTCTTTTAGACGGATTTGCGAACGTAACATTCACGTTGATGTTTTGTGTTGTGCTGTGATGTTGCGGATTTGTCGTGGTGGATAGCCTGGATGCAATGGTAGTATAGTTTGGTTGTATTTGTACATTTGATATTGCGGGGCGAGCGTCCGACATGTGGACTGCCGTCACTGCCTGTTTGTATATTATTCTTTTGGGACACGACCGGAAAAAGGTCGATGTACCCGTTGTATATTTTATTTTCTGTACTAGGATTATCCCGCGGTAGGATGCACGGATAGCCGGGTTCTAGAGGGAAACGGGCCCGCATCTCATGGCTTTGAGACGGAGGGGGCTTTACTCTAGAATTGGCGGGCTATTCACCGCACTCGTAGGGGGTATAGGTTGACCCAAGGAGGGGTGCTCAAGTTACTGGATTCCATGAAGTGCTGGGTGGTCCATTCACTTTGTTGAAGGGGACTGCCTGGCTTCAGGTTTTGGCGGGTAACTTGCCGCGCCCGTAGTGGTCTAGGATTTCATTGCACAGGCTATCCACACGATCAGGGGAACGTCGGGTTTCAGTAGCGGCTCTATGAAACCCGGGGATCCCAGATTATCTGTATTGTTCTGTGATACTTATTACATTTCTGTGATGTTGCATTTTATCACGCCATGAGCGAATATTATATATTGATATATATACTAGTAGATGTTGTATATGTTTTACACCCGCGCTAGTCCAGTCCTCGCTCTGTCGTTAGTTAAGTAACCTAACGGGTGATGACGGGACCCAGTGGCGAATGCGGATGGCATATACGTACATCATATTTTCGTTCTTTTGTGGTGTGATCAATTGATGGGACTGCATTGATTCGGATTAATGCAAGCTAAACAAACCTATTTCGATGTTGTTGGAACATTTTTCAAAAAAGCTGTTATTGCAAAGACGTTCTCTTTTGTTTTGCACAGTGGTATTCAGTTATAAATATCCAGCACCTCAGTCGACGAGGTAAGGGCCGGGATCCCTTCACCGGGAGTGACCCCTTGGACAGAAGTTTGCGTCAGGGTAATGTTTCCTGATTTAAAATCAGGAAAGCTTCTGGGAAAAGCTTCAGAAGAGGGTCACGTGCTTACACGTGACTAGCGGTCACGTGCTTACACGTGACTAGCGGTCACGTGTTGGCACGTGACACCTAAAAGCATCATCAAGTCAGGTTCAGTTTTCCAACTATATCAAAGAAAGGGCTTCAGAAAGGGTCACGTGTCGGCACGTGACATTTAAATGCAAGCGTCAAAGGCACACCGGTTCCCTGATCAAGTCAAGGAAAAGGCTTCAGAAGAGGTCACGTGCTCCCACGTGACCAGGGTCACGTGTTGGCACGTGATGTTCAAAACAGCAGACTCGTTCTCCAGATGAACCAAGGAAAGAGAGTTCAAACAAGGGTCACGTGCTCACACGTGACCAGGGGTCACGTGGTGGCACGTGACGTTTAAGCAGCAATCAGAAGACAGAGCGCAAAAGAAAGAGGAAGGCTCGTTCCAAGGGGGTCACGTGCCCACACGTGACCATGGGTCACGTGGTCACACGTGACCGGCTTTCAAAGCCCATTTTGTCAACAGAATTAAATTCTGAAGGAGAATCAAATCTTTCCAAAGGAAAGTGATTATCTGGAGCAGATCGAATTAAAGATTCAGAGGTGATGAAATATCATCTATCTATGGGAAAATCTCGGGTTTGGAAAGATTTCCCTTTTAAATCTAACCGAAATAATAAAGGGGAATCCCTGGATTTGAAATCCAATGGTGAATAAAATTCACCTAATAATCCAAAGGTCCAAAACGAATGATGGATGCAAATCAAATCTCTCAATGAAGATTCGTCAAAAACTGATTGATTCGGCTGCTTCTCCTATAAATAGGAGCCAAGACATACATAGATACAGATACGCAGAGAAGGAAAAAAGAAAAGGAGGAGAGCTTTGATACTTTGAAAAGACTTGGATCTTCTGCAAAAAACCCTAGGTAAGAAAGGGAAATGCTCCTTGAAAGAGAAAGAGAATTTAATTCTCAACAGAGTTTAACTTTGATATATAAAACAGAAGAATATATTTCTTCTCTCCTTGATAGAGGATCTGCAAAGTGCACATCTCCCCTTAAGGTTGAGAATTTAATTCTCAATGGGTTGAGATCCTGCCATGCAGATCCAAAACATAGAGAGGGAATGCAAGCACGAGAATTTAATTCTCACAGAACTATAGGAATTTAATTCCTTTAAAATAAAATTAGGGCTTGACCCTGTATTATGGGAATTTAATTCCTTCAGAACAAAAAGAAACAGGGTTTAACCCTAAACAGCGGGAATTTAATTCCTTTAATCATAATTTAACAGAGGATGGAAGTTCAAATTCCCTATAAAAAAAAAAGCTTTTGTTAGGGTTTAACCCTATTTGGTTCTCCACATGTATGAGGAATTTAATTCCTACGGAAAATTCAGAGTTCAACTCTATTCAGAATATAAACCTTCAAAAGGAAGTAGGAATTTAATTCCTCTGAAATTACTGTCAGGGTTTAACCCTACGAGGAACTTAATTCCTGAGAAAAGGTCAACAGATCCTCTAAATAACATACATAGAGGCAGGGTCACGTGTCATCACGTGACCCCCCCAAGAGATCTACAGAAAGCCCCTTTGGGCAGCACCCCACGTGACCCACGTGACCCTCGGCAGAAGCTCTAATACATAGGCATTTGAATGCCCATCACGTGATGGCACGTGATGCTCTGAAAGACACGATAATCTCAGCAGAATAAATGAAGGGAGGGCGCTCTCACGTGCTGCCACGTGACCCCTCTTGTCTTAGTGTTTAACACTAAATTGAAACTCTCGAACCCAGTGTTAAAACACTGTTGGGCCTTAGTGTTCAACACTAATTAAAAAGCTTTATTTGCAGTGTTCAACACTGATCTGTTTTAGTGTTTAACACTAATTTGAAAAGCCTTGTTGCTGGTGTTTAACACCAATTATCTCTTAGTGTTAAACACTAACCTGTCAACCTCATTCCCAGTGTTCAACACTGATTGCTCTGTAGTGTTTAACACTTGGCTTTGGCCCAATTGACTAAATGGATGGAGGCAAAGCCTCTCCTGATTGGACTTAGCCCAAGATGGCCGTAAGTCCTCAATTTGTGATTAACTGGGCTAATGGACTCATAACATAATTAATTCGTCTTGATCCCAAATTGGGCCAAGGACTATTTAATCCACTCCGGTTCTAGGGTACATCTCTTCACTCCTTTGATACTTGGCATTGTAATCCCTCAATGTCTTCAAAGAGGTGACGGGTCCCGACGACCACACATTGATACGGACTGTGGGGTCCTTAAACCCATGTTTAATGCAAAATTCCTGGTTACGTGGAACGCGGATAATGTCACTCTTTGACCCCGTGGAAAATGTCCAGAGCGGAGCCTGGTCCTCGCAGAGCACGGCAGTGAACCCGTGTGAAGCATCCAGAGCACATACTGGACTGTGGGGTCCTTAAACCCATGGACTACGACGTCCTTAACCTTGACCGAGATGTCTTAAAACTAACAATGGACTGTGGGGTCCTTAAACCCATGGACTACGACGTCCTTAACCTTGACCGAGATGTCTTAAAACTAACAATGGACCGCAATGTCCTTAAACTACCCATGGATCGCAATGTCCTTAAACTACCCATGGACCGTGATGTCTTTAAACTAGAACAATAGAGCCCCGCATGCTCTTTTGTCGGATCTAAACGGTCCCGTTTAAGTTGATCTTAGCCTCAAAGATGGCTAACGTATCCTTAAACCTTCAAACAGACTGGACTATGAATCCCCCCAATTAACTCTGGCTTGAGGGTACATCTCTGAACTCCTCTGACATCCGTCATTGTAATCCTTCAACGTCGTCAGAGAGGTGATGGGTCCCGACGGCTATACATATGATGGACCACTATGTCTCTAAACTGGAACAATAGAGCCCAAACGCTCCTTTGTCGGATCTAAACGATCCCGTTAAGTTGATCTTAGTCTCAAAGTGAGACTAACGTATCCTTAACAAACGTTTGAGCTGGTCTTAGCCTCAAGTATGGCTGACGTGTCCTCAAACCAAAATCCCAAAACCAAATCTAAGAAAATACGGATTTGGACTAGTCCACGCCCTACGGGCGACGACATAACTCAGTCTCCGTAAACAATCCACGGGCAACAAAACAAACACCCGCGACACGAAGTGACCATCTGGAGAAGGAGAAAGTTGTTACCGCAACGCGGTAGCGTAATTAACTGCAGGGGCTTGCGCCTGCAGGGAAGAGCGTCCCCACAATCAAAAACCCCTCAAACGAGGGGGAATCTGACGAAGTCTGCTACATCAGACGCATCCGTCCAAACCTTCGATACATGGTGCCATAAATCAACTTGGCATCTTCGGAGAGGTGGACGGATAGCACCAATTAGCATCTGTCCCGAATCTCAGGCGTCGCCGCCCGCGTCGCCGCCGTCTTTCGGAGGGGAACAGATTCTGGCACGCCCGGTGGGACCTTTTCCTCTTTCCACTCCACACTTCGTGTGTCGTGACTCGCGAACCAATCGCGGTTCGCTAATGGTTGCCCTTGGGTTTCAAGATACTAAGAATTGGCATCTTGCTTATTGCAGAAAGCAAAGGATCGATGGCTTCTACTTCCGTGAAATTCTCCAACTGCTCAGACTGCAATTGCAACCAACGCTCTGCCTCGCCAGGAGGTATAGCCTACGGACCCCAAGCTGCTTCGCTATTCACAATGCCCGTGGAACAGGTCACTCGCGCCACCACAGGATTGTTCTTTGGGACCATGCTCCCGCCGACAAACTTCACCGCTCCAGTGCTGACAACGGAAGCTCTTAAGAAGTCGGTCTTTGATCGTCTTACCCCTGTCGCGGCTCCTCTCAACGAGTCGCCCAACGTCAATGCCTCGGTCTTCTCTAGATTGGGCCAGACATCCTGCAAACCCATCATGGGGCCTACAATCTCAGAGAAGGCTGCTTCTAAGAAAGTGGCCGCTCCTGCTCCCGAAATCGTCAAGGCGGCTTCTCCGGCCAAAAGGTCGGTCTTTACAAGATTGACGGCTCCCGCTCTCGCTCCTGCTGCCCAAAGGACGTCGGTATTTGACAGGCTAACACCAACAGCGACCCCCTACCCAGACAGGGGGCAAGACGAAACCATTCTTACCGCTGACCCTACACCGTCCGCTCGACACGCTCGACGTCGCCATTGGCGCCGAGTAAGGAAGGCTGGGGGCAATTCCCCCTCCGGGTTGACTCCATCGGCCCCGGTGGCAGAAGTTAATGCTGCTGTTCGAACTGGGAATAGCTTCGAAATGCTAAACAAGGTGCGAAGGAATTCTCCTACTGCAGTGCTGAAGAGGTCTCCTCCCCCATTAAAAAAGGTTGTGGAAATAAAATCAGAACAGCCCCGATCTCCTCAACGGCTGTCTTCCAAAATCTATAAGGTTTGGCGGCAGGCCCGGGACTCGATCATCGATCCAAACTTCTCCCGCCAGCACAAGAAACCGAAAATCCAACCGGAAGCGGGTCACCAGGCTAAACCCCAAAAGGCTGTCTGGACGCCCACCTCAACGGCCCCCTCAACCTCCATGGCTCATAAAAGGAGGAGGCCAGAGAAGACCCCCCGACACGCAACGACGGCTAAAAGCACTGAGCCCAGACGCCCTAAGTCTGGGGGCATGGTGGTACACACTGTTTACATGGCCTCTGGAAAGGAGGAAAGCCGCACTTCTACGGGCCACCGACCGCTAACCCGATCCGTGACGAAGGCCCGGGAGCAGCAACAAAAGCTTCAAGAAATGATGAATGCTATGGCCGCGCTCACCGGGCCAAAAGAAAATCCAGAAACGTCCTCAGACGCACGCCGAGAGGAAGAAACCGACGCTGAATTCCTTCGCCGGACACTGGAGAAAAAGGACAAAGAGGCTGCTGAACAAGCGGCCAACATACAACGTATGGGCCTTCTCTTCCAAGATATGATAGGAATGATGATCCAGCAGGACTTACCCGCCGAGGATCCCCCAATCGTTCTTGAAGACGACCGAGGAGAAACGTCAAATCCACCACCAGCCCTCTCAACGGCCAAGGAGGAGGCAATCTCTAAGGCTGACTTGGCTGACTACATAGCCCAGCAAATCCGGGTTCATCACGCGACTGAGGCAGCTGGTCAAGTCGTGAAAACGGGGCGGCCGTATCCGAGCTGGTACGACCAAATCAAATACCCGCAAGGCTACACGATACCAAAATTCCACGTGTATAAGGGGACCGGCAATCCCCATCAACATGTCGCCCAGTTCCGGGCCCTCTGCGGTAACACCGGCGGTGATGATAAACTGTTGCTCCGTCAGTTCGTGGGCAGCTTATCAGAAACAGCGTTCGAATGGTATTCGGAACTCCCGAACGATTCTATCAAAACGTTCGCTGAAATGGAGTTGTTGTTCACTCAGCGATTTGCAAGTGCCAGCGAACGCACTCCAATAACTGCACTTATTAACGCCAGCGTAAAACCAGGCGAAACCTGGGTCCAGTATGCTATACGCTGGCGGAACTTGTGGTCGAGATGTGAACAACGTATTGAGGAGGCACCCGCAGTGGGCATGTTCGTGGGAACCCTAGACCCCCACGCAACTATCTCCCAGTTTATGATGTTCTTTAAGCCAACCACATTCCAGGCTTTGATCGACAAGTTGGCTCAGATGGACCAGATGGGTCATAGACCACCTCCCCCGAAGTCGGAACCTCGGAATGACAAGGGTAAAGGAAGAGCAACCTTTGTTGCGAATGCCCAACAGCAACCTAACGCCCCGAAACCGGCAGATCAACTGGAGGAAAGACGTCGGTATTATAATGAGAAGATGAAGCGTCCCTACTCGTTCCCACGGGACAAGACGAAACGGCTATTCGAGCTGGCAATACGTAACAGACTTATAAACCTGCCAAATCCAAGGCGACCGTCGCAACCCACCGAGGTGAATAACCCTAACTATTGCCCTTACCATCAAATGGTAGGCCATCCGATTGAAGATTGCTTCATCTTCAAAGGATGGATTGAAGACCAGTACCTCCAGGGAAAGTTTGTACTGTCCGAAAAGTGGAAGGTAAACCCACCACAGCCGCATGCTCCTAGGAAAGCGGATACACCGGGGGCAACATGTTCTTTTATTGAAGAAGCTCCATGGGAGGTCGTGCTATCAACTAAAACCAAAAGAATGCTGAGAGACCTTCATGCGTGCCCTGCGATCGAATGGAAGGACCCTCTTGAACCTCAAATTATCGAAGGGATGCTAAGGCGCCGCCCGACTACAAAGACTCACGATAAGAGCCCAGATACTCACGCCCAATCATCAAAATCTTCGAAGAAAAAGAAGAAGAAATCCAAGAAGTCCGTGAAGCCTGGAAACGAGCACATGGACTTGCAGAAGCAAATCGACGCACTGGAAGAGTACAATCAAAAGGCGCGAACTCCTGTCACACTGCAAGAGTTCCTCAACCACATCTTTCAAGAGGAAGATGATGGAGAAAGCTCGTCGGATGAATCGAAGGATATGTGGCGAGTTGTAACGTAATCTCCCACTCGTTTACCGACGATGGGAAAACTCCTGGCACTAAGAAGCTGGAGGCAAAGCCTGTACCAGAGCATGCATGGCCAACAGATGAAATGATCGACGCTTTTCTAGACGAGATTCGTCTAAAATGTAAAGCGGACCAGGAGCGTGAGATGGCCACATCGGAAGGAGCCAAATGCGGGCAACTGAACGAAAGAGTTGAACTACCCCTGCCAGAGCGAAAGGCATCCGAAGTAGACAAGAAGATATTCAAGACGAGGAAAAGGTTTGCCAAAGCCATGTCAATGGGAATGAAGCTACCACCCTCGGAAGGAAACACACACGATGGGGCAGAGACGCACCCTGACTATTGCGCATATCATCGGAAAATATCACATCCCATGGAGGAGTGCGACGCCTTTAAGATATGGTGGCAAGGATATGTTGCTCATCGGCAACATTTTAAGCGCATGAAATGCAAGATCCGCCGAGAGCGAAGAAGTACCGTCGATGGGCAAAACAGAACTACTGGCAACTGTTACATGGTTAACGCCGGGGGGTCACAAGTTCTCACCTTTGGGAGCGACTCTGACGAAGAAATGGCTCTGGGCCCTCTCTTTAAAGAATCCGCTTTAGGGAAAGAGGAGAAATCGGAGATCTGCGAGAACATTCAGCTGCGCAATCGCACACTCCCAGAGAAGAATCTCGGGCCCGGGAATAGAAAGGATAAGGGAAAGGAAAATGTCACTGAAGATATCACTTTAGATGACCAAGTCATCAGAGAGCTGGCTGCCAAAGACCCTCCTAGGAAGGGTAAGGTGGACTATAACATCCTCGCGCATCTAAGGAAGCTACCTTCTCAGCTTAGCATTCTCGATGCCCTCCTATTATCAAAAGAAGCGCGAGACTCACTAATTAAGGCGTTACAAGAACCTGAGCAATTCCAAGCCTTCCTCACCACTGAAAAGATGAAGGATGAACTGGAGGAAGTGCATACGGCCGACATCACTTTCGGTAATGAAGACCTCCTTCTCGGAACGTGCGATCACAACCGACCCCTGTATGTCTCCGGATACTGCTATGATATCAAGATAGGAAAGATTCTGGTGGAAATGGATCCTCCGTCAATCTCCTTAATGTTCGGGTATTGAAGGAAATCTGCATGAGCGTGCAACACCTCGCTCGTGACAAAATTACTATCTCCGGTTTCGATTCACAATCGTCACGGACTCTCGGATCTGTGATACTAACATTACGCTTTGGACTTCTCGTCACAGACATCAAATTCCATGTCATTGACGCCAAGACCTGCTACAACGCCTTGCTCGGCCGTCCTTGGCTGCACGAGTACAATATCATCCCTTCTACACAACATCAGTGTATGAAGTACTTTAAGGATGGTTTCGAGTATACCGTAACAGGTGAGTTAAACCCATTTTCCGTGAACGAAGTCCGCAAATACGAAGATGCGAAGTACTTTTTGCCAGATTTCGAGGATACAGAAAGGTGTCGCAATCCGGAGAACAAAACCGCCGCCACCATCCCTATTTTCGGGAGCGATACCGAAGAAGAAGAAGAGATAGTTTATGCAGGGCCATCTCAACGCAACAACCTGAGGACGCCCGCCCCCATGTTAGTCTTCGGAAGTGACTCAGAAGATGAAGTGAATGCTGTGTTCTCCAATCGGCTGTCAATACAAGCACCCCCTGGCGATGACCATAGTTTCCAAATCACCATGGTACCGCGAGAACACTACAAGGATCTCGACACGCTTCAGGCTCACAATGTGCAGGACCTGCAAACATTCTACGTCCCTCCCAGGCGAAGGGGTGAGAAGGTGATCCTATTCTACCGATCCTCAGAGTCGAAAATAGAGAAAGAGATCTGGCATGGCGCGGATGCTACACTTGACAGGCTCCAACCCATCCGTCTGCCCAGATACTATACAAATGGATTAAAGAAGCTATTGAAGCGCCAAGGAGTACCCTTAGAACAGACCGTTCGGCAGGCGCGATTCTACAGCAGGATTTGGGATGTCCCCGGGACTCAACGCAAATTGCCCAACGGGAAGATGGAAACACTCGGGCTTGGATACGCAAGAACCGGAAAACGGGAACGGGCTCACAGCAGCTACGCTATGTATACCCTTGATGAAGAGGAGGACGCCCTGTCAGGAGATGCCAATCCCCCATCAAAACTAGACCCCGCGATTAAAGCACCGAGTCCGTCATTTGAAGAGCGAGTGGGCAAGCCTATCAGGAAAATGGGTCAGAAAGCTCAGGAAGACCACAACCGCGAAATGGCCATCTACGAGAAGGCCAGGACGCAACGTCTATCGCAACGTGCTGCAAAAGACAAAGACGCTTATCCTCGTCAATCCGTTGTACGAAAGGCCCGACGCAGAGACGGAAATAAATCAAGAAGCGGCTCGGGTTTGTCCCTCATGAAGAAGATGAGTCGAGCGTACTCCTTCCCCCGAGACAAGACGGAGAGGTTACTCAACCTCGCTATAAAACATCAAATGATCACGCTTCCAGAGTCTAGACATCCTGAGCAAGCTAGCAAGGCTTCTCATCCGAGTTATTGCTCTTATCACCAAGCCATAGGACATCCTACCGAAGACTGCTTCACCTTCAAGAACTGGGTCGAGAACCAGTACCGACGGGGCAGATTCGCTTTATCCGACGGCTGGAGGGTAACGCCGCCACAAAAGCATGAACCCAAGGCCGCAAGAGCAGAACCGGGTCCACCTCAGTCCGGGGAGCGGGTTCGCACCTGTTATACTATTACGATATTAAGAGAAGAGCCCGAGAACGTAGATGACCTTCCCCCGTGCTTTGAGAACAGCGATGATGAGGTGATCTCAGAATTTCCGCCCGCTCCGAAAGAACTGGAAGATGGTATACATACTACTGCAGATAACCTCAAGAAGATTGAGTTAGGATCGGCAGACGACCCGCGACCGACATTTGTCAGCGAGCTGTTATCCGAAGAGAGGGTGGCTGCGTTAAAGAACGTGCTTCTACGGCATAAAGACTGCTTCGCGTGGAACTACTCCGAGATGCCAGGATTAGATCCGGAGATTGCTGAGCATAGATTAGCAATATCCCCAAATATCAAGCCAGTCAAGCAGGCGCCAAGAAGGATGCGACTCGAGCTTGAAATGAGCATCAACGCCGAAGTCAAGAAGCTGATCGATTCTGGATTTATCCAAGAAGTCCAATATCCCGACTGGATCGCCAATATCGTCCCGGTAATGAAGAAGAATGGGACGGTACGCATATGCGTGGATTTCAGGGATCTCAATAAAGCCTGTCCCAAGGATGATTTCCCAGTACCAGTAACCGAACTAATGATAGATAACACGTCCACTCACGAGGTTTTCTCCTTTATGAATGGTTCGTCAGGATACAATCAGATAAAGATGCATCCCGAAGACCAGAAGCATACCGCTTTCCGGACCCCTTTGGGTATATTCTGCTACAGGGTTATGCCCTTTGGTCTAAAGAACGCTGGCGCTACCTATCAAAGGGCCATGACAAAGATCTTCGACGATCTCATACATGACATCGTCGAGTGCTATATCGATGACCTTGTAGTGAAGAGCATGTCGTACGAAGAGCATTTAAAACATCTGGAGACTGTATTTCGACGCCTTCGGCAATATAATTTGAAAATGAATCCCCTCAAATGCGCGTTTGGAGTCTCCTCGGGCAAATTTCTGGGATTCATCGTTCGACACCGAGGTATTGAAATAGATCCGTTAAAGATTAAAGCGATCATGGAAATGCCTCCGCCAAGAACCCTCAAACAGTTGCGGTCTCTCCAAGGGAAGCTCGCATACATCCGGCGGTTTATCGCCAATCTTTCAGGCAAATGCCGTCCTTACAGCCACCTGATGAAGGAGGGAACTCCATTCGTTTGGGATCACAAATGCCAAGGTGCACTAGATGAGATCAAGCAGTACCTGCAGAACCCTCCGGTGTTGGCCGCGCCGGTCAAGGGAAAACCCCTCATTCTTTATACGACCGCCCTCGAAGGTTCCTTGGGCGCATTATGGGCACAAGAGAACGATCAGGGGAAAGAGAGAGCACTCTACTACTTAAGTCGAGTTCTACTGGGGGCAGAAAGCAACTACACTCCCATTGAAAAGCATTGCTTGGCGTTAATCTTCGCGATAACAAAGCTCAGGCACTATGCGTTGGCACATGAAGTCCGTCTCATTTCAAAAAGTGGATCCCCTTAAATACTTGATGTCAAAAGCCATATTGACGGGACGACTCGCTAAATGGGCCCTGCTCTTGATGGAGTTCTCGATAACGTATCAACCTCTCAAGGCAGTGAAAGGCCAGGCCATTGCCGACTTCCTCGCCAAGCACCCGATACCGGCCGATTCTCCTCTGAACTGTGATTTGCCGGACGAGCATGCATTTGATGCGATTAGCGGCGGAAGCACCCGATGGGAACTCTATTTCGATGGAGCGTCCTCCGTAAAGAAACAGAAACAAGGTATCCCAATGATCAAATCAGGGATAGGCCTCATCTTTGCAACTCCACAAGGAGGGATAATGCGCTTCGCCTTCTCTTTAACAGAGCCGAGGACAAACAATGAAGCTGAATACGAAGCCTTGATAGCAGGCCTCGAAATCGCCATCGACATGGGAATTGAAGACCTCCTTATATACGGGTATTCTCAGCTGGTCGTTAGTCAAGTAAATGGTGACTACCAAACGTGCAAACCGGAGTTGGTGAGGTACGGCGAAAGGGTGCAACAACTATTGACCCAAATTCCCTCCTATACTTTGGAGAACATACCGCGCGCGGAAAACAGCAAAGCAGACACGTTGGCTAAACTTGCTAAAGAACTGGCTGACGAGAACCTCGATGACGTCAGAATCGCGGTACAAAGCCGTCGAGTGCTCGCCCCGACAGAAATTTCTCCGGAATCATGCGAAGAAAAGGGAACGACTGAGCAGACGACCCTACAAATAAAAGACCATGAGAAGGCCGAAGACTGGAGGGAAGTCTTCATAGACTACTTTAAGTCCCGCCGAATGCCCGAAGAAGCGTCCTCAAGACATCAGCTCATGAAACGAGCTCTATCCTTCGCTTTCGTCAACGATATTCTATACAAGAGATCGTTTGATTCTCTATGGCTGAGATGCTTAGGACCTGACGAAGCAGAAAGAGTCATTCAGGAAGTTCATGACGGACTTTGCGGTTCTCACCAAGCAGGTCCAAAGATGAAGTTAAAAATCAAACGGATGGGTTACTATTGGCCCACGATGACCCAGGACTGCCTCGAGTATGCGAAGCAATGCCACTCATGCCAGATTCATGGAGACTTCATCCACCAACATCCGAATCCACTGCACCCAACGGTAGCTAGCTGGCCATTCGAAATGTGGGGGACTGACATAGTCGGCCCCATTGAGCCAGCATCATCCCGGGGACACCGTTTTATCCTGGCGACAACTGATTACTTCTCCAAATGGGCAGAAGCAGTACCACTGAGGGAAGTGAAGACGGAGAATATCCTCCATTTCTTCAAGACGCACGTCATCTACCGGTTTGGGACCCCACGGCGGATTATCTCCGATAATGGGCCGGCCTACCGAAGCCATAAGATTAGTCGCTTCGCACAGCAGCACAATATAGACTGGAGATATTCTTCGGTTTACAATCCACGAGCTAACGGTCTAGCCGAAGCCTTCAATAAGACCTTGACGAAGATCATAAAAAAGACCGTTTCCAGGAATAAGAGAGACTGGCACGAAAGGCTGCAAGAAGCCCTTTGGGCTTATCGAACTACGTTCAAGACGGCCACGAACACAACGCCGTACGCGTTGGTATTTGGGACGGAAGCAGTGCTCCCCCTCGAGGTAGAGTTACCCTCTCTACGAGTAGCAGTCCACCACGAGCTGACGAACGAAGAAAATGCTCACCTTCGGCTTGAGGAGCTTGATGCCCTCGACGAAACCCGGCTCATAGCGCAACAACATCTAGAGGCCTACAAAGCAAAGATGACGCGCTCATACGAAAGATTGACCAGGCCGAGGACATTCCGCCAAGGCGAACTTGTACTAGTGGTCAAAAGACCTATGATCCCCCAATCGTGCCAAGCGAGGAAAATTTGAGCCAAACTATGAAGGCCCGTACATCATAGACAAGGTCTACCAGGGTGGAGCCTACCTACTCATGGACATGCACGGTGAAAGGCCTTTCAGGCCAATAAACGGCCGCTTCTTGAAGAAATACTACACTTAATAAGCCGCAGCCTGGGTCAATGATAGATGACGTCGACTATGTCCGCTCACTATCTTCCTAGGCTCAGACTTTACAAGCAGCAGCCGGCCTTCCCATAACGACGAACCGAAACGTCCTTAAACTAACGGCGGACCGAAACGTCCTTAAACTAACGGCGGACCGAAACGTCCTTAAACCAACGGCGGACCGAAACGTCCTTAAACTAACCGCGGACCGAAACGTCCCTAAAACTACTACCGCAGCATCTTTAGGCTGACGAGATAAAAAAAGAGGAGAGAGAAAGAAAAAAAATAAAAAAAAAGAGTGAAAAAGAATTAAAAAAAAACGGTATGTCTATAAGCAAAATGGGCACGGATGAAAACCCGAAAGGGCTCCGTGAGTAAAAACAGCAGGACTACCGGCGAGTGTTTGTGAAAACCCGAAAGGGCGCAACCTCGTTAAAAGACACTTGTAGGGTCCTCTCGACCTTGTAAGGAGAAACCACCTGCGTGAGATCCTTACGACTCACAAAGGAGCAGCACACTTAGGGATCCTCACGATTCCTAAAGAGAAAATACACTTACGAGATCCTCACGACTCGTAAGGAGAATTCTCTTATGGGACCCTCACGGCTCATGAGATTTGAAAGTCTTAAGTTACAGAAGCCTGAACCTGTTCTTAAGCAAATCCTCCACAACCTTCGATATTGCCCTACAAGAGGTTCAATACTGACCCTTGTATACAATCCACGGGCGCGAATAAACATTTCCCCAGCAAAGTCCAACACTTGTAGGTCCTCTCGACCCATAAGGTGAAAACCCTCTTGTAGGATCCTTACGACTTACAGAGGAACATACACTTAGGAATCCTCACGATCCCTAAGGAGAAAATACACCTGCAAGATCCTCACGACTTGTAGGGAGAAATACCTTTGTGAGACCCTTACGGCTCATGAAGTCAAAAGCCCTAGTCGACAGGACCTTAACCCTGTTTGCTAAGCCACCTTTGTTCAACATCAACAGAGGCAAATGATGATTCGCTCCTGGAAATATTCCAGTTGCAGCGATGCTGATGCCTAAACCGGTATCAAATCCCAAGTTCTTTCATGGCAAATGATGATTCGCTCCTGGCAACATCCCAGTTGCAGCGATGCTGATGCCGAAATCGGTGTCCAAAATCCGAGCTTACGGCGAAAAAGCTAGCAAGCCACACATGCCTACAAAATAGCCGAAATGATGGGGCAACTTGCAATAAAAAGCAGCAAGTAAGAATGAAGGCATAAAAAATAGCTGAAATGATGGGGCAACTCGCAATAAAAAGCAGCGAGTAGAAAATAAATAAATAGCCGAAATGATTGGGCACCGCGAAAAATAGCCGAAATGATGGGCAATCGCGACCTTCGCGATATAAAAGCTGAAACGATAGAGCATCGTGGAAAAAAGAAATAAAATAAAAATAAAATGTATGCCTTACAGGCGATGTTCCATCACACCCTGTATACAATCCAATGGCATAAACAAAAGGGAACGCACCTCCCTCCCCCAGGTTTCACCAAAGAACGAAGTTAAATCTCGACGGGCCACAAGCGACCTAGGGATCATCCCAACACTCGTCTCGTAACAACGGACAGAACTTCAAGCTAAGCGGAACAGCGACAACTCCCAGTTCCATGGCTCGGTGGTATACATATCGCCAACAGTCAAACCTTCACCCCGTGAAATGCGGATATATTCAGCAAAATTCCTGGTTACGTGGAACGCGGATAATGTCACTCTTTGACCCCGTGGAAAGCGTCCAGAGCGGATCCTGGTCCTCGCAGAGCATGGCAGTGAACCCGTGCGAAGCATCCAGAGCGGAGCCTAGTCCTCGCCTAACGCGGCAGTGAACCCGTGTGAAGCATCTAGTGCAAAATTCCTGGTCACGTGGAACGCGGATAATGTCACTCTTTGACCCTGTGGAAAACGTCCAGAGCGGAGCCTAGTCCTCGCCGAGCACGGCAGTGAACCCGTGTGAAGCATCTAGTGCAAAATTCCTGGTCACGTGGAACGCGGATAATGTCACTCTTTGACCCCGTGGAAAACGTCCAGAGCGGAGCCTAGTCCTCGCCGAGCACGGCAGTGAACCCGTATGAAGCATCTAGTGCAAAATTCCTGGTCGCGTGGAACGCGGATAATGTCACTCTCTGACCTCGTGGAAAACGTCCAGAGCGGAGCCTAGTCCTCGCCAAGCACGGCAGTGAACCCGTGTGAAGCATCTAGTGCAAAATTCCTGGTCACATGGAACGCGGATAATGTCACTCTCTGACCCCGTGGAAAACGTCCAGAGCGGAGCCTAGTCCTCGCCTAACGCGGCAGTGAACCCGTGTGAAGCATCTAGTGCAAAATTCCTGGTCACGTGGAACGCGGATAATGTCACTCTTTGACCCCGTGGAAAACGTCCAGAGCGGATCCTGGTCCTCGCAGAGCATGGCAGTGAACCCGTGCGTAGCATCCAGAGCGGAGCCTAGTCCTCGCCTAACGTGGCAGTGAACCCGTGTGAAGCATCTAGTGCAAAATTCCTGGTTACGTGGAACGCGGATAATGTCACTTTTTGACCCCGTGGAAAACGTCCAGAGCGGAGCCTGGTCCTCGCCAAGCACGGCAATGAACCCGTGTGAAGCATCCAGAGCAAATACCGGACTGTGGAGTCCTTAAAATCCACGGACTATGACGTCCTTAACCTCGACCGTGATGTCTTAAAACTAACGATCACCGACCCCGATTCCCTACAGACTTTGCCTTGGTTTAAGGGTACATCTCTTCACTCCTTTGATGCCCGGCGTTGTAATTCCTCAACGCCTTCAAAGAGGTGACGGGTCCCTGCAACCAAACACCGGACTGTGGAGTCCCTAAATCCATGGACTATGAGGTCCTTAACCTTGACCGTGATGTCTTAAAACTAACAGCGGACTGTGGAGTCCCTAAATCCACGGACTATGAGGTCCTTAACCTTGACCGTGATGTCTTAAAACTAACAGCGGACTGTGGAGTCCTTAAATCCACGGACTATGAGGTCCTTAACCTTGACCGTGACGTCTTTAAAACTACGATACCTTGAGAAACCCCCGACTCCGTAAAACACGGACAAGGGTGACCGCATCCAACACTTACAGGCCCTCACGACCTGTAAGGAAGAAAAACTCTCTTGCGAGATCCTTACGACTCTCAAGGAAAAACCCGCTTAAGGATCCTCACGATCTTTAAGAAGAACTCACACCTATGGGATCCTCTCGACCTGTAGGGAGAAAAACTCTTTATGAAACCCTCGTGGCTCGTAAAATGCAAAAGTCTTAGGAAGCAGATCTTAACCCTGAATCCTAAGCCATCGCTGTCCTGCAAGAAGATCGAGGTAGAATATCCGCAGAATACACTCGATGAAAAGGGGACACATCATTGAGAAGAAAAATGTATCTTTTATTCATAAGCCAAAATGGGTACAAAGTACAATTCATGAAAGAAACAAAAAGAAAATACCCTTATCCATGAGTATGTACAAAAAGGAAGGAAAAGATACAAATGTTTCAAGCCGGCGGGCGATTCAGCAGCTTGGTCAGCTCATCCTGCTTTTGCTGAGCCACGGCTTCATGACGCAAGATCTCCAGAAGACGAGCCTCCGCCTGAGCTTGTTGAGCCTGATACGAAGCGAGCCGGGCTTCAAGCTCTTTCTCAGTGGCCTTATGAGCCTCGACCCTTTCACGATTGAACGTGGCAGCTTTATCGAGAGCCATCGCCTCTTTGATGGACTCCCGAAGCACCCACCAGAGTTCGTATGCCTTGTTGGCTTTGGCTGTGAGGCTGGCATGAAGCTCGCTCAGCGCCCTAGCAGTTAACTCCCTCTCCGAAGATTTACGGCCGAACCTTTTTTTCGCACAACAATATGTTCGCTACGTGTCGCTCTATCAGGCCACGTAAGCTCGCTTTCGCGACCACAGCCTTGGAAACGAGACATTTACGAGACCGTAAATGGGCTCCCAGTCGACGGGAATAATCGATCTAAAACGCGCTCACATCACCTGACGTGAGAGGCAACAAGAAAGATTTCCGACATATTTCAAGCATGCGTTCGCAATCATATGAGTAGTCAAAAGAAAAAAAATAATAATAATAGCATTCGCAACCGCATGAACGCTCACAATACCCAAAAAGGTCTGATGCGCAGGAAAGTAATGATAGCATTTGCAACTAAAGAAAGTTCTCATGAGAAGAATGCAAAGTTTATTTACGCAAGCGGAAACATACATACTATCACCAAGCCTACATGGAATCTCGGCATAAAGCGTAAAAAAAGAGGGACTAATTTAAAAATATTCTACGCTAACGGAAAAGGTCACCAAACATGGGATCAACGACACAAGGGTTAATGAAACAGAGGATAAAATCCTCCATCTCTCTCTCTGCTTTCTCCAGCACGTCAAAGCGACGGTTCTCACGAGGAGTCGCTCCCCATCGATTGGCGCCGTGTTCGTCCGCGAAAGCAGACATAATAGCTCGCCGGGCCTTAATCTGGCTCAGCAGATAAATTGAGCAATCCTTCAAGGCCTGAGTAATCAGGCACGCTTCATGAAAACCCTCGAGCTTTTCTTCTGCCGCGTCGAGCATCGCCAGGGTCATCTCCACCGGGTGAGGAGGGATGTCGGCAAGCACGGCCTTAAGAATCATCCGGAGCCAGAGAGAACCCATCGGGAGGGGAGACCCCCTACGGATCGAGAGTTCATGCATGGCTGAGTCACATTCGTTGTCGGTAAGGAGGGGATCCACCAACCGAGCAGTAGAGCGAGGGACCATTTCCTCAATAGGAACTTCCCATGGCTGTCGACGAGCATGAGGGCGATTGCAGGCCATGGCGCTCGTTTGTTTCTCAAGACAAGTTACTCCAAGATAAAAAAAAATAATAATAATATAAATCTCTTTGTGAGAGGAAAAGGGAAGCTATAGCCTCATATATAAGGAAATGCATTAAGTGCTGTGCGCGGAAAATCTTGCATGGTGAAACTATTTCCAAGGCCCAAAAAAGGAAAGGCATCGAAAATCAAGGAGATGTAACTATTTTCAAGGCCCTTTTTTCGCGTCCAATATTGTGCGCTGAAAATAGGGCAAGAGAAGATTTTGTGAACAGCCACATCAAGGGACCCCACGTGCAGGCCACGTGAGGACTAAACCTGATGTACAAAAAAAATGGAGTAGCACCCTGCATATTGAAAGCACCAACAACAACAGTAGCAAAATGATAAAATCCCAGAGAAAAGACATGCAAACATAGAAAGACATAATATCAATTGTCACTCATACTTCAAGAGGTTCATACAAAACACAGAGGACACATTTACAACGGTAAAACTTCAGATGCGGGACATGGGTTGAGAAACTCAAAATTAACTTTATTCAAGATTTTCCAAGCATTTCGAACCTCCCGAGTATGCTTCCTCTCACGATCACAAGCATCGGGGTCCTCACGAATGTCCTCCACCCTCCGATAGGCGGTAAGTATGGCAGACTGCTGGAACATCTGATGCAGGAGATCAATGAGATTATCCCGCCTTCTCTTTGAGATCAAGTGCATCAGATACACCGAGTGTACTTTATCCTCGGCGGCGTCCAATGCCCCAAGGGGCACACCAGCACAGAATAGAGGGAGAGCCTCCCTGATCGCCAGTACGATCAGCCTCAGAAGAGAAGAGCGACGGGGGAGTAGCCGATGGTTGTACTCATCAAAGCGGCTCATAATCTCGGCACATTGAGCATCGGTGAACTCCTGGCTCTGACTCCGGCCCAGTGCACGAATATTCCCATAGGAAATGATCTCGTCAAGACCATACAGATGGGAATCCATGATACCTGAAATAAAGGTCATGAGATTCATTAGAAAACTCCTGTTTCATTAACTGCAGAAGAACAACCTCGGGCCAAGAGACCCCAGGAAGCCTCTGTGTGAAGAAATCGAGTTCTTCGTTGGAATTAAATTCCTTATTGAGAAAAGGGAATTAAATTCCCAGAAACATTTTTGATGGAATTAAATTCCATGGAGTTGAAACGCCATCATCATCTCCCCAAGGATCATCTAAACCCTAAAAGATCTACAGTTTGAAGATTAAGCAGTTTCATGTTCTTATGGAAAAATATGAAGGAAAAAGGGTAAAAACCCTTGTTTTGGATTTAAAATCCAGAGGAATGTGAAGGTCCATCGTTGTCCAAAAACATTACCTGAAGAAAAGGATTCTCTTCGAACAGAGTTAAACTCTGCAGACTGTTTCAAGACAGAGAACTAAGCTCTGGAAGCGAGAATTAAATTCTCAAGGAAGAAGTTCTCAGAAGAAGAAGATGAACAAAGTGAAGGCTCCTATGAAGAGACAGAGGTATTTATAGAAGGCAATGGAAACGTTTCGTCTCCCCAGATCCCTAGAGGAATCCAACGGTCACAAGAGGTGACAGCGTTGCACTCACGTGAGAACAACGCTGTGGGGGCATTTGTTTCCTGATTTAAAATCAGGAAAGCTTCTGGGAAAAGCTTCAGAAGAGGGTCACGTGCTTACACGTGACTAGCGGTCACGTGTTGGCACGTGACACCTAAAAGCATCATCAAGTCAGGTTCAGTTTTCCAACTATATCAAAGAAAGGGCTTCAGAAAGGGTCACGTGTCGGCACGTGACATTTAAATGCAAGCGTCAAAGGCACACCGGTTCCCTGATCAAGTCAAGGAAAAGGCTTCAGAAGAGGTCACGTGCTCCCACGTGACCAGGGTCACGTGTTGGCACGTGACGTTCAAAACAGCAGACTCGTTCTCCAGATGAACCAAGGAAAGAGAGTTCAAACAAGGGTCACGTGCTCACACGTGACCAGGGGTCACGTGGTGGCACGTGACGTTTAAGCAGCAATCAGAAGACAGAGCGCAAAAGAAAGAGGAAGGCTCGTTCCAAGGGGGTCACGTGCCCACACGTGACCATGGGTCACGTGGTCACACGTGACCGGCTTTCAAAGCCCATTTTGTCAACAGAATTAAATTCTGAAGGAGAATCAAATCTTTCCAAAGGAAAGTGATTATCTGGAGCAGATCGAATTAAAGATTCAGAGGTGATGAAATATCATCTATCTATGGGAAAATCTCGGGTTTGGAAAGATTTCCCTTTTAAATCTAACCGAAATAATAAAGGGGAATCCCTGGATTTGAAATCCAATGGTGAATAAAATTCACCTAATAATCCAAAGGTCCAAAACGAATGATGGATGCAAATCAAATCTCTCAATGAAGATTCGTCAAAAACTGATTGATTCGGCTGCTTCTCCTATAAATAGGAGCCAAGACATACATAGATACAGATACGCAGAGAAGGAAAAAAGAAAAGGAGGAGAGCTTTGATACTTTGAAAAGACTTGGATTTTCTGCAAAAAACCCTAGGTAAGAAAGGGAAAAGCTCCTTGAAAGAGAAAGAGAATTTAATTCTCAACAGAGTTTAACTCTGATATATAAAACAGAAGAATATATTTCTTCTCTCCTTGATAGAGGATCTGCAAAGTGCACATCTCCTCTTAAGGTTGAGAATTTAATTCTCAATGGGTTGAGATCCTGCCATGCAGATCCAAAACATAGAGAGGGAATGCAAGCACGAGAATTTAATTCTCACAGAACTATAGAAATTTAATTCCTTTAAAATAAAATTAGAGCTTGACCCTGTATTATGGGAATTTAATTCCTTCAGAACAAAAAGAAACAGGGTTTAACCCTAAACAGCGGGAATTTAATTCCTTTAATCATAATTTAACAGAGGATGGAAGTTCAAATTCCCTATAAAAAAAAAGCTTTTGTTAGGGTTTAACCCTATTTGGTTCTCCACATGTATGAGGAATTTAATTCCTACGGAAAATTCAGAGTTCAACTCTATTCAGAATATAAACCTTCAAAAGGAAGTAGGAATTTAATTCCTCTGAAATTACTGTCAGGGTTTAACCCTACGAGGAACTTAATTCCTGAGAAAAGGTCAACAGATCCTCTAAATAACATACATAGAGGCAGGGTCACGTGTCATCACGTGACCCCCCCAAGAGATCTACAGAAAGCCCCTTTGAGGCAGCACCCCACGTGACCCACGTGACCCTCGGCAGAAGCTCTAATACATAGGCATTTGAATGCCCATCACGTGATGGCACGTGATGCTCTGAAAGACACGATAATCTCAGCAGAATAAATGAAGGGAGGGCGCTCTCACGTGCTGCCACGTGACCCCTCTTGTCTTAGTGTTTAACACTAAATTGAAACTCTCGAACCCAGTGTTAAAACACTGTTGGGCCTTAGTGTTCAACACTAATTAAAAAGCTTTATTTGCAGTGTTCAACACTGATCTGTTTTAGTGTTTAACACTAATTTGAAAAGCCTTGTTGCTGGTGTTTAACACCAATTATCTCTTAGTGTTAAACACTAACCTGTCAACCTCATTCCCAGTGTTCAACACTGATTGCTCTGTAGTGTTTAACACTAGGCTTTGGCCCAATTGACTAAATGGATGGAGGCAAAGCCTCTCCTGATTGGACTTAGCCCAAGATGGCCGTAAGTCCTCAATTTGTGATTAACTGGGCCAATGGACTCATAACATAATTAATTCGTCTTGATCCCAAATTGGGCCAAGGATTATTTAATCCACTCCGGTTCTAGGGTACATCTCTTCACTCCTTTGATACTTGGCATTGTAATCCCTCAATATCTTCAAAGAGGTGACGGGTCCCGACGACCACACATTGATACGGACTGTGGGGTCCTTAAACCCATGTTTAATGCAAAATTCCTGGTTACGTGGAACGCGGATAATGTCACTCTTTGACCCCGTGGAAAACGTCCAGAGCGGATCCTGGTCCTCGCAGAGCACGGCAGTGAACCCGTGTGAAGCATCCAGAGCACATACTGGACTGTGGGGTCCTTAAACCCATGGACTACGACGTCCTTAACCTTGACCGAGATGTCTTAAAACTAACAATGGACTGTGGGGTCCTTAAACCCATGGACTACGACGTCCTTAACCTTGACCGAGATGTCTTAAAACTAACAATGGACCGCAATGTCCTTAAACTACCCATGGACCGCAATGTCCTTAAACTACCCATGGACCGCGATGTCTTTAAACTAGAACAATAGAGCCCCGCATGCTCTTTTTTCGGATCTAAACGGTCCCGTTTAAGTTGATCTTAACCTCAAAGATGGCTAACGTATCCTTAAACCTTCAAACAGACTGGACTATGAATCCCCCCAATTAACTCTGGCTTGAGGGTACATCTCTGAACTCCTCTGACATCCGTCATTGTAATCCTTCAACGTCGTCAGAGAGGTGATGGGTCCCGACGGCTATACATACGATGGACCACTATGTCTCTAAACTGGAACAATAGAGCCCAAACGCTCCTTTGTCGGATCTAAACGATCCCGTTAAGTTGATCTTAGTCTCAAAGTGAGACTAACGTATCCTTAACAAACGTTTGAGCTGGTCTTAGCCTCAAGTATGGCTGACGTGTCCTCAAACCAAAACCCCAAAACCAAATCTAAGAAAATACGGATTTGGACTAGTCCACGCCCTACGGGCGACGACATAACTCAGTCTCCGTAAACAATCCACGGGCAACAAAACAAACACCCGCGACACGAAGTGACCATCTGGAGAAGGAGAAAGTTGTTACCGCAACGCGGTAGCGTAATTAACTGTAGGGGCTTGCGCCTGCAGGGAAGAGCGTCCCCACAATCAAAAACCCCTCAAACGAGGGGGAATCTGACGAAGTTTGCTACATCGGACGCATCCGTCCAAACCTTCGATACATGGTGCCATAAATCAACTTGGCATCTTCGGAGAGGTGGACGGATAGCACCAATTAGCATCTGCCCCGAATCTCAGGCGAGACGCCCGCGTCGCCGCCGTCTTTCGGAGGGGAACAGGTAATAATTTCACTATAGCCGATTACTTTTTGCTTTGCATCGTGGTATTCAGTTGGAATATCCTGCACCTCATTCTACGGGGAAAGAGCCGAGATCCCTTCACCGGGAGTGACCTCTTTAACAAAGGTTTTCGCCACTATATTTTCATAAAAAAGCTATCCGGTTCCTTCAACGATATCAAGTTCATTACGTTAAAGGTTTTTCGCCAAAAACCATTCATAGCCCTCCGTCATTTCTGACTCGTAGCACTTAGTATTCATGCTATGTTTGTTGGCCATAGTCAAGGCATGGTGTATGGTAGCTATTTGTTACTTTTCTGCAGCATAGATAGATGCGTTGGTTTGGGACAGTCGTACAGCCTTGTTGGACCTAGTCAAGGGTTTGTTCGGGTGGGTTCAAATTAATCTGGACAATGACGGGTAGAACTTGACATGTGACTTATGATTTGTTGGCCTTCGTCAAGGTCATAAGAGCATGGGGTAAAAATCACATCGGGAGTTTCTAAAGAAACTGAAACTTGCCAGATATGCGCATACCTTCTGGAGTGTGATAACGTGAGTGGATTCCATCACGTTATCATGCGATGATAGTTGGATCCCGATTCCCACTAATGAGTTGGTTTACTCCTCGGGTGATCCCGACTAATTCTTCTTTCAGGTTTAGAGGAGAATTTGACGATACAGTGGGAGGTTTCCTGATTAGATAAATTGATAACCATTCTGATTTAGGTTAGAGTGCACGCTGAGTATTTCTTTTCTCTCTCTCTCTCTTTGGCAGCGACTTTGACCCGACCCTTGACTATGACTCAGTGACCAAGTTAACCAAACCTTCTTAAAACACTGGCTTTTGGATTGTCAGAGTTGCATACTTCATTGCCACTCCTACTTTTACCCTTTACTCCAGAACACCCCGTATTACTACGAACATCCACTTCCATTAGATAAAACCATCGTATGGTTATATACGAACTCGAAGGAACTTGTTCCAGATTCGAGGATGGTTTCCGGTTCTGGAGAAAATGAATAGGACTATTCAGTTGTCTTTTCCTTTTACCTTCTCTCAGGTTGCGAGTGCTCCTAGGATTAGGACAGTACACCTATTACGCTTATTGGATAGTCTTCTTCCAAATCATAGGCTGGTGCCAAACGGTAGGGAGGGAAGAAAACCATTTAGCCTAAAGGGGTGTGCAGAAGGTAATGACTAAAGACATATAAAGGGATTAGTAAGAGGGCAAAGTAAATTGCGACTGCTATTCACGACCAAACCAAGTATTTCTTCGCCAATCTTATATCACCTTTGTATTTCTCCAAAACACTCCATATCACTACAAAGATCCACAGTTTATTGGATACTCCATCGTATGGTTATATACGAACTCGAAGGAACTTGTTCCAGTTCGGGGATGGATTCTGGTTAAGGAGAAATAGGAATAAGGTTTTATTCAGTTGTCTTTTATCTTTACCTTCTCTCGGATTGCGAGTGCTCCTAAGATTAGGACAGTACACCTATTACGCTTATTGGATAGTCATCTTCCAAACCATAGGCTGGTGCTTAACGGTAGGGAGGTTAGAAAACCATTTAGCCTAAAGGGGTGTGCAGAAGGTAATGACTAAAGACATATAAAGGGATTTGGAGAGATGGCAAAGAAATATACGGTTACAGTTGTGAATCTGATAATGGAAGAGGCATTACTAAGAATACCCGGATACCACTTCGAAACGTTTACATGTTTCAGTTTCACTGTGTATTGTTAAAAGAAAACTGATTTCCCAATTAGCCCTTACTCCAGGGTATGTATTTACCAGGTTTGATTCTCACATCTGTATAGTTTTACAGATGATGAGTGGGAGTAAGTTATTGGGAATTGGGTGATCATTCTCATTATATCGGGATTCGTTGTAATTGGTGATATTTGAGAAAATCGCCTGGGTTGTTTTGCCAGACGGCAAATATTTGGTTTTGAATATCCGTTGTTATGCACAAATTTCAAATTGATATATCTGTACGTTTATTTTTATAAAGTGAGATATAACTTTTTGAAATTATGTCTATGACATTTACCTATATCAGTGGATGGTTAGGTAAGGAGTGTTAAACAGCGGTGTAATTCTTCTTAACCATAAGTACAATTTTCAACCTACGACGCACAGGGTTTGAGTTATTCAACTCAGCTGACTTATACAAAGTATATTGTATGTTGTCCAGTGTCCATTAGGACAGAGGGGTTGGTTCTCGTACTATATTTTGTTTATTTGTGACTTCTCTAGTTTTAAACAAGTGTTTCGTAGTAACACAAGGTCATAGTTTTGAGAAGTTATAGGTATAAGAGTAAAGTAAAGAACCAGGTATTGCAAGTATCAGGATTCTTCAAGGTGATCGAAAATGTAGATACTTGTGTATAGTATTCAATTGATAGTAATGATTATGAGAACTTGCTTCTTTTTCAGGTTACTCATATTTGGATGTATTCCTAAGTTGAGTAATGCTGATCGGCCTCTCTCCATTTAGTTGACATGCACTGGAGACAGCTGTATGATTTGAATCTGGTTCCAATTAAATCAGTGTCTCTGTTTCTATATTGGATATAGAATAGTTCATATCTTAACAATGTTAAGGTACGGGGAGTTGTCCGGCCTATGCTTCAAACCAGACTCTGGATAACTCAAGGCACGTTTCTGTAATGGCTGTTTGTCAGTTGACCCGGGTTATGACGAGGGTTGACTTTCTACCATCTGGAAGATCAATAGTGATATTGTTCTTGACTCGCCACAGTTTTAGTAAAATGGATTTTTTCAGAAAACAGTAGTGGGAGTATGGTAGAACTGGAAGTGATTTCAGAACCGCAAACGATTACTGAAAATTTAATATGACCTAAAAATTCAATGTGGATTGACATTCCATTGGCCACTCCATGGATATGGTGGGTAACCTCAGGCACTCGAGAGGTACTTCGGTATGCTCAAAGACGGTGACAGGGAGGTTCTTGTTTACCCAGACTTGCCATTGCTGTTGTTCCAGACTGTGAGACCCGGCAGGAGGATGAGTCTAGCGTCGTTCTAAACTAGCTTTAGAAATGCACATGTATATGACTCTGCCAGAGGGTTGTCGTAGTCAGTGGGAGCAACGGAAGCATAGTGGACAAGTAGCTTATGTCTATTTATAAACTAAAGCAGATATAACGGATATAGATCATCTATTTCTGATGTAACAGTCATAGGTTTAACTTCATCAGAATAGGAGATGGATCTGTTAAGAAGGTAGTAGGGTGTGATGTCCTGGTATTTGGATAACATACATAGAGTAGGAAGTGAAATTCCTATACTACGATCCGTTATACTTTGGTTGTCACACAGTGGTTTCTCCACAAAGGATATAGATATAATATCTGACATTCTGGTTACTAGATCTATGGTTTTAGATCTAGATTTGGGTAGTTTCCCAATCTGGGTACTTAGCCAGCATTCTAAAGGTGTTTTAGAATGGACGACTCCTGGCACGGTAGTATACCTGCAGGTGATGGAGTCACCCTCTCTAAAGGTGTCTTACAGACTAAATGGGAGAGGGATGTGCATGATTGGCAGATCACTTGCTTAGGCAATTGAGTCAATCATAAGATGTCAAGTACCACACCAGACGTTGTTTTTTGCGCTAGATGCAATAAGTTGATATCAATCCTATTCTGGAGAAACGTTCGGAAGCAGTTTTAGAACATAAGTGGATGTTCTAGGGATATGATAACGACAGCCTCTTTCGGGAGACGGTTATCATTCCAGGCTTCCAAGGTGACCTGGATGACAGAGTGACTGTCAGAGTTATAGTTTTCCCTCTGAAGAGGGGCAGTATTTTAGACAGGTGGTCCAAGGGAATACTGAGGGAGGCATGGCGCAGGATACTGATTAAGTTCAGTTGACGATACAGTCTGAGAAGTTTGGATTTGGAGTTCATTTATGAACTAGGTCCCATCAGATATCCAGACATATTCTAAGACAGGTATTGCTCATTTCGGGAGATGCCTTTCTCCGCGAACTTGAGATAAAGAGAGACATAGAAAGAAACATCAGGGCGGATCCACTCACTGAGGCTATTCCTCGAACGCAATAGTTTCGCAAACGGGCTTTGTGAAACTGATTAGTAGAGGAGTTGGGTGCTCGGTATCACACGGGCTGTGAGTATGCGACATCGCAATAATTAGCCTTGAGTGCAAGTGGGAGATTGTTGGATATAGTGCCCTCAGAGTCAATTATTGGATCACAGGCACGTGATGATTGAGGGAGGACTTATACCGGTAGGAAAGTCTTACTCAAGATGACATTATGCTATCTGGTTTATCTTTATCATCGTGTACTGCTTTAGGTGACCTTATAGGTCTTTATTACACATTGATAGAGCCCTTAGGATTCTTGCTTGACTACCAGCAGTATGATGGCGATCATATACGTGGAAGCTGGGGTCTATAAGCACATCCTTAAAAGGTCCCTAGTCGTGGGAGTTTCGAGACTGGGCATCGATACTCCATTAGTAGACTGGTGTATACAGTCGAGACCCCGACGAGGGGCGGTGGCCGGTCTCACAAGCCATTGGTGTCAGTTGGATCACCTAAGATATATACAGGTGTTTATTGAGTTATGAGTACACCGGACAGGACTCGCCGGGAACATGCTAGTTGGTATTATACCTGACGTCAGATAGCAGTTTCCTGGTGACATGTGTACAGGTTAGTTCATCGACCTGAGATCGTCATTTGTCTCGTGTGAGTTCCCACTGTGCTTTGATTACTACCCTATCACGGCTCAAAGGAGTCGTGCAAACAGGTTTTAGTTGGGTACAGTCCCGAGCCACATGGAGGCAGTGAGCAGATCGGCAGGGGTTTCGTCTCTCCTGGTATTGGGGGTGAGATCGCGCTGTGTCTAGGAGAGCCATTACACGAAGTCCTTGGCCAAGGTAGGAGATTTACTGGTAGGTATTCCAGTAGTATCTCAGGGTGTTCTGGGCTACACTCCGACACGACTTGTACCGCTTTTGGGGGTCTGACTTTTACCAACCCCCTAGGCCTGACATGCGATGCTCATAGACGAACGGACCGGACTGCACGGATATTGTCACTGACAGGCTCAGTAGGGTGTCAGGATGAGTTTGCTCATCGACCTCCCTTTTGGTCAATACCTGGAAGCCCGTTACGTACAGCTGGTACCTCTGACGTGCCAGTGGTTAAATCCACAGCCAAAATATTGACGAGTCTTTAGAGTCCCCCACAGACAGTTTTTAAGTTTCGGGCGAAACGTTGTAGAGGCCGTATGATATACGGCATGGTTCGATCATATATGTGCGGTAGTGCACGGATCATGATCGGACGGATCATACTATTGGACTTTGGTTTATGCCGGATCCTAGTATTAAATTTGTTGGATTACTTTAGTCTTATCGCATTCGCATTCAGTCAGAATGCGGATGCAGGTATGTATATACAGGTGAGGGGTATCCTTGTGATCCGTCACGAGTTTACTTTAGATGTTGCCGTATCTTTTTATTGTTGTAAACATTTGGATTAATATTTACAAATGGAAATTGTGAGCTCGAAATCATCATTTTGAGCATTTAATGTGACATAGACTTCATTAGTGACTCATGGTCTCTTTTCTTATGCTAATGTCACATTATGTGATTGTTTTGTGTTGATATGATGAGAAGAGAGAGAGGGGCTGCCATATGAGAGCTTGTTCTTGTATTTTTTACTTCTAACTCTATCTTTTTATCATAAGATAACACAAAAGGAAAAAGTCTTCTTCTTCTTCTTCCTCTAGCTCACAACCTCCATTGATGGCTTCATCTTCAACCTCCATCCATGCAATGGATGCAAGAGACAGAGTTGTCACACACATTCTTTACTTCGCCTTGCATACGTCGGCTAGCGAACTTCGTGCCCGAGTTGCTTCGGATGAAGCGGGAGCCCGTAAAAAGACTCGAAGATGTGGTGCCCTTTCCGACGAGAAGACCGGAGATCGGAGATGCCGCGAGGAGCTTGGGATGGTGGCCAAAGACCGAAGGACACAGATCAATCGGTATAGCTTTCCAACCCTTTCTCTAGTTGCTAGTTGTAGGTTAATGTTCGATCCGGATTTAAAGTATACGATAGCGCCGGTTTCTAGTTTAAGAAAAGTTTTTGTTTCCGCATTTTGGCCTCGGACAGACGGCCGGGGCGCTACCGTAGACTTACATTGACGACCATGATGGTCACAGCGACCGAGGCTACGGCTTGGACGGCAACTCCGGCGACCGGAACAGTGGCCACAGCGACTGCAATAGGTATTCGATGAAATGACGGGATTTGCTTGGCTTGAGTTTGATGCTCGGCAGCGCTTAAGGATCGGATGGTGATGGCAACTGGAACTTGAATGATGGTTTGACCAGCTGAGGTGTTGCTGGTGGTGGTGTGCTGTTGGCCAGGAAGCTGTGGTGTTTTCTGCGATGAAGACGAGGTCGGCGAAGATGGATGGGGTTGATCAACGACGATGGAGTCGAGGGTTGGTGAATATGAAGGAACTCGGGTGGAGGGGATCGTCGTCGATAGAGAATGCCGACGAAGTAGTCCAGGTGATGGTGGCTATCGGAGAGGCGAGGGAATGTTGAAGGGAGTGGTCAGTGCAGTAGAGGCGGCGAGGTTGGTGGCTCCAGTGGTTGCAGAGGTTGCCGGTGGTCCAGGGCAGTAGAGTGCAGCGGTGACGAGGGTCTTATCGCTGGGTTGAGTGCGAGGGGAAGATAGAGATGGTGGAGAGGGCGTCGGTGGCGGCGGCGACGACGACGACGAGATGAGGGCAGGCGATGGGTTCTTGTGTTTCCGGGGAAGATGGGTTTGTCGCGGTTTCGTCGGAGGGGAAGGAGTTTGAAGGAAGAAGAGGAGCGAGGTCGAGGTTGGAGGCGACGGTGGTGACGGGGAGAAGGTGGAGGGTTCGTCGCTGGCGCGGTTGCAGGGTGCTCGGGGTGATGGTGGTCGCGGAGTTGGGAGGAGGAGGGGCTTGAGGTGTGAGAACGAAGGAGGTGGAGAGTGAGGGTTAGAGAGAGAGAGAGAGCTGTTGAGGGGGTGCGGATCGTGGGGGTAGCGTGAACGAGATGGGGTCGCGGGGTCAGTTAGCGTGGGCTCCGTCATGGGAGCGAGTTGACGGGGAGGAGCGAGATGTAGGCGAGGGAGATGGGGGTCGTGGTTCAGCGGGTCGTGGGGATTCGTTGGTGGAGGACCGTTGCAAGGAGGGGGCGAGACGTGCGGGGGGGCACGAGGAAGGAGGAGGGGGATTCATTCAGCCAGGCCGGTGTCGGTACTTCGAGGGAGGTTTTACGACGCTTTCACGAAGTTCCTTAATTAAATAACCTCTTTTCCCTGTGGGCGTAGCCCCGCTAATACCTTTCTAGATACCTACTTGGTTTATAGCATTGATCGTTAAGTGAGAAAATTTCCCGAGGAGTAGCATATACTCACAGTAGGATCGGGATCCAAATATCATTGTGTGATAAAGTTGAAGGAATCCTACCAAATGGTATGCAACACCAGCAGGTTTCAGTTTCTTTAGAAACTCCCGATATAGATTTTTGCCCCATGCTCTTATGACCTTGACGAAAGCCAACATATCATAAGTCACATGTCAAGTTCAACCCGTCATTATCCAGGTTAATTTGAACCCACCCGTACATACCCTTGACGAAGGCCAAAATAGCAGTACGACTGTCCCAAACCAACTCATCTATCTATGCAACAGATAAATATTCGGCAGCTACCAATCACCATGCTTTGGCGAAGGTCAAAATACATAGCTTGAATACTACTGAATATTTAACTGAAATGACGGAGGGCTACGAATGGTTTTGGCGAAACCGTGAACGTAGTGAACTTGATATAATCGAAGGAACCTGATAGCTTTTAAAAGGAGTGGTTTAAGCTCCGCATTTTAAAAGTTTTGCTGTTTTGAAAAAACCGAGTCGTTTTGAAATTGTTCCAACGATTCAACATTGGTTTGTTTTCTTTGCATTAATATAATGCGTCCCATCAATTAATCCGACCATTGCAGAAAACAACAAAAATATGACGTACGCTTATGGCATCCGCATTCGCTAATGGGCCCCGTCATCACCCGTTAGGTTACTTAACTAACGACAGAGCGGGAGCTGAACTAGCACGGATGCAAAACATAAGTGTTCCCCTTCGAACGGCGGCCGAGACGTTAGGACGTCTCACCTGAGGTTCGGGGCAGATGCTAATAGGTGCTATCCGTCCACCTCTCCGAAGATACCAAGTTGATTTATGGCACCGTGTATCGAAGGTCTGAACGGATGCGTCCGATGTAGCAGACTTCGTCAGATTCCCCCTCGCTTGAGGGGTTTTTGATTGTGGGGACGCTCTTCCCTACAGGCGCAAGCCCCTGCAGTTAATTACGCTACCGCGTCGTGGTAACAACTTTCTCCTTCTCCAGATGGTCACTTCGTGTCGTGTGTGTTTATTTTATGTTTTGTTGCCCGTGGATTGTTTACGGAGACTGAGTTATGTCGTCGCCCGTAGGGCGTGGACTAGTCCAAATCCGTATTATCTTAGATTTGGGTTTGGGGGTTTGGTTTGAGGATACGTTAGCCATATTTGAGGCCAAGATCCACTCAAACGTTTGTTAAGGATACGTTAGTATAACCTGAGACTAAGATCAACTTAACGGGATCGTTTAGATCCGACAAAAGAGCATTTGGGCTCCATTGTTCCAGTTTAGGGACATAGTGGTCCATTTAATGTATGGCCGTCGGGACCCGTCACCTCTCTGACGACGTTGAAGGATTACAACGACAGATGTCAGAGGAGTTCAGAGATGTACCCTTGAACCAGAGTTAATTGGGGGGATCTATAGTCCAGTTTGGGACTAAAGTCTGTTTGAAAGGTTTAAGGATACGTTAGCCATATTTAAGGCTAAGATCAACTTAAACGGGATCGTTTAGATCCAACAAAAGAGCGTTTGGACTCTATCGTTCCAGTTTAGGGACATAGTGGTCCATTGCTAGTTTAAGGACATTGCGGTCCATGGGTAGTTTAAGGACATTGCGGTCCATTGTTAGTTTTAAGACATCTCGGTCAAGGTTAAGGACGTCGTAGTCCATGAGTTTAAGGACCCCACAGTCCATTGTTAGTTTTAAGACATCTCGGTCAAGGTTAAGGACGTCGTAGTCCATGGGTTTAAGGACCACACAGTCCATTCTTAGTTTTAAGATATCTCGGTCAAGGTTAAGGACGTCGTAGTCCACGGGTTTAAGGACCCCACAGTCCATTGTTAGTTTTAAGACATCTCGGTCAAGGTTAAGGACGTCGTAGTCCATGGGTTTAAGGACCCCACAGTCCATATCAATGTGTGGTCACCGGGACCTGTCACCTCTTTGAAGACGTTGAAGGATTACAACGCCAAGTATCAATGGAATGAAGAGATGTACCCTGGAACCGTAGTGGATTAAATAGTCTTTGGCCCAATTTGGGATCAAGACCAATTAATTATGTTATGAGCCCATTAGCCCAGTTAATTACGAATTGAGGACTTATGGCCAGCTTGGGCTAAGTCCAATCATGTCTGAGACATCGGCCCTCCTGTTGGTCTCTTGAAGGAGAGGCTTTGCCTCTGGCCATTTAGTCAATTGGGCCAATGCCTAGTGTTAAACACTAAAGACCAATCAGTGTTGAACACTGAGAATGAGATTGATAAGTCAGTGTTTAACACTAGGAGATAGTTGGTGTCAAACACCAGCAACAAGGCCTTCAAATTAGTGTTAAACACTAAAACAGACCAGTGTTAAACACTGGCAACAGAAATCCCAAATTAGTGTTAAACACTAAGGTAATCAGTGTTGAACACTGCAAATAAAGTTCTTTGCTTAGTGTTGAACACTAAGGCCAAACAACGTTTTAACACTGAATTCAGGGGTTCCAATTTAGCGTTAGACGCTGAGGCAAGAGGGGTCACATGGTAGCACGTGAGGGCGCCCTCCCTTCGTTTGTTCTGCTGAGAAGATCGCATCTTTTGGAGCATCACGTGTCATCACGTGACGGGTGTTTGGATGGAGTATATTAAAGCCTCTGCCAAGGGTCACGTGGGTCACGTGAGGCACTGCCTCAAAGGGCTTTCTGTAGATCTTTTGGGGGGGGGGGGGGTCACGTGGTAACACGTGACCCTGCTTTTCTGTAGTTGTTTAGAAGATCTGTTAATCCCTTTCAGGAATTAAATCCCTCGTAGGGTTGAACCCTGACAATAATTTCAGAGGAATTAAATTCTTAGTTCCTTTTGAAGAGTTGAACTCTGAATTTTCTGTAGGAATTAAATTCCTCATATATGTGAAGAACTGAATAGGGTTAAACCCTAATAAAAGTTTTAAGGAATTAAACCCCCACTCTCTGTTAGAGAACTATTCTGGGGAATAAGATTAAGGGAATTAAATTCTTGTTGTTTTAACAGAACTAAGTTCTTAACTAGGGTTAAACCCTGATTCTTTTCATTCTGAAGGAATTAAATTCCCAAAACACAGGGTCAAACCCTAATTTTATTTTGAAGGAATTAAATTCCTATAGTTCTGTGAGAATTAAATTCTCGTGCTTCCATTCCCTCTCCATGCTTTGGATCTGCATGGCAGGATCTCAACCCATTGAGAATTAAATTCTCAACTCAAGGGGAGATGTGCACTTTACAGATCCTCCATCAAAGAGAGAAGAAATATGTCCTTCTGTTTTATATCAGAGTTAAACTCTGTTGAGAATTAAATTCTCTTTTCTTTCAATGAAACCTTCCCTTTCTTACCTAGGGTTTTCTTTTGCAGAAGATCCAAATTCCTCTAAAGTATCAAGTCTCTCTCTCTCTTTTCTTCCCTCTGCCTATCTCTTTTTTTTGTTCGTCTCTTAGCTCCTATTTATAGGAGAAGCAGCCGAGTCAATTAGTTTTTTGATGAATCTTTCATTGAGAGATTTGATTTTTATCCATAATTCGTTTTGGACCTTTGGATTATTAGGTGAATTTTATTCACCATTGGATTTTAAATCCAGAGATTCTCCTTTGTTATTTCGGTTAGATTTTACGGGGAAATCTTCCCAAATTCGAGATTTTCCCATAGATAGATGATATTTAATCACCTTTAAATCTTTAATTCAATCGGTTGCTTTTGGAAAGATTTGAGAGGTCTTTTCTCAGAATTTAATTCTGTTAACAAATGGGCTTTGAAGTCGGTCACGTGTGGCCACATGACCCTTGGTCACGTGTGGGCACGTGACCCCCCTTGGAACGAGCCCTCTTCTTTCTTTTTGCGCTCTGCTTTCTGGTTGCTGCTTAACCGTCACGTGCCACCACGTGACCCCTGGTCACGTGTGAGCACGTGACCCTCGTCTGGAGCCTTTTTCTTGGTTTAACCGGAGAACGAATCTGCTGCTTTTGATTATCACGTGCCAACACGTGACCCTGGTCACGTGGGAGCACGTGACCTCTTCTGAAGCCTTTTCCTTGGTTTGATCAGGGAACCGGTTTGCCTTTGAAGCCGTTTGTAATTGTCACGTGCCAACACGTGACCCAGGTCACGTGGGAGCACGTGACCCTTTCTGAAGCCCTTTTCTTTGATGTAGTCGGGGAGCTGAATTTGCCTTGCCGATGTTTTTAGATGTCACGTGCCAACACGTGACTGCTGGTCACGTGTAAGCACGTGACCCTTTTCTGAAGCCTCTTCCGTGGGTTTTCCTGATTTTAAATCAGGAAACAAATGCCCCCACAGCGTTGTTCTCACATGTCCGCACGTGAGTGCAACGCTGTCACCTTTTGCGACCGTTGGATTCCTTTAGGGATTTGGGGAGATGAAACGTTTCCATCACTTCCTATAAATACTGGGGTCATTTCAGAGACGCCTCCACTTTGTTCATCTTCTTCCTTGCAAACTTTTTCTGTGAATTTAATTCTCTTCTTCCAGAGCTTAGTTCTCTACCTTGAAACATTTTCAGAGTTTAACTCTGTTTAAAAGGACTCTTCCCCCTCAGGTAATGTTCTTGGACAAACAGCGAACTTCCACATTCCTTTGGATTTTAAATCCAAAACAAGGGTTTTTACTCTTTTTTAACAAGGAACCCATTTTTCTTCAAGTTTTTCCATAAGAACAGGAAACCACCTAACCTTCGAATTGTAGATCTCTTAGGGTTTAGATGATCTTTAGGGAGATGATGATGGCGTTTCAACTCCATGGAATTTAATTCCATCCAAAAATGTTTCTGGGAATTTAATTCCCTTTTCTTAGTAAGGAATTTAATTCCAATGAAGAACTCAGTTTCTTCACACGGAGGCTTCTTGGGGGCTCTCGACCCGAGGTTGTCCTTCTGCAATTAATGCAACAGGAGCTTTGTAATGATGTCATGACCTTTATTTCAGGTATCATGGATGCCCATCTGTATGGTCTTGACGAGATCATTTCCTATGGGAATATTCGTGCACTGGGCCGCAGTCAGAACCAGGAGTTCACCGATGCTCAGTGTACCGAGATCATGAGCCGCTTTGACGAGTACAACCATCAGCTACTCCCCCGTCGCTCTTCTCTTCTGAGGCTGATCGTGCTGGCGATCCGGGAGGCACTTCCTCTCTTTTGCACCGGCATACCGCTCAAAGCCTTGGACACTGCTGAGGATAAGGTACATTCGGTGTACCTGATAGGCTTGATCTCAAAGAGGAGGCGAGATCACCTCATTGATCTCTTGCACCAAGCCTTTCAGCAGTCAGCCATACTTGCCGCCTATCGGAGGGTGGAGGATATTCGTGAGGACCCCGACGCTTGCGACCGCGAGAGGAAGCATACTCGGGAGGTTCGAAATGCCTGGAAGATCTTGGACAAAGTCACCTTCGATTTCCTCAATCCATGTCCTGCGTCTGAAGTCTTACCGTTGGAGTTGTGTTCTCTTTATTTTGTATGAATTTCTCAAAGTATGAATGATAAATTTTTATTAGGTTTTTCCCTGTTCGCATGCCTTTCTCTGGGATTCCATCATTTTGCTACTGTTGTTGTTGATGCTTTTAATATGCAGGGTGCTACTCCATCCATTTTTTTTAGTGCACATCAAGTTTGGTCCTCACGTGTTCTGCACGTGGGGTTCCTTGATGGGGCTGTTCACAAAATTTTCCCATGCCATATTCTCAGTGCACAATATCAGATGCAGAAAAAGGGCCTTGGAAATAGTTCCATCTCCCTGATTTTCGACGCCTTTCCTTTTTTTTGGCCTTGGAAATAGCTTCATCATGCAAGATTTTCTGCGCACAGCACTTAATGCACTTCTTTATATATGAGGCTATAATCTTCCTTTTCCCTTCACAGAGAGATTTATATTTTTTTTATTTTGGTGTAACTTGTCTTGAGAAACAAACGAGCGCCATGGCCTGCAATCGCCCTCATGCTCGTCGACAGCCATGGAAAGTTCCTATCGAGGAGATGATCCCCCGCTTTGCTGCTCGGTTGGTGGATCCACTCCTTACCGACGACGAATGCGACTCAGCAATGTATGAACTCTCGATCCGTAGGGGGTCCCCCCTCCCGATGGGTTCCCTCTGGCTCCGGATGATTCTCACGGCCGTGCTTGCCGACATCCCTCCTCACCCGGCAGAGGTGACCCTGGCGATGCTTGACGCGGCTGAAGAAAAGCTCGAGGGCTTTCATGAAGCGTGCCTGATTACTCAGGCTTTGAAGGATTGCTCAATTCATCTGCTGAGCCAGATAAAGGCCCGGCGAGCTATTATGTCTGCTTTCGCGGACGAACATGGCGCCAATCGATGGGGAGCGACTCCTCGTGAGAACCGTCGCTTTGATGTGCTGGAGAAAGCAGAAAGAGAGATGGAGAATTTTGTCCTCTGCTTCATTAACCCCTGTGCCATTGATCCCGTGTTTGGTGACCTTTTCCCGTTAGCGTAGCATTTTTAAATTAGTCCTTCTTTGTATGCTTTATGTTGAACTTCCATGTAGGCTCGGCACTCGTATGCATGTTTTTCGCTTGCATGAATAAGTTTTGTGTTCCTTTTATGAAAACTTCCTTCAATTATTAACACTGTTGTCATGTCGCATGCGCATTAAAGCTTCGAATTTTATTCCTTTTTTCGGATGCTCATATGATTGCGAACACATGCCCGATAGGATAATCATCGGAAAGTTTCTCGTTGCTTTTCATACCAGGTTATGTGAGCGCGTTTTTAGATCGCCTATTGCCGTCGACCGGAAGCCCATTTATATGGTCTTGAGCGTGTATGTCCCGTTTCCAAGGTTGCGGTCACGAAAGTGAGCTTACATGGCCTGATAGGGCGATGTGTGGCGAACATATTGTCGCGCGAGAAAAGGGGTTCGGCCGTAAATTCTCGGAGAGGGAGCTGGCTTCTAAGGCGCTGAGCGAGCTTCAGGCGAGTCTTAGGCCAACAAAGCGTACGAACTCTGGCGAGTGCTTCAAGAGTCTATCAGGGAGGTGGTGACTCTTGATAAAGCTGCTACGTCCACTCGTGAGAGGGTCGAGGCTCATAAGGTCACCGAGAAAGAGCTCGAAGCTCGGCTTGCTTCGTATCAGGCTCAGCAAGCTCAGGCGGAGGCTCTTCTCCTGGAGATCTTGCGTCATGACGCCGTGGCTCAGCAACAGAACGATGAGCTGGTAAAATTACTGTACCGCCCGCCGGCTTGAGGACTTGTATCTTTTCCCCTTTTTTGTACAAACTCATGGATGAGAGAATCTTTCTTTTTTTTTTGTTTCTTTCATGAATTGTACTTTGTATCCATTTTGGTTTATGAATAAAAGATACATTTTTCTTCTCAATGGTGTGTCCCCTTTTTATTGAATGTATTCTGCGGATATTCTATCTTGATCTCCTTGCAGGACAGCGATGGCTTAGGATTCAGGGTTAAGATCTGCTTCCTAAGACTTTTGTATTTTATGAGCCACGAGGGTCTCATAAAGAGTTTTTCTCCCTACAGGTCGAGTGGATCCCATAGGTGTAAGTTTTTCTTAAGAATCGTGATGATTCCTAAGCGGGTTTTCTCTTGAGAGTCGTAAGGATCTCACAAGAGAGTTTTCTTCCTTACAGGTCGTGAGGGCCTGCAAGTGCTGGATGTGGTCGCCCTTGCCCGTGTTTCACGGGGCCAGGGGCTGCTCCAGGTATCGTAGTTTAAAGACGTCGCGGTCAAGGTTAAGGACCTCATATTCTGTGGATTTAAGGACTCCACAGTCCGATGTTAGTTTTAAGACATCACGGTCAAGGTTAAGGACCTCATAGTCCGTGGATTTAGGGACTCCACAGTCCGATGTTAGTTTTAAGACATCACGGTCAAGGTTAAGGACCTCATAGTCCGTGGATTTAGGGACTCCACAGTCCGATGTTAGTTTTAAGACATCACGGTCAAGGTTAAGGACCTCATAGTCCGTGGATTTAGGGACTCCACAGTCCGATGTTTGGTTGCAGGGTCCCGTCACCTCTTTGAAGACGTTGAGGAATTACAACGCCAGGTATCAAAGGAGTGAAGAGATGTACCCTTAAACCAAGGCAGAATCCGTAGGGAATCGGGGTGGTTAATCGTTAGTTTTAAGACATTACGGTTAAGGTTAAGGACATCATAGTCCGTGGATTTTAAGGTCTCCACAGTCCGTTGTTTGCTCTGGATGCTTCACACGGGTTCACTGCCGTGCTTGGCGAGGACCAGGCTCCGCTCTGGGCGTTTTCCGCGGGGTCAAAGAGTGACGTTATCCGCGTTCCACGTAACCAGGAATTTTGTACTAGATGCTTCACACGGGTTCACTGCCGTGCTCGGCGAGGACTAGGCTCCGCTCTGGATGCTTCACACGGGTTCACTGTCTTGCTCTGCGAGGACCAGGATCCGCTCTGGACGTTTTCCACGGGGTCAAAGAGTGACGTTATCCGCGTTCCACGTAACCAGGAATTTTGCACTAGATGCTTCACATGGGTTCACTGCCGTGCTCGGCGAGGACTAGGCTCCGCTCTGGATGCTTCACACGGGTTCACTGCCGTGCTTTGCGAGGACCAGGATCCGCTCTGGACGTTTTCCACGGGGTCAAAGAGTGACGTTATCCGCGTTCCACGTAACCAGGAATTTTGCACTAGATGCTTCACACGGGTTCACTGCCGTGCTCGGCGAGGACCAGGCTCCGCTCTGGATGCTTCACACGGGTTCACTGCCGTGCTCTGCGAGGACCAGGATCCGCTCTGGACGTTTTCCACGGGGTCAAAGAGTGACGTTATCCGCGTTCCACGTAACCAGGAATTTTGCACTAGATGCTTCACACGGGTTCACTGCCGTGCTCGACGAGGACTAGGCTCCGCTCTGGATGCTTCACACGGGTTCACTGCCGTGCTCTGCGAGGACCAGGATCCGCTCTGGATGTTTTCCATGGGGTCAAAGAGTGACGTTATCCGCGTTCCACATAACCAGGAATTTTGCTGATTATATCCGCATTTCACGGAATGGAGGTTTGACTGTTGGCGATACGTATACCACCGAGCCATGGAACTGGGAGTTGCCGTTGTTCCGCTTAGCTTGAAGTTGTGTCCGTCGTTACGAGACGAGTGTTGGGATGATCTCTAGGTCGCTTGTGGCCCGTCGAGATTTAGCTTCTTTCTTTGGTGAAACCTGGGGGGAGGTATGTTACCTTTTTTGTTTATGCCCTTGGATTGTGTACAGGGTGTGATGGAACATCACCTGTAGGGCATAAATTTTATTTTTATTTTATTTCTTTTTCCGCGATGCTCTATCGTTTCAGCTTTTATATCGCGAAGGTCGCGATTGCCCCATCATTTCGGCTATTTTTCGCGGTGCCCAATCATTTTGGCTATTTATTTATTTTCTACTCGCTGCTTTTTATTGCGAGTTGCCCCATCATTTCGGCTATTTTTCATGCATACATTTTTACTTGCCGCTTTTTATTGCAAGTTGCCCCATCACTTCGACTATTTCGTAGGCATGTGTGGCTTGCTAGCTTTTTCGCCGCAAGCTTGGATTTTGGACACCGATTTCGGCATCAGCACCGCTACAACTGGAATATTGCCAGGAGCGAATCATCATTTGCCTCTGTCGATGTTGAACAAAGGTGGCTTAGCAAACAGGGTTAAGGGTCCTGTCGACCAAGGCTTTTGACTTCATGAGCCGTAAGGGTCTCACCAAGGTATTTCTCCCTACAAGCCGTGAGGATCTCGTAGGTGTATTTTTTTTCCTAGGAATCGTGAGGATCCCTAAGTGTATGTTCCTCTGTAAGTCGTAAGGATCCTACAAGAGGGTTTTCTCCTTATGGGTCGAGAGGACCTACAAGGGTTGCTCATTATATGGACATATCCCTAGTCACAGGTGTGGCTTTGCTGGGGAAACGTTTATTCGCGCCCGTGGATTGTATACAAGGGTCAGTATTGAGCCTCTTGTAGGGCAGTATCGAAGGTTGTGGGGGATTTGCTTAAGAACAGGTTTAGGTTTCTGTAACTTAAGACTTTCAAATCTCATGAGCCGTGAGGGTCCCATGAGAGAATTCTCCTTACGAGTCGTAAGGATCTCGCAAGTGTATTTTCTCCTTAGGAATCGTGAGGGTCCCTAAGTGTGTTGCTCCTTTGTGAGTCGTAAGGATCTCACGCGGGTGGTTTCTCCTTACAAGGTCGAGAGGACCCTGTACGTGTCTTTCAGCGAGGTTGCGCCCTTTCGGGTTTTCGCAAACACTCGCCGATAGTCCTGCTGTTTTTACTCACGGAGCCCTTTCGGGTTTTCATCCGTGCCCATTTTGCTTATGGACATACCGTTTTTTTATATTCTTTTTCTCTTTTTTTTACAAGGTCGCGCCCTTTCGGGTTTTCACGAACACTCGCCGATAGCCCTGCTGTTTTTACTCACGGAGCCCTTTCGGGTTTTCATCCGTGCCCATTTTGCTTATGGACATACTGTTTTTTTATCATTTTTTTTAATATATTTTTCTTTTTCTCCCTTTTTTTGTCAGCCTAAAGATGCTGCGGTAGTAGTTTAGGGACGTTTCGGTCCGTCGTTAGTTTAAGGACATTTCGGTCCGTCGTTAGTTTAAGGACGTTTCGGTCCGTCGTTAGTTTAAGGACGTCTCGGTCCGTTGATAGTTTAAGGACGTTTCGGTCCGTCGTTATTTAAGGACATTTCGGTCCGTTATTAGTTTAAGGACATTTCGGTCCGTCGTGGAGAAGGCCGGCTACTGCTTATAAAGCTCGAGCTTAGGAAGATAGCGAGCGGACATAGTCGTCGTCATCTATCATTGACCTAGGCCGTGGCTCATTAAGCATAATATCTCTTTAGGAAGCGACCGTTTATTGGCGTGAAAGTCCTTTCACCGTGCATGTCCATGAGTAGATAGGCCCCACCCTGGTAGACCTTATCTATGATGTACGGGCTTTCATAGTTTGGCTCGAATTTTCCCCGCTTGGCTCGATTGGGGATCATAGGCCTTTTGACCACTAACACGAGTTCGCCTTGGCGGAATGTCCTCGGTCGGGTCAATTTTTCATATGAGCGCGTCATCTTTGCTTTATAAGCTTCCAGATTTTGTTGCGCTATGAGCCGGGTTTCGTCGAGGGCATCGAGCTCCTCAAGCCGAAGGTGAGCATTTTCTTCGTCCGTCAGCTCGTAGTGGACTGCCATTCGTAGAGAGGGTAACTCTATCTCGAGGGGGAGCACTGCTTCCGTCCTAAATACCAACGCGTACGGCGTTGTGTTCGTGGCCGTCTTGAATGTAGTTCGATAGGCCCAAAGGGCCTCTTGCAGTCTCTCGTGCCAGTCTTTTTTATTTCGGGACACCGTCTTTTTTATGATCTTCGTCAAGGTCTTATTGAAGGCCTCGGCCAGACCGTTAGCTCGTGGATTGTAAACTGAAGAATATCTCCAGTCTATATTGTGCTGCTGCGCGAAGCGGCTAATCTTATGGCTTCTGTAAGCTGTCCCGTTATCGGAGATGATCCGCCGTGGGGTTCCAAACCGATAGATGACGTGCGTCTTGAAGAAGTGGAGGATATTCTCCGTCTTCACTTCCCTCAGCGGTACTGCTTCTGCCCATTTGGAGAAGTAATCAGTTGTCGGGAGGATGAAACGATGTCCCCGGGACGATGCTGGCTCGATGGGGCCGACTATGTCTGTCCCCCACATTTCGAATGGCCAGCTAGCCACCGTTGGATGTAGTGGATTCGGATGTTGGTGGATAAAGTCTCCATGAATCTGGCACAAGTGGCATTGCTTCGCATACTCGAGGCAGTCTTGGACCATCGTGGGCCAATAATAACCCATCCGTTTGATCTTCACTTTCATTTTCGGGCCTGCTTGGTGAGAACCGCAAAGTCCATCATGAACTTCCTGAATGACTCTTTCTGCTTCGTCAGGTCCTAAGCATCTCAGCCACAGAGAATCAAACGATCTTTTGTATAGAGTGTCGTTGACAAAAGCGAAAAATAGAGCTCGTTTCATGAGCTGATGTCTTGAGGACGCTTCTTCGGGCATTCGGTGGGACTTAAAGTAGTCTATGAAGACTTCCCTCCAGTCCTCGGCCTTCTCATGGTCTTTTATTTATAGAGTCGTCTGCTCAGTCGCCCCCTTTTCTTCGTATGACTCGGGAGATATTTCTGCTGGGGAGAGCACTCGACGGCTTTATACCACGATTCTGACGTCATCGAGGTTCTCGTCAGCCAGTTCTTTAGCGAGCTTAGCTAACGCGTCTGCTTTGCTATTTTCCGCACGTGGTATACTTTCCAAAGTGTAGGAGGGAATTTGGGTCAATAGTTGTTGCACCTTTTCGCCGTATTTCACCAACTCCGGTTTGCAAGTTTGGTAGTCACCATTTACTTGACTAACAACCAATTGAGAATCCCCGTATATAGAGAGGTCTTCAATTCCCATGTTAATGGCGATCTCGAGGCCCGCTATCAAAGCTTCGTATTCGGCTTCATTGTTCGTCCTCGATTCCGTTAAGGAGAAAGCAAAGCGCATTATCCCTCCTTGTGGGGTTATGAAGATGAGGCCTACTCCCGATTTGATTATGGGGGTACATTGTTTGCGCTTCTTCATGGAAGATGTCCCGTCAAAATAGAGTTCCCATCGGGTATCACCGCCGCCGATCGCGTCGAATTCATGTTCGTCCGGCAAATCGCAGTTCAGAGGAGAACCGGCAGGTACTGGATGCTCAGCGAGGAAGTCGGCAATGGCCTGGCCTTTCACTGCCTTAAGAGGTCGATACGTTATTGAGAACTCCATCAGGAGTAGAGCCCATTTAGCGAGTCGACCCGTCAGTATAGCCTTCGACATCAAATATTTAAGAAGGTCCAACTTCGAGATGAGACGGACTTCGTGCGCCAACGCATAGGGCCTGAGTTTTGTTATCGCGAAGATTAACGCCAAGCAGTGTTTTTCAATGGAAGAGTAGTTGTTTTCTGCCCCCAGCAGAACTCGACTTAAGTAGTAGAGTACTCTCTCTTTCCCTTGATCGTTCTCTTGTGCCCATAATGCGCCTAAGGAACCTTCGAGGGCGGTTGTATAAAGAATGAGGGGTTTTCCCTTGACCGGCGCAGCCAACACCGGAGGGTTCTGCAGGTACTGCTTGATCTCGTCTAGTGCACCTTGGCATTTGTGATCCCAAACGAATGGAGTTCCCTTTTTCATCAGGTGGCTGTAAGGACGGCATTTGCCTGAAAGATTGGCGATAAATCGCCGGATGTATGCGAGCTTCCCTTGGAGAGACCGCAACTGTTTGAGGGTTCTTGGCGGAGGCATTTCCATGATCGCCTTGATCTTAGATGGGTCTATTTTGATACCTCGGTGTCGGATGATGAATCCCAGGAATTTACCCGAGGAGACTCCAAACGCACATTTGAGGGGATTCATCTTCAAATTATATTGCCGAAGGCGTTGAAATACAGTCTCCAGATGCTTTAAATGCTCTTCATATGACATGCTCTTTACTACAAGGTCATCGATATAGCACTCGACGATGTCATGTATGAGGTCGTTGAAGATCTTTGTCATGGCCCTTTGATAGGTAGCGCCGGCGTTCTTTAGACCGAAGGGCATAACCCTGTAGCAGAATATACCCAAAGGGGTCCGGAAAGCGGTGTGCTTCTGGTCTTCGGGATGCATCTTTATCTGATTGTACCCTGATGAACCGTCCAGAAAGGAGAAAACCTCGTGAGTGGACGTGTTATCTATCATTAGCTCGGTTACCGGTACTGGGAAATCGTCCTTTGGGCAAGCTTTATTGAGATCCCTGAAATCCACACATACGCGTACCGTCCCATTTTTCTTCATTACCGGGACGATATTGGCGATCCAGTCGGGATACTGGACTTCTTGGATAAATCCAGAATCGATCAGCTTCTTGACTTCGGCGTTGATGCTCATTTCAAGCTCGATTCGCATCCTTCTTGGCGCCTGCTTGACTGGCTTGATATCTGGGGATATTGCTAATTTATACACAGCAATCTCCAGATCTAATCCTGGCATCTCGGAGTAGTTCCACGCGAAGCAGTCTTTATGCCGTAGAAGCACGTTCTTTAACGTAGTCACCCTTTCTTCTGATAGCAGCTCGCTGACAAATGTCGGTCGCGGGTCATCTGCCGATCCCAACTCAATCTTCTTGAGGTTATCTGCAGTAGTATGTATGTCGTCTTCCAGTTCTTTTGGAGCTGGCGGAAATTCTGAGACCACCTCATCATCGCTGTTCTCAAAGCACCAGGGAAGGTCATCCATGTTCTCGGGTTCTTCTTTTAATATCGTAATCGTATAACAGGTACGAATCCGCTTCCAGGACTGAGGTGGATCTGGTTCTGCTTTTGCGGCTTTGGGTTCGTTCTTTTGTGGCGGCGTTACCCGCCAGCCGTCGGATAAAGCGAATCTGCCCTGTTGGTACTGGTCCTCGACCCAGTTCTTGAAGGTGAAGCAGTCTTCGGTAGGATGTCCTATGGCTTGGTGATAAGAGCAATAGCTCAGATGAGAAGCCCTGTTAGCTTGCTCAGGGTGCTTAGGCTCTGGAAGCGCGATCATTTGATGTTTTATAGCGAGCTCGAGTAACTTCTCCGTCTTGTCTCGGGGGAAGGAGTACGCTCGACTCATCTTCTTCATGAGGGACAAATCCGAGCCGCGCATTACCCGATCACGTAACTCTCTAATCCTGCGTCGTTGTTGTCGGCTCCTCTTTCCGCTTCTTGATTTATTTCCGTCTCTGCGTCGGGCCTTTCGTACAACGGGTTGACAAGGATGAGCATCTTTGTCTTTTGCAGCCTGTTGAAATAGACGTTGCGTCCTGGCCTTCTCGTAGATGGCCATCTCGCGGTTGTGGTCTTCCCGAGCTTTTTGACCCACTTTCCTGATAGGCTTGTCCATTCGTTCTTTAAACGACGGACTCGGCATTTCAATCGCGGGATCTAGTTTTGATGAGGGGTTGGCATTTCCTGACGGGGCGTCCTCTTCTTCATCAAAAGTATATATGGCGTAGCTACTGTGGGCCTGTTCCCGTTTTCCGGTTCTCGCGTATCCAAGCCCAAGTGTTTCCATTTTCCCGTTGGGAAATTTGCGTTGGGTCCCAGGGACATCCCAAATCCTGTTGTAGAACCGAGCTTGTCGAACAGTCTGTTTTAAGGGTACTCCTTGGCGCTTCAATAGCCTCTTTAGTCTATTTGTGTAGTATCTGGGCAAACGGATAGGTTGGAGCCTATCGAGTGTAACATCCGTTGCATGCCAGATCTCTTTCTCTATTTTCGACTCTGAGGATCGGTAGAATAGGATTAACTTCTCACCCCTTTGCCTGGGAGGGACGTAAAATGTTTGCAGGTCCTGCACATTGTGAGCTTGAAGTGTGTCGATATCCTTGTAGTGTTCCCGCGGCACCATGGTGATTTGCAAACTCTGATCATCGCTAGGGGGTGCTTGTATTGACAGCCGATTGGAGAACACGGCATTAACCTCATCTTCCGAGTCACTTCCGAAGACCAACATGGGGGCGGACGTCCCCGGGTTGTTGCGTTGAGATGGCCCGGCATAAACTATCTCTTCTTCCTCTTCGGTATCGCTCCCGAAAATAGGGATGGTGGCGGCGGCTTTGTTCTTCGGGTTGCGACACCTTTCTGTATCCTCGAAATCTGGCAAAAAGTACTTCGCATCTTCGTATTTCCGGACTTCGTTCATGGAAAATGGGTTCAACTCACCTGTTACGGTATACTCGAAACCATCCTTAAAGTACTTCATACACTGATGTTGTGTAGAAGGGATGATGTTGTACTCATGTAGCCAAGGACGACCGAGCAAGGCGTTGTAGCAGGTCTTGGCGTCAATGACATGGAATCTGATGTCTGTGACGAGGAGTCCGAAGCGTAATGTTAGTATCACGGATCCGAGAGTCCGTGACGATTGTGAATCGAAACCGGAGATAGTAATTTTGTCACGAGCGAGGTGTTGCACACTCATGCAGATTTCCTTCAACACCCGAACATTAAGGATTGACGGAGGATCCATTATCCACCAGGATCTTGCCTATCTTGATATCATGGCAGTATCCAGAGACATACAGGGGACGATTGTGGTCGCATGTCCCGAGAAGGAGGTCTTCGTCACCGAAAGTGATGTCGGCCGTATGCACTTCCTCCAATTCATCCTTCATCCTTTCAGTGGCGAGGAAGGCTTGGAATTGCTCAGGTTCTTGTAACGCCTTAATTAGTGAGTCTCGCGCTTCTTTTGATAATAGGAGGGTATCGAGAATGCTAAGCTGAGAAGGTAGCTTCCTTAGGTGCGCTAGGATGTTATAGTCCACCTTACCCTTCCTAGGAGGGTCTTTGGCAGCCAGCTCTTTCATGACTTGGTCATCTAAAGTGATATCTTCAGTGACCTTTTCCTTTCCCTTATCTTTTCTACTCGCGGGCCCGAGATTCTTTTCTGGGAGTGTGCGATTGCGCAGCTGAATGTTCTCGCAGGCCTCCGATTTCTCCTCTTTCCCTAAAACGGATTCTTTAAAGAGAGGGCCCAGAGCCATTTCTTCATCGGAGTCGCTCCCAAAGGTGAGAACTTATGACCCTCCGGCGTTAACCATGTAACAGCTGCCAATAGTTCTGTTGTGCCCGTCGGCAGTACTCCTTCGTTCCCGACGAGTCTTGCGTTTCATGCGCTTAAAATGTTGCCGATGAGCAACATATCCTTGCCACCATATCCTAAAGGCGTCGCACTCCTCCGTGGGGTGTGAAATTTTCCGATGATATGCGCAATAATCAGGGTGTCTCTCCACCTCATTGAGCGTGTTTTCTTCCGAGGGTGGTAACTTCATTCCCATTGACATGGTTTTGGCAAACCTTTTTCTTGTCTTGAATATCTTCTTGTCTACCTCGGATGCCTTTCGATCTGGCGGGAGTACTTCAACTCTTTCGTTTAGTCGCCTGCGTTCGGCTCCTTCCGATGCAGCCATTTTACGCTCCTGATCTGCTTTACTCTTTAGACGAATCTCGTCCAGAAAGGCGTCGATCATTTCATCTGTTGGCCACACACGCTCTGGTTCAGGCTCTACCCCCAGTTTCTTAGTGCTAGGGTTTTTTTCATCGTCGGCAAACGAGTGGGAGATTACGTTGCAACTCGCCATGTATCCCTCGGATTCATCCGATGAACTCTCTCCATCATCTTCCTCTCGAAAGATGTGGTTGGGGAACTCTTGCAGCGTGACAGGAGTTCGCGCCTTTTGATTGTACTCTTCCATCGCGTCGATCTGCTTCTGTAAGTTCGTGCGCTTGTCTCCAGGCTTCACGGGCTTCTTGGATTTCTTCTTCTTTTTCTTCAAAGATTTTGACGGTTGGGCGTGAGTATTTAGGCCATTACCACGAGTCTTCATAGTCGGGCACGGCTTCAACATCCCTTCAATAATTTGAGGTTCAAGCGAGTCCTTCCATTCGATTGCAGGGCACGCATGAAGGTCCCTCAGTATTCTTTTGGTTTTAGTTGACAGCACGACCTCCCATGGAGCTTCTTCAATAAAGGAACAAGTCGCCCCCGGTGCGTCCGTCTTCTTAGGAGTATGCGGCTGTGGCGGGTTCACCTTCCACTTTTCGGACAGCGCAAACTTTCCCTGGAGGTATTGATCTTCAATCCATCCTTTGAAGACGAAGCAATCCTCAATCGGATGGCTTACCGTTTGATGGTAAGGGCAATAGTTGGGGTTGTTCACCTCAGTGGGTTATGGCGGTCGCCTTGGATTTGGCAGGTTTATAAGTCTGTTGCGTACTGCCAGCTCGAATAGCCGTTTCGTCTTGTCCCGTGGGAACGAGTAGGGACGCTTCATCTTCTCATTATAAAATCGGCGTCTTTTTTCCAGTTGATCCGTCAGCTTTGGGGCATTGGGTTGCTGCTAGGCATTCGCGACGAAGATGGCCTTTCCTTTACCCTTGTCATTCCGAGGTTCTGGCTTCGGGGGAGACGGTCTATGACCCATTTGGTCCATCTGAGCCAACTTGTCGATTAAAGCCTGGAATGTGGTTGGCTTAAAGAACATCATAAACTGGGAGATAGTTGCGTGAGGGTCTAAGGTTCCCACGAACATGCCCACCGCGAGCGCTTCCTCAATGCGTTGCTCGCATTTCGACCACAAATTCCGCCATCGTATAGCATACTGGACCCAAGTTTCGCCTGGTTTTACCCTGGCGTTAATCAGTGCCGTTATTGGAGTGTGTTCGCTGGCGCTTGCGAATCGCTGAGTGAATAGCAACTCCATTTCAGCGAACGTCTTGATAGAATCGTTCGGGAGTTCCAAATACCATTCGAACGCTGTTTCTGATAAGCTGCCCACGAACTGGCGAAGCAACAGTTTATCATCTCCGCCGGTGTTACCGCAAAGGGCCCTGAACTGGGCGACATGTTGGTGGGGATTGCCGGTCCCCTTGTAAACATGGAACTTGGGAATTGTGTAACCCGGCGGGTACTTGATTTGGTCGTACCAGCTTGGATATGGCCGCCCCGTTTTTACGACTTGACCAGCTGCCTCAGTCGCATGATGAACCCGGATTTGCTGGGCTATATAGTCGACCAAGTCAGCCTTAGAGATTGTCTCCTCCTTGGCCGTTGAGAGGGCCGGTGGTGGATTTGACGTTTCACCCCTGTCATCTTCAAGGACGATTGGGGGATCCTCAGCGGGTGGATCCTGTTGGATCATCATTCCTATCATATCTTGGAAGAGGAGGCCCATAAGCTGTATGTTGGCTGCTTGTTCAGCAGCCTCTTTGTCCTTCTTCTCCAATATTCGGCGAAGGAATTCGGCGTCGGTTTCTTCCTCCTGGCGTTCGTCCGAAGACGTTTCTGGGTTTTCTTTTGGCCCGGAAAGTGCGGCCATAGCATTCATCATTTCCTGGAGCTTTTGCTGTTGCTCCTGAGCTTTGGTCACCGACCGTGTGAGCGGTCTATGACCTGTAGACGCACGGCTGTCTTCTTTTCCTGACGCCATGTATACGGTGTGGACCATCATGCCCCCAGACTTAGGGCGTCTGGGCTTAGTGCCTTTGGCTGTCGTTGCAGGCTGGGGGATCTTCTCTGGCTTCCTCCTTTTATGAGCAGTGGAGGTTGAGGGGGCCGTTGAGGTGGGCGTCCAGACAGCCTTTCGTGGTTTAGCCTGGTGACCGGCTTCCGATTGGATTTTCAGCTTCTTGTGCCGGCGGGAGAAGTTTGGATCGATCATCGAATCTCGGGCCTGCCGCCAAACCTTATAGATTTTGGAAGACAGCCGTTGAGGGGATCGGGGCTGTTCTGACTTTATTTCCACAACCTTTTTTAGTGGGGGAGGAGACCTCTTTAGCACCGCAGTAAGAGAATTCCTTCGCACCTTATTTAGCATCTCGAAGCTGTTCCCCATTGGAACAGCAGCATTAACTTCTGCCATCGGAGCTGATGGAGTTAGCCCAGAGGGGGAGTTGCCCCCAGCCTTCCTTACTCGGCGCCAATGGCGACGTCGAGCGTGTCGAGCGGACGGCGTTGGTTCAGCGGTGAGAATGGCTTCGTCTTGCCCCCTGTGTAGGTGGGGAGTCGCTGTTGGTGTTAGCCTGTCAAAGACCGATGTCCTTTGGGTAGCAGGAGCGGGAGCTGGGGCCGTCAATCTTGTAAGGACCGACTTTTTGGCCGGGGAAGCCGCCCTGGCGATTTCGGGAGCAGGACCGGTCACTTTCTTAGAAGCAACCTTCTCTGGGATTGTAGGCCCCAAGATGGGTCCACAGGATTTCTGGCCCAATCTAGAGAAGACCGAGGCGCTGATGTTGGGCGACCTGTTGAGAGGAGCCGCAGCAGGGGTAAGACGATCAAAGACCGACTTCTTGGGAGCTTCCTTTGTCAGCACCGGCGCCGTGAAGCTTGTCGGTGGGAGCATAGTCCCAAAGAACAATCCGGTAGTGGCCTGAGTCACCTGGTCCACCGGTATTGTGAATAACGAAGCAGCTTGGGGTCCGTAGGCTATACCTCCTGGCGAGGCAGAGCGTTGGTCGTAATTGCAGTCCGAGCAGTTGGAGCATTTCGCAGAAGAAGAACCCATCGATCCTTTGCTTCCTAGGATGAGCAAAACGCCAAATCTTAATACCTTGTAACCCAGGGGCAACCATTAGCGAACCGCGATTGGTTCGCGAATCACGACACACGAAGTGTGGAGTGGAAAGAGGAAAAGGTCCCACCGGGCGTGCCAGAATCTGTTCCCCTCCGAACGGCGGCCGAGACGTTAGGACGTCTCACCTGAGGTTCGGGGCAGATGCTAATAGGTGCTATCCGTCCACCTCTCCGAAGATGCCAAGTTGATTTATGGCACCGTGTATCGAAGGTCTGAACGGATGCGTCCGATGTAGCAGACTTCGTCAGATTCCCCCTCGCTTGAGGGGTTTTTGATTGTGGGGACGCTCTTCCCTGCAGGCGCAAGCCCCTGCAGTTAATTACGCTACCGCGTCGCGGTAACAACTTTCTCCTTCTCCAGATGGTCACTTCGTGTCGTGTGTGTTTATTTTATGTTTTGTTGCCCGTGGATTGTTTACGGAGACTGAGTTATGTCGTCGCCCGTAGGGCGTGAACTAATCCAAATCCGTATTATCTTAGATTTGGGTTTGGCGGTTTGGTTTGAGGATACGTTAGCCATATTTGAGGCCAAGATCCACTCAAACGTTTATTAAGGATACGTTAGTCTAACCTGAGACTAAGATCAACTTAACGGGATCGTTTAGATCCGACAAAAGAGCATTTGGGCTCCATTGTTCCAGTTTAGGGACATAGTGGTCCATTTAATGTATGGCCGTCGGGACCCGTCACCTCTCTGACGACGTTGAAGGATTACAACGACAGATGTCAGAGGAGTTCAGAGATGTACCCTTGAACCAGAGTTAATTGGGGGGATCTATAGTCCAGTTTGGGACTAAAGTCTGTTTGAAAGGTTTAAGGATACGTTAGCCATATTTAAGGCTAAGATCAACTTAAACGGGATCGTTTAGATCCAACAAAAGAGCGTTTGGGCTCTATCGTTCCAGTTTAGGGACATAGTGGTCCATTGCTAGTTTAAGGACATTGCGGTCCATGGGTAGTTTAAGGACATTGCGGTCCATTGTTAGTTTTAAGACATCTCGGTCAAGGTTAAGGACGTCGTAGTCCATAGGTTTAAGGACCCCACAGTCCATTGTTAGTTTTAAGACATCTCGGTCAAGGTTAAGGACGTCGTAGTCCATGGGTTTAAGGACCCCACAGTCCATTGTTAGTTTTAAGACATCTCGGTCAAGGTTAAGGACGTCGTAGTCCACGGGTTTAAGAACCCCACAGTCCATTGTTAGTTTTAAGACATCTCGGTCAAGGTTAAGGACGTCGTAGTCCATGGGTTTAAGGACCCCACAGTCCATATCAATGTGTGGTCACCGGGACCCGTCACCTCTTTGAAGACGTTGAAGGATTACAACACCAAGTATCAAAGGAATGAAGAGATGTACCCTGGAACCGGAGTGGATTAAATAGTCTTTGGCCCAATTTGGGATCAAGACCAATTAATTATGTTATGAGCCCATTAGCCCAGTTAATTACGAATTGAGGACTTATGGCCAGCTTGGGCTAAGTCCAATCATGTCTGGGACATCGGCCCTCCTGTTGGTCCCTTGAAGGAGAGGCTTTGCCTCTGGCCATTTAGTCAATTGGGCCAATGCCTAGTGTTAAACACTAAAGACCAATCAGTGTTGAACACTGAGAATGAGATTGATAAGTCAGTGTTTAACACTAGGAGATAGTTGGTGTCAAACACCAGCAACAAGGCCTTCAAATTAGTGTTAAACACTAAAACAGACCAGTGTTAAACACTGGCAACAGAAATCCCAAATTAGTGTTAAACACTAAGGTAATCAGTGTTGAACACTGCAAATAAAGTTCTTTGCTTAGTGTTGAACACTAAGGCCAAACAACGTTTTAACACTGAATTCAGGGGTTCCAATTTAGCGTTAGACGCTGAGGCAAGAGGGGTCACGTGGTAGCACGTGAGGGCGCCCTCCCTTCGTTTGTTCTGCTGAGAAGATCGCATCTTTTGGAGCATCACGTGTCATCACGTGACGGGTGTTTGGATGGAGTATATTAAAGCCTCTGCCAAGGGTCACGTAGGTCAAGTGAGGCACTGCCTCAAAGGGCTTTCTGTAGATCTTTTTGGGGGGGTCACGTGGTGACACGTGACCCTGCTTTTCTGTAGTTGTTTAGAAGATCTGTTAATCCCTTTCAGGAATTAAATCCCTCGTAGGGTTGAACCCTGACAATAATTTCAGAGGAATTAAATTCCTAGTTCCTTTTGAAGAGTTGAACTCTGAATTTTCTGTAGGAATTAAATTCCTCATATATGTGAAGAACTGAATAGGGTTAAACCCTAATAAAAGCTTTAAGGAATTAAACCCCCACTCTCTGTTAGAGAACTATTCTAGGGAATAAGATTAAGGGAATTAAATTCTTGTTGTTTTAACAGAACAAAGTTCTTAACTAGGGTTAAACCCTGATTCTTTTCATTCTGAAGGAATTAAATTCCCATAACACAGGGTCAAACCCTAATTTTATTTTGAAGGAATTAAATTCCTATAGTTCTGTGAGAATTAAATTCTCGTGCTTCCATTCCCTCTCTATGCTTTGGATCTGCATGGCAGGATCTCAACCCATTGAGAATTAAATTCTCAACTCAAGGGGAGATGTGCACTTTACAGATCCTCCATCAAAGAGAGAAGAAATATGTCCTTCTGTTTTATATCAGAATTAAACACTGTTGAGAATTAAATTCTCTTTTCTTTCAATGAAACCTTCCCTTTCTTACCTAGGGTTTTCTTTTGCAGAAGATCCAAATTCCTCTAAAGTATCAAGTCTCTCTCTCATTTCTTCCCTTTGCCTATCTCTTTTTTTTGTGTGTCTCGTGGCTCCTATTTATAGGAGAAGCAGCCGAGTCAATTAGTTTTTTGATGAATCTTTCATTGAGAGATTTGATTTGTATCCATCATTCGTTTTGGACCTTTGGATTATTAGGTGAATTTTATTCACTATTGGATTTTAAATCCAGAGATTCTCCTTTGTTATTTCGGTTAGATTTTACGGGGAAATCTTCCCAAATTCGAGATTTTCCCATAGATAGATGATATTTAATCACCTTTAAATCTTTAATTCAATCGGTTGCTTTTTGAAAGATTTGAGAGGTCTTTTCTCAGAATTTAATTCTGTTAACAAATGGGCTTTGAAGTCGGTCACGTGTGGCCACGTGACCCTTGGTCACGTGTGGGCACGTGACCCCCCTTGGAACGAGCCCTCTTCTTTCTTTTTACGCTCTACTTTCTGGTCGCTGCTTAACCGTCACGTGCCACCACGTGACCCCTGGTCACGTGTGAGCACGTGACCCTCGTCTGGAGCCTTTTTCTTGGTTTAACCGGAGAACGAATCTGCTGCTTTTGATTATCACGTGCCAACACGTGACCCTGGTCACGTGGGAGCACGTGACCTCTTTTGAAGCCTTTTCCTTGGTTTGATCAGGGAACCGGTTTGCCTTTGAAGCCGTTTGTAATTGTCATATGCCAACACGTGACCCAGGTCACGTGGGAGCACGTGACCCTTTCTGAAGCCCTTTTCTTTGATGTAGTCGGGGAGCTGAATTTGCCTTGCCGATGCTTTTAGATGTCACGTGCCAACACGTGACTGCTGGTCACGTGTAAGCACGTGACCCTTTTCTGAAGCCTCTTCCATGGGCTTTCCTGATTTTAAATCAGGAAACAAATGCCCCCACAGCGTTGTTCTCACGTGTCCGCACGTGAGTGCAACGCTGTCACCTTTTGCGACCGTTGGATTCCTTTAGGGATTTGGGGAGATGAAACGTTTCCATCACTTCCTATAAATACTGGGGTCATTTCAGAGACACCTCCACTTTGTTCATCTTCTTCCTTGCAAACTTTTTCTGAGAATTTAATTCTCTTCTTCCAGTGCTTAGTTCTCTGCCTTGTAACATTTTTAGAGTTTAACTCTGTTTAAAAGGACTCTTCCCCCTCAGGTAATGTTCTTGGACAAACAGCGAACTTCCACATTCCTTTGGATTTTAAATCCAAAACAAGGGTTTTTACTCTTTTTTAACAAGGAACCCATTTTTCTTCAAGTTTTTCCATAAGAACAGGAAACCACCTAACCTTCGAATTGTAGATCTCTTAGGGTTTAGATGATCTTTGGGGAGATGATGATGGCGTTTCAACTCCATGGAATTTAATTCCATCCAAAAATGTTTCTGGGAATTTAATTCCCTTTTCTTAGTAAGGAATTTAATTCCAATGAAGAACTCAGTTTCTTCACACGGAGGCTTCTTGGGGGCTCTCGACCCGAGGTTGTCCTTCTGCAATTAATGCAACAGGAGCTTTGTAATGATGTCATGACCTTTATTTCAGGTATCATGGATGCCCATCTGTATGGTCTTGACGAGATCATTTCCTATGGGAATATTCGTGCTCTGGGCCACAGTCAGAATCAGGAGTTCACCGATGCTCAGTGTACCGAGATCATGAGCCGCTTTGACGAGTACAACCATCAGCTACTCCCCCGTCGCTCTTCTCTTCTGAGGCTGATCGTGCTGGCGATCCGGGAGGCACTTCCTCTCTTTTGCACCGGCATACCGTTCAAAGCCTTGGACACTGCTGAGGATAAGGTACATTCGGTGTACCTGATAGGCTTGATCTCAAAGAGGAGGCGAGATCACCTCATTGATCTCTTGCACCAAGCCTTTCAGCAGTCAGCCATACTTGCCGCCTATCGGAGGGTGGAGGATATTCGTGAGGACCCCGACGCTTGCGACCGCGAGAGGAAGCATACTCGGGAGGTTCGAAATGCCTGGAAGATCTTGGACAAAGTCACCTTCGATTTCCTCAATCCATGTCCTGCGTCTGAAGTCTTACCGTTGGAGTTGTGTTCTCTTTATTTTGTATGAATTTCTCAAAGTATGAATGATAAATTTTTATTAGGTTTTTCCCTGTTCGCATGCCTTTCTCTGGGATTCCATCATTTTGCTACTGTTGTTGTTGATGCTTTTAATATGCAGGGTGCTACTCCATCCATTTTTTTTAGTGCACATCAAGTTTGGTCCTCACGTGTTCTGCACGTGGGGTTCCTTGATGGGGCTGTTCACAAAATTTTCCCATGCCATATTCTCAGTGCACAATATCAGATGCAGAAAAAGGGCCTTGGAAATAGTTCCATCTCCCTGATTTTCGACGCCTTTCCTTTTTTTTGGCCTTGGAAATAGCTTCATCATGCAAGATTTTCTGCGCACAGCACTTAATGCACTTCTTTATATATGAGGCTATAATCTTCCTTTTCCCTTCACAGAGAGATTTATATTTTTTTTATTTTGGTGTAACTTGTCTTGAGAAACAAACGAGCGCCATGGCCTGCAATCGCCCTCATGCTCGTCGACAGCCATGGAAAGTTCCTATCGAGGAGATGATCCCCCGCTTTGCTGCTCGGTTGGTGGATCCACTCCTTACCGACGACGAATGCGACTCAGCAATGTATGAACTCTCGATCCGTAGGGGGTCCCCCCTCCCGATGGGTTCCCTCTGGCTCCGGATGATTCTCACGGCCGTGCTTGCCGACATCCCTCCTCACCCGGCAGAGGTGACCCTGGCGATGCTTGACGCGGCTGAAGAAAAGCTCGAGGGCTTTCATGAAGCGTGCCTGATTACTCAGGCTTTGAAGGATTGCTCAATTTATCTGCTGAGCCAGATAAAGGCCCGGCGAGCTATTATGTCTGCTTTCGCGGACGAACATGGCGCCAATCGATGGGGAGTGACTCCTCGTGAGAACCGTCGCTTTGATGTGCTGGAGAAAGCAGAAAGAGAGATGGAGAATTTTGTCCTCTGCTTCATTAACCCCTGTGCCATTGATCCCGTGTTTGGTGACCTTTTCCCGTTAGCGTAGCATTTTTAAATTAGTCCTTCTTTGTATGCTTTATGTTGAACTTCCATGTAGGCTCGGCACTCGTATGCATGTTTTTCGCTTGCATGAATAAGTTTTGTGTTCCTTTTATGAAAACTTCCTTCAATTATTAACACTGTTGTCATGTCGCATGCGCATTAAAGCTTCGAATTTTATTCCTTTTTTCGGATGCTCATATGATTGCGAACACATGCCCGATAGGATAATCATCGGAAAGTTTCTCGTTGCTTTTCATACCAGGTTATGTGAGCGCGTTTTTAGATCGCCTATTGCCGTCGACCGGAAGCCCATTTATATGGTCTTGAGCGTGTATGTCCCGTTTCCAAGGTTGCGGTCGCGAAAGTGAGCTTACATGGCCTGATAGGGCGATGTGTGGCGAACATATTGTCGCGCGAGAAAAGGGGTTCGGCCGTAAATTCTCGGAGAGGGAGCTGGCTTCTAAGGCGCTGAGCGAGCTTCAGGCGAGTCTTAGGCCAACAAAGCATACGAACTCTGGCGAGTACTTCAAGAGTCTATCAGGGAGGTGGTGACTCTTGATAAAGCTGCTACGTCCACTCGTGAGAGGGTCGAGGCTCATAAGGTCACCGAGAAAGAGCTCGAAGCTCGGCTTGCTTCGTATCAGGCTCAGCAAGCTCAGGCGGAGGCTCTTCTCCTGGAGATCTTGCGTCATGACGCCGTGGCTCAGCAACAGAACGATGAGCTGGTAAAATTACTGCACCGCCCGCCGGCTTGAGGACTTGTATCGTTTCCCCTTTTTTGTACATACTCATGGATGAGAGAATCTTTCTTTTTGTTTTGTTTCTTTCATGAATTGTACTTTGTATCCATTTTGGTTTATGAATAAAATATACATTTTTCTTCTCAATGGTGTGTCCCCTTTTTATTGAATGTATTCTGCGGATATTCTATCTTGATCTCCTTGCAGGACAGCGATGGCTTAGGATTCAGGGTTAAGATCTGCTTTCTAAGACTTTTGTATTTTATGAGCCACGAGGGTCTCATAAAGAGTTTTTCTCCCTACAGGTCGAGAGGATCTCATAGGTGTAAGTTTTTCTTAAGAATCGTGAGGATTCCTAAGCGGGTTTTCCCTTGAGAGTCGTAAGGATCTCACAAGAGAGTTTTCTTCCTTACAGGTCGTGAGGGCCTGCAAGTGCTGGATGTGGTCGCCCTTGCCCGTGTTTCACGGGGCCAGGGGGCTGCTCCAGGTATCGTAGTTTAAAGACGTCGCGGTCAAGGTTAAGGACCAAATAGTCCGTGGATTTAAGGACTCCACAGTCCGATGTTAGTTTTAAGACATCACGATCAAGGTTAAGGACCTCATAGTCCGTGGATTTAGGGACTCCACAGTCCGATGTTAGTTTTAAGACATCACGGTCAAGGTTAAGGACCTCATAGTCCGTGGATTTAGGGACTCCACAGTCCGATGTTTGGTTGCAGGGACCCGTCACCTCTTTGAAGACGTTGAGGAATTACAACGCCAGATATCAAATGAGTGAAGTGATGTACCCTTAAACCAAGGCAGAATCCGTAGGGAATCGGGGTGGTTGATCGTTAGTTTTAAGACATCACGGTCAAGGTTAAGGACATCATAGTCCATGGATTTTAAGGACTCCACAGTCCGGTGTTTGCTCTGGATGCTTCACACGGGTTCACTGCCGTGCTTGGCGAGGACCAGGCTCCGCTCAGAAGCTGCGATATACTCCGTTTCCATCGTCGAGTCAGCAATGGTTTCCTGCTTGGAACTCTTCCAACAGACCGCCCCTCCATTGAGGGTAAAGACACAACCCGACATGGATTTGGAGTCATCCTTGTCACTCTAGAAGCTGGAGTCGGCAAAAGCCTCGATTTGGAGGTCTTTTCTGCTGTAAACCAAGAACATATCCTTAGTCCTTCTCAGGTACTTCAGAATGTTCTTTACCGCTATCCAGTGCTTCTCCCCAGGGTTTGACTGATACCGGCTTACTACACTCAGTGCATAAGCTACATCTGGTCTGGTACACAACATCGCATACATTATAGAGCCTACCGCAGAAGCGTAGGGTATAATAGACATGCGATCCCTTTCCAAATCAGTCTTGGGAGACATCTTTTTGGAGAGGGTGATTCCGTGACAAGCCGGTAAATTACCGCGCTTAGAATCTTCCATCCTGAATCTTTTCAGTATGGTGTCGATGTACCTGGACTGCGAAAGTCCCAATATCCTCTTAGATCTATCACGATAAATCTGGATCCCCAAAATGTTAGAGGCATCACCCAGGTCTTTCATGGAAAACCTGTATGACAAGAACCCTTTGACAGATTGTAGCATAGGAATGTCATTTCCTATCAAGAGAATGTCATCCACGCACAAGACGAGGAATACAACAGTTCGTGCTACAATCTTACTATAAATGCATGGTTCATCTGGATTTTTGATAAAGTCAAATTCTTTGACCGTCTCATCAAAACAGATGTTCCAACTCCGCGATGCCTGCTTCGGTCCATAAATGGACTTAAGCAACTTGCACACTTTCCCGCTGCTCCCACTCTGAATGAAACCCTCTGGCCGATCCATGTAGACACACTCCTCTAAATTTCCGTTTAGAAAAGCGGTTTTACGTCCATCTGCCAAATCTCATAATCGTGGAAGGCAGCAATGCCAAGAAGGATTCAAATGGATTTGAGCATAGCCACTGTAGAAAAAGTTTCATCATAGTCCAACCAGGTCTTTGACGAAAACCCTTTGCAACAAGTCTAGACTTATTGGTTTCAACCTGTCCATCTACACCAATATTCTTTCTGAAGATCCATTTGCAGCCTACAGGTTTTACCCCTTCTGGAGCAAAGTCTAAAGTCCATACTTTGTTGGTGTACATGGACTCCATCTCGGTCCGCATTGCATCCAGCCATTTTACCGAGTCAGTGCTCTGAATGGCCTGCTGGAAGTTAGTCGGCTCATCATTACCAATGATGCAATCCTCTCCATCCCCGTCTATGAGAAAACCGTTGTATCTCTCAGGTGGATGAGAAAGCCTATTACTCCTGCGGAGCGGTACAGGAATGTCCTGTTCTTTTGAAACTTCTTGTTCCACCAAGCTTTCAGTAATAGCTTGTGGTTCTAGAATTTCTTCCAGCTCTATTGCGCTCCCACTTGTTTCTTTTTCTAAGAACTGATGTTCCAGAAAGTGGGCATGACGAGAAACAAAAACCTTTTGTTCCTCTGCGGTATCTTTCGAGTCGATTGCAGCTCCTGGTATAGATGAGGAGACTTTCTTTATGGGCTTCATCAGTGTTTGGCTCAGTTGGTTCGCCATTCCTATGGATCGCCGTTTCATGAGAGCCTCGGTTATTTACCCTGCTCATCGCATTGCTGAGGGAACGCGACTATCTGTGGGCATTCCAGAGCTAGCGCATCTATATCATGAGTTAAGCGCTGCGGCCAATACCTTAACTCCAGGCGTAGATGTGGTAAATTTCTCTCTTCATTACTTTACGTCCTGGATTGAGATGCACGTTCTGGGGGCATTTGCTGCGCACCAAAAACCCAGCTTTTATGACGCTTACACTTTTCCGCGGCTCATGCGGCTGGTGGACGCTTCTGCTCCTGACCCGACTCAGTCTGGGGCTATTCGCGTGCTGGTTAATCCCTATGCCAATACAGGCGGGATGGTATTCAACGACCACGTTCTTTTTGCTCCCTCAGGACCGGTTCAACAGCTTTGCGACTTGTCGAAAGAGGGGGTACCTTCTCTAAAGCCCAGGGAAGCCATGCACCTGTATTTGATTAGACCAGGTTATCTGGTATTTCGTTAGAACGGTGCGGCCCTTTTTATGAGGTACAACCCACACCGCTTTGCTCGGCAACTTGGATATGATCAGGGCGTCCCCTTCGAGGCATCTACAGTGGTGCCTAGCCCATCGCCAGAAGTTGTTCGTGACGCCGCTCATCACTTCATGCCGCTGAACACTGGTTCCCGCTTCATAATTCCCGAAACTGATCATATTCCTCGATGTATGGGGTCTTTCACGGGCTGGTACCTCCACCGGGTCAGTCCAATTATTGCTGAGGAGAGGAGGGTGCTTCTTGGATATAGGGCTCCCACTCCGATTCAAGCTACGGGAGTTCCGCCGCAACCACGTGCAACGGTTTGCCCTCCCTTGAGGGATACCAACGTCGTGCTTATTCCGGAGGCGGCGGAAGTGGACTTAACTCCCACAGCTGGTATGCCACTGCGTACTAAGGCTCAATTAAGGGCTAATAGGGCGCCAGTAGCAGTGTCATCGGCCGCGGCATCAACAATGGCCGTGTCGTCATTGGTAGCACTGCCGAGCGAGGACATTGAAGGCGAAGTGGGTCAACGCCGTACCAAAGCTCTACGGGGAAGGAAACGATCGTCTTCGGCGGTTAGTTCTGGGCCCAAGAGGTGGAGGAAGACGGTCATTAATCTGCTCGAATCTATAATAGAGTCCGAGCCTATTCTTAATGATGAACCACTAGCCATGTAAGAATCGGATGGTGGTCTACTTTTCCCGGGTTCATCTGCCGAGGAAGCCGCACAATTGGCTGAGGCTATAAGACGTTCGCAAGATGAATCCGAGAACATAAGGATCCCAAAGAGGCCTTATCCTGCCGTCATTTTTTACGAAAACCCTCCATCGATACGGCGGCGATTCATAGGCCCTTTGGAAGAATGGGGTGAGAGGGCCCTTAAGCAGGCTGGTTTGGCCGATACCGAGGACGCACTTTCATTGTGGACCGGTGGCCACGAGTCTACTCTCGGACCTCGGCGAGCATATCTCCTCAGGAAGGAGCGTCGGCTTAAACAAGCCATATTAGAGGCTCCCTTGCGCATCGGTATGTTCATGTATCTCTTTGTAATATTTTGTATTGCTCGTATACATATACATACACACATACATATATATATATATATATATATATATATATATATCCTTATCCTCGTACAAACTTTGCAGGGACTTCGGCGACGGGGGAGGATCTGAATTCGAATCGCACTTTGACTGTAGACTCCGCTAATATCCCCAATGAAACACTAATCAGTGTGGAGGGGGTCGATGCAACCGTTGCTCCTACAATGGAGCCTCCCTTGGTGACTCCCGTTCCCTAAGCGCTTGCTCCCCCGAGAGAAGCATCTTTGTTGGTCGCCGATCCGATGGATCTTTCTGGGGGCGGCCCGGAGATTAGAGGACAGGCAGTCGAGGCTACCGTTCTTCTGCTGGAGCATACAGTGGCGGCCACTGCTCCTCGCTCGGAAGTCGTTACACTGGCCCACGTCCCCGATGATATGCCTGGGGGCACAGAGGAGGCCGCCGAAGCTGCTATGCCTCCAGTCCATAATGGGAGAAGTATCGAAGGTGGTCTTCTATATTTTACATTAATGATCTCTCCATTATCTGAACCCTTCTGTCTTTTCAGAACTGCGTGGCTTGGCGGCGTCTATTGCCGATCTGTCTCCCAGGAAGTCCTTTCAGCACCTGTTGGAGATGGCCTCTCCGCAGGCGATATCTCCTTAATGCATCGTCCTCTCTTCCGGGCAAGGTCAGTGTCTTTTGCCCTCTCCTCACTGTGTTATTATTATTTCATATAATGACATTGATGTCTTCTACAGTTCTAGAAGCTGATGACGAGGTTGAAATTCTTGATGGGCCTTGGGAGCCTTCAGACCCCTCTTGCATGACTGTGGGTAAGTAAAGTCTCAACGTCGTTTCATTTGTTCTTTGCTTACAAGTCTCGCTGACTGTTTATAAATCTGAACAGCTTTGCCAGTTCTTACTACGCTGGAGTCTCGCATCGTCATGCCACCCGGCCCCTATGCTCTGCGCGCTTCGGAACGGATGGCAAAGCTAAGCCTCCACTCCTTGTCAACCCTAATTGAGGATCTTCATGCCGGTAGTCTAATCATGGCCGAAGCGTTTGCCGCTGAAGCCAACGGCTCTCTTCCCTTTCTTGCCACCTACCATAGTGAAACATTGGTGCAAGTGTGGGTTGAGTTTTGTCGGCAGGTGGAGGCTTGCTTGCATGTCCTTGAATGTACACGCCTTCATTCGGAGGTTGTGGCCGCAAAGGCGAGCTTGCGGGGGCTAATTGAGCGGTGTGCTGCGAACATGATATCATGTGAGAAAAGACTCAGCCACAAGTTTTCGGAGAAGGAGCTGGCTTCCAAAGCGCTGAGGGAGCTTCAAGCCAACCTTACGGCCAAGACCACTAAAGCATATGAACTTTGGCGGGTGCTTCAAGAGGCTATCAAGGAGGTGGTAGCTATTGATAAGGCCGCCGTGTTTACTCGTGAAATGGTCGAAGCCCATAAGGTTACTGAAAAAGAGCTTGAAGGCCGGCTTGCCTCATACCAGGCCTAACAGGCTCAAGCGGAGGCCCGTCTTTTGACGATAATAAATCATGAAGCCGAAGCCCAGCGGAAAAGGGGGGAACTGGCAAATCTACTAAATCGCCCGCCGACTTGAAAAATTGTATATATATTTTTTCATTCTTCTTTTGTACATACTCCTGAATGAGAGTATATTTTTTGTTGTTTCATGAATTGTACTTTGTATTCATTTTGATTCATGAATAAAAGATATATTTTTCCTCATGATGGTGTGTCCCTTTTAGCAAGTGTATTCTGCGGATAGTCTATTTCGATTTCTTTGCAGGACAATGATGGCTTAGGATTCAGGGTTAAGATCTGCCTCCTAAGACTTTTCAACTTTATAAGCCGTGAGGGTCTCATAAAGAATTTTCTCCCTACAGGTCGAGAGGATCCCGTAGATGTAATTTCTCCTTAAGAATCGTGAGGATTCCTAAGTGTGTTTTCTCTTGAAAGTCGTAAGGATCTCACAAGAGAGTTTTCTCCCTTACGAGTCGTGAAGACCCGTAAGTGATGGGTGAGGTTACCATTATCCGCATTTCACGGAGTCAGGAGTTGCTCTGGATGTTTCCCACGGGGTCAGGATTGACATAGCCGTGTTCTGGGAGAACAAGGATCCACTCTGGACGTTTCCCACGGGGTCAGGATTGACATAGGCCGTGTTCCACGTGACCAGGAATTTTGCTCTGGATGCTTCCCACGGGGTCATAGCCGTGTTTTGCGAGGACCAGGCTCCGCTCTGGTTGCTTCCCACAGGGTCATAGCCGTGTTCTGCGAGGACCAGGATCCACTCTGGACGTTTCCCACGGGGTCAGGATTGACATAAGCCGCGTTCCACGTGATCAGGAATTTTGCTCTGGATGCTTCCCACGGGGTCATAGCCGTGTTCTGCGAGGACCATGCTCCGCTCTGGATGCTTCCCACGGGATCATTGCTGTGTTCTGCGAGGACCAGGATCTGCTCTGGACGTTTCCCACGGGGTCAGGATTGACATAAGCCGCGTTCCATGTGACCAGGAATTTTGCTCTGGATGCTTCCCACGGGGTCATAGCCGTTTTCTGCGAGGACCAGGCTCCGCTCTGGATGCTTCCCACGGGGTCATAGCCGTGTTCTGCGAGGACCAGGATCCGCTCTGGACGTTTCCCACGGGTCATGATTGACATAAGCCGTGTTCCACATGACCAGGAAAGGTTGAATTTATTCGCATTTCACCGAGTCGGGTTTGACTCCCGGTCATCTGTGCACCGCCGAGTCATGAAACTGGGAGTTGCCGCGGTTCCTCTTTGCTTGATGTTGTGTCTGTTGTAATGAGACGAATGTTGAGATGATCTCCAGGCTATCTGTGAACCGTTGAGATTTGGCTTCTTCTTCTGATGAAACCTGGGGAGGAAAGGTGTGATTCCCTCTTTGTTTGTGTTAGTTGTATGTATGCCCTAGAGGCCAGTATTGTATATTTAATGTATATTATTGGATGCTTGGACATATATAGAGAGGAATTTCTTGCTCGATATGATAGTATGCTATCTGGTTGCTCTTTATCTTAACATGTATACTAGTCTCTTGATACTGTCTTATGGTTACATGTTGGTAAAGCCCTTAGGATGTGTACTTGACTATCAGGACTATGATGCAGATCATACTAGTGGGGCCATGGTAGTCCATAAGTACATCCTTTAATGTTCCCAGTCGTAGGTATATCGAGACGGGGCATCGATATACCAGAGTAGACTAGCATATACGCTTCTCGACCCATGAGATGGGCGATGGATGATCCCATATCCATTGGTGTTTGACATCAGAGATGGTATACGGGTGCTCAGTGGAGACTGGGTACACTAGACGGACTCGCCGAGAACTCCCAGATGGTCTTATAACTCACGTCAGATGGCAGTTCTCTGGTGACACTTGTACATGTTAGTCTGTAGACCCGAGATCATCATAGAGTCTTGTGTGATTCCCACTATGCTTTGATTTCCACCTTACCACGTCCAAGTGGGTGCGCAAAACGGTGGTTTTTTGGGTATAGTCTTGAGTCATATGGAGGCAATGAGCGATGGGAGGGGTTTCGTCTCTCCCGGTATTGGGGGTTGATGTTGCGTTGTGCTCGATTGGCCATAACAGGGAAGTCCCTTGTTGAAGTCGAAAATTGCACCCCGGTTGACCAAGTCAAAGTCAAAGTCAACCCCAAGCCAAACGGGCCCATTCCCAGGTCGAGTCCGAACATGAAGCGGCCGGCCCTCCCCCATGCCAAAATGAAATCATGTAATAAATAATTTTTATGTAATTTTTATGCATGAATGTAAACAAAATGGGAATAAAGCAAAATTTTTGTAAGCCCATGGCTTATGTGCAAAAAGAAATGGCATATGAGCCATGGGATGGGCAAAGTGCCATTTTGTAAAGCCCAATGGACTATATGTAAATATGTAAGCCTATATAAGGCAACATGATGATGAATAAAAAAAACACTTTTCATTCTCCCTAAAAAAATCTAGGGTTTGTGCCTCTTTCCCTTTTCTGAAGGTTCCAAAGCTTCTTCTTTCTTTTGAATTAAATCAAGAGTTTTACTCTTCCTTTTCCAAAACTAAATAGTTTTTCACCACAAAACCCACAAAGGGGAACTTGGATCTGTTATTAGATCTCAAAAAGAAGAGATTTTTAAAATCTCACATCTCTTTATCTTCAAGTTCCTGCCAACAGAGAAGGAAGAAGGAGGCCCATCTCCAGAAACCCCACTTTGGGGAAGAGCTAGGGTTCAAAAGAAGAAGCCCTTTATCAGCTTCAAAACATCTTAGGAGTTCAACTCCACTCTAATTTCTTCTTCGGGAGTTTCTGGGGCTAAAAGCCCCTTTTTCTTTCCGGAGCCAAAGCGCCCGAGCGCCTTGCGCTCAAGCGCCCAGCGCCCACGTGCCGACACGTGGCACGCTAGCGCTCGAGCGCCCAGAGCTCAAGCGCCCAGCGCCCATGTGCCGACACGTGGCGCGCTAGCGCTCGAGCGCCCAGCGCTCAAGCGCCTATGTGCCGACACGTGGCGCGCTAGCGCTCGAGCGCCCAGCGCTCAAGCGCCCAGCACTCACGTGTCGAACACGTGGCGTGCTAGCGCCTAAGCGCACAGCACCTAAGCGCCCAGAGCTCAAGGCGCTGGCTCCCCGCGTCCTTTGGGCGCTTTCCCCCCTTTTTTTATATAAATGTATACATGTATATATATATGTATAGATACACACACACTCCACAACACTGTCCCTCCTAAAAAAAATTTTGGGCCGGGACGCTGCCCCGCACCCCGTAAGGGTGGTGCTAGCCCCTTTGACCCCCAGCCCGCTATCCAGGTAGCGGGACCCCCGTAAAAACTCTGCGGGACCCCGATATATCCAAAACCCCTCTAAAACACGACACTGCACATTGAGTTCGCATGACCAGTTTAACCCGTTAATCGGAGGTTCCCTCGCCCCAAAGGCGAGGGGTAATTAACGGCAGCTTAGTCCGCGGCTGCCGGAGATTCGGATCCCCACAATCAATAAACCCCAGCCTATCCTAGGCTGGGGAAATCTGTAGTACGCCTGACAAGCGCGCGCGTATTTCCATCTCAATGGGGTGACGAAAAATACCCTACAGATTCTGGCACACCTGGTGGGACCAATCTCTCCTCCCATATTTCGGGTTAAACGTTCATGCGAACTCAATCAATATACATATCTATGTTTCTACTAAAATAATGTTCTTTCATGCAGATTTTCAAGCAACCACCTTCCAACAATGTCTCCGAAGATGAACTCAGCTCCCATCTTCTACACGATGAAGATGGACGCCAGGACGGTCTTTCCGGCCAGTCTTGGGCGACAATGGGAGGAGGAGCCGCTACCATTTGGCTCTATTACGTTCGTGTCAGCTAACGCCGTCCTAGCTCCTCAAGCTCCGGTACCAGACAAATCGATCTCAAAGGGGAAAAGGCCAAATGTCATGGTAGCGAGGGTGCCCCAACGCAAACGCAAGTCGGTGTTTGAACAACTTTCCTTGGCCCCAGCTGGGGGCAAGGCCATCAACACCAACAAAGCAACAAGGCATCTCGGGCAAGCTCCAGCGGTGCCTCTGACAACTGCTCGATTGGGTGTCTTCTCAAGCCTCCCCATCACTCAGCCTATGGCGGCTTCCCGAAGAGCAGAAGCCTGCCAAGCGCTCAAGGCAGAGAAGCCGAGACAGAAGCGGCTCAGATACAGAGCTAATAAAAGGGCTAGGGTTCTGACCATGTTAAAATTTATGAATTTCCAAAACCAGGACCGCTCCGCGAAATCAGCCGCCAAAGATAAAGAGATGGCTGGGTATGTGGTTCGCACTGTCTACATAGTCGGACATGAAGAAACAAATCCTCCTCTTCTTTACAGCCATGGTGATGATATGATTGACGCAACCCAGCATCGGCTCGATCTAAGTGATGAAGAGCCCGCTCAGGCCGATAAGCCAGAGGAGCCCGTGGTTCCTGCGGAATTGAGCTCAGACAATAAAGATGACCCGGTTGTCATAGCCGGAACTACAGAGCAAGCATTATTCCGATGGCTTCAGAGGCAGCTTCAGGATAGGGATGAGAAGTTAGCCGAGGTACAGGCCAAGGTCAACGAATTGGCAAACGTCATGGCAGATCTCGTGACCCAAGTCGCCCGATTGCAATTACAGCAAAATCAAATTTTGGTTCATGAGCCAGGGATTGATACCCGAAGGCAGCCAACTGACACCCCCTTCAACCTACGAGCGGAGCGCCTTTGCGAAAAACGGCCGCGATCAGCCTCCAGTCCCTCCGATACATACACCGGAGGAGAATCGCCTCTGAAAGAGAAGTTGGAAAAAGTCTATTCATTCAAAAGGGACAAAGTCCATAAGATATTCAGGGACGCCCTAAGAAACGGTCTACAACTGCCAGAATCAAAGAGACCGCAAGAAGCGAATATGACCGACAACCCAAAATATTGCCCTATCATAGAGTGATAGGTCATGCCATTGATGACTGCTTCGTCTTCAAAGATTGGGTCGAAAGGCAATACAAGACGGGAGAGATAGAACTGTCTAAAGGCGTGTTAGCAAACAGTCAAACCACGACCGCCGATTTCATACAAATGGAGATCGAAGCCTTTCGGGAACCTAATCCTCCCAGACATATGCCATTATCTGGAAAGGGCAAACCAAAGACAGATCGGCCTCAAGGACCAGCATCGGTAAGGGCACCTACTCTAATGGAGAGAAAGAAGAAGGTGTACTCCTTCAGGAGGGATGAGGTCCGCAATATATTCAAGAAAGCCTTGAACAACGGTCTACAATTGCCCATTCCGAAGAGGCCACATGAAATGAATATAACCGGCAATCCCGTATACTGCTCATACCATAGGGTGGTGAGTCATGCCATTGAAGACTGCTGTGTTTTCAAAGATTGGGCAGAGGACCAATACAAGCTTGGAAAAACCTCACAGTCCTCGAATGTATCGGCAAGCCACAGAGCTACGGTCATCAATACAGCTCCGCCAAGATCAAAATTCAAGGAGCTGGTGTAACAACCGAGTTCAGTTATACCAATTTGTTCCGTATTTATTATTTGTGATAATTTATTGATTTATCTTGTTTGGGTGCGAAGGGTAGTTTACTTTTACATTATATTCAACCCGACCCGCTTGCTTGAACGGGTTAATTCATATTTATAGACTACCCTGATTTGTTAATTAGACACGTGCATTTAATGTGGATACTGCATTTTGCTATTTGATCTTTCATTTTAAGTTTTGGAGGTTGCATAAAATTTTCATATTTCAAATCCAAAATTTTGGACCCGACCCGGGCGCATTTTTGAAATATTTTGTATCCCGCCAAATTCTAATTATTTTTAAATTTTTTTAAATTCGTTTAATATATTTTACAGCCTAAAGATTTTACTAACCAAAACATATTTTCCTTAACTAAATAAAAATCTTTTAAATTTTAAAATCCTGTTAAAATCTTAGGCAACTCAGCCCTTTTCCTCTGGGTCCCACTCCTCGAACCAATGAGATTCGCTCATTTCCCTGCGCTTGGGCCCCACCACCGAGCTCTCTCTCTCTCTCTCTCTCTCTCTCTCTCTCTTCCTCTATCTTTTCCCCGAGCCAATTGAATTCCTTCCTTGCGCCGACCCCACCGAGCTCTCTCTTTCTCTCTCCTCTCGCGCTCCCTCTCTCTCCTCCCGCGAACACTGTTCGTTTCTCGAATCTCATCACCGCCCGCAGATCTCGTCACCTCCCTTCTCTAAAAATTCCTTCCCTCCTTCTCCCTCGTTTTAACACCGAGCCCATCGCCACGACCCCATCGCCTCCATCAACCCTAACCCTATTCCTCTGCTCCTCAACCCTCGTCTCCATCCTCATCTCCTCTCCTCCTCCTCTCCATCTTCTTCTTCTTTTCTTTCTTCTTCCCCAAGCCTCTCTCCCCCTGCACACACACCCAACTCAACCCGAGAACCCATCTTCCCATCGCCGCCGACCATATCTCATCTCATCGCCATCGCCATCTCCTTCCTCTCCTCTCCCTCTCCTCTGCACCCTCACCTCACCAGAATCCCTACACATCCTGCACACCAAACCCAGCCGACTACAACCGAATCCAAACCCTAAATCAAAACCCTAGCCTCGCCGGGAAACCCTCACGCCGGCAACCCTCGTCGTCGTCGCCCCTTGCCGACTCCCCTGGAATCCCAGAACACATAACCACAGTAAGATCTCTTCCATTCTTCTTTTTCTTTTTCCATGCATTTTGCATTTCCTTCTTGATTATTCACTGTTCTTGGTTTGCCGGAATCCGACCATGCCGGCGACGATCACGACGACCCAGCAAGCATCTCTGACCCGTGTGATCCCCTGGTGCGTTGTTTGGACTCGTTCCGTGTACCGTGCGCGCGTCGCGACTTTACCTGCCGACGCGTGACGTTCCGTATACCTGCTTCGTGATCTGACGAGGCAAGTAAAACTTGCTACATGCTATTATATTATTTTTATACATATTTAATTTCATGATTCAACCTGTAAATTAAACCTAAGGCTATTGGTTTTCATTTTACATTTTGATGTCCGGTTATATCATTTTAGATTTACAACTTGAAACATATCATGTTGTATTTTGTTTTTCTATACCTAGTACCCATATCCATATTTAAATCATATAATAATTATTTACATGGCCCATAATACCCTTTTGGATAGTTTATAATGTTTCAAACACCCGTTTGCATCCATCTCATCTAGTATACATATTATTGCATCAATAGATCACTTGAATATATAATATTATAATATTAACATTGCACATTTGATATATTGTAGATTAATTAGTATTGGAACTTTAACTTTAACCCTAATCATAACTGTGCATCTATATGCCTTAATCTGTACCTGATTGCATATCACATTACAATGTTCCATTTTATTGTTCCATTCGTACCCCATACTTGTTTTGTTTACCCATGCTTATGTTAGTGGTTATGAACACCCACATGACATCTTGTGCACCCTGACATGACTTGTTGCACCTATTACTTGACATGACATGGTACCGTGCACCTTTCGACATGACATGATACCTATATACTACCTGGCTTGACCTGATATACCATGGCTTAACCTGTTACCTGATCTTGTGTCTAATGCCAATAAACCTGACCTGTTGTCCTTACGGACAGTTCCTGTTGTCTATCCAGACAAACCTGTACCTGCCTGATCATGTGTTGGCATTAGCTCTAGATTACTTAACACCTGACTTGAACACTTATAACTTGGGGGTATGGAGAAATCAATGATGAAACCTGACTTGTAACTCGACAGTTCTCTACCTTTTCTGATCAGTCTTACGGGCTAGGCCAGCCCCGGGGTGATGCTGCTGACATCACTCGTCATTACCTACTACCCTTTTACTGCCTTGCGGCACGTCTCGGATTCAGCCCGAGAGTCATAGACCATGATCCCGGGAACGCACGGGATACTATTGAGTTACATCGATAATTCATCAAATTGATTTCAAAGACTTAAGAGTAGTTAACCCAATAGACCAGTTTAGATTACTCACTGCACACTACCTTTCACTGCCCTGATTTACATTGCTTTTACACCTGCTTTACTATTTATGATCATACTTGTATATCTTGCTACCCTATTTATATATTATTGCTTGATGTGATGACGTGCTGACGTCTGGGTTTTGCATGGCCCAGATTCCGTACCTTTGTTGTAGTCCGAGCAGGAGTACTTCAGTCAGCAGGCTGAGCAGTGAGGACTCGTTAGTAGTTAGTTCTTTTATTTTCAGTATTTTCATTCCTGATGTGAGCCCGCATTATGGGACATACATTCCAGTTATTCTTGTATTAGATCTTTTGCTTCCGCATTATTTTATTCTTGACTTATTTTATTTTGGCTTATGGACATGTGTTAGATAGTTTATTATTGTTCTTGATATCTCTACAGCCGTAATGTGATTGTGGAAGGATAATTCCTATCCACAGGTAGCATGGTTGGCTATGTCACGTGCCTACCTTAGCGTACTCTGGGAAGCGGGGCGTGACATGGTTCTTTTGGTATCAGAGCCATAGGTTATAGGTTAATCGGGTTTGATTCTTTTGTAGTTAGGAATTGGACCCAATACACGAATCAGAATACTCGTGATTAGGAAACATGTCCTGCCACCTTACCGTCTTACCATTCTTGAATCTTAACCTCCTCCTGATTATACTTTTACGTTATGCAAACCTCCTTTTCATATCGACTCGAAACCTGGTTCCTTGTTTATCTCTAGAACTTAGGCAACTTGGGTGGAGTTATGTAATTGTAGCTATGATACCGCGGCATGGTTACAATGAGGTACTCTATTTAAGTAACTTGGAGTTCTAGCCTTGATTCATATCCTTAATCTACATTTGAATCTGTTATCATGCTAATCCTTTTGGTGCTTTGATTTCAGGAACATGGCAGACAAGAATCTGAAAACGTACCAAAGGTGTGTTGACGAAACCGCTATGCTTGGAGTAATATGTAGGATGTTGGAGAACCAAAGGCGACAGACCGAGCTGATCTAGCAGCAAGCTGAATCTTTTCAGGAGGGTTTGCGGACCGTTCAGCAGTCCGTAAACAATGTTGTGGCCAGACCAGGAGATCGTGTGGGTACCGTGGCGGATTTCAGGAGACTGGGTCCGTCTGTCTTTACTGGTTTGGAGGAGCCGTTGCCAGCGGAGCAATGGCTGTTTGACACGGAGAATTTACTCATTGCGGCACAGATCCCAGAAGATAAGAGAGTGGATGTGGTACGCATCCAGTTAGTGGATTACGCCCGTGAATGGTGGCTTGTGGAAGAGACCCACTTGCCCAAGCCGATCAAGTGGGCGGATTTTTTGAAGAGTTTCTTGGAGAAGTTCTTCCCGCGGACTGCACGGGAGGAAATGGAAGAAAAGTTCATCAGTTTGAAGCAAAACGGCGCACCTGTGGATGTACATGCAGCTTAGTGGACGCGGCTCAGTAGATTTGCTGGACCTTTGGTTGCCAACGATGCTGATAGGGTAAGGAGGTTCATGCGCAGTTTGGATGTGGACATCCAGAGGCAGATTATCTCCCTGGATTTGACCACTTTTTCACAAGTACTTATGTCACGTCCCGCTCCCCAAAATACGGAAAACGAGGGATGACTAGGCCAGCCATGCTCCTACGTCCAAGGAATAATCCCGCCGTAGTCACACTTCGGCTTCTAGCATTACATGGTAATCAGTAAGCAAAGCACAGCAGTAAAGGAATTACATCACTAAATTATTACATTAAAATCCATTGTTCACAAATTACAAATAAACAAGAAGAGTTACTAACCAAGTTCAAATTACACGATCTCTTTATGGAAAGCAGGAAAAAAAGAAAAGCACTCCAGACTAGATCTCCGTCTGCTCGAAAGGTAAATCCGTCTCCTGCGCTGGTTCTTCCACGAGATCTGAGCATGCATACTCAGGTCGTCAGAGCGACGTAATAGCAATTTTTATATTAATGACATGAAACAGGTAAATACGGTAATAACAGTAAAAGTACAATGCGTGTAATCACTATGTCACTAAATGATGCAAAGTATGATCTGTGTCCCTATCAGTCTCTAGGTCATGTTTGAAATCGCATAGTGGAAAGGAGGATCATGTTTAACAGGAGTCTCGTACATACCCGAGATAACGGCCCACATGCCCGGGACATAACCCTGTCAGCCGGATCGCTAGATCCTACCTAATATATATATATATATATATCACTGCTCGAATGATCATACTCTAAAACACGGTCCCGCTAAATACGATTCTCTTTCCACTTCGATTTCCCCCTTTTCCCCAGATTTACACTATTTATGATTTTGATTTAGTCGTGTACAAGTATACCAATGACACGGTTTTATCACTGTTCACTGTATCAATCACTGTCACGAATTATTCACTTTCCATTGGTGTACTCGACACTCCTAAACCAATATCATTCATGCACGATAATGCAATGTCCACTGAACACTAACACGCACTAACACTATGTATATGGCAAATGGGATGAGATATGTGTATGTATGCCATTAATAAGTCATGTATGTTATGAACCAATGGGCACGTCATCAACTTACAAAAATTGCATTAATTCATATGTTTAGAATTCAACGAAATGATACAAATATGATAATAAGCACACTCTGTCAGAAGTTCATCAAAATTGGTTTCATTTCAATCGGATTTACGGTATTCAAGTTACAGCCGTTTCATTTTAAGTGCTCGCGGCTGGAAATTCAGTTTCTGAACTGAACGTCCGTTTCGCGACACGAATTTCACCCAGTTTGGTTCAGAATTTGGCGACGCTACAGTTGAATAAAACCTAGGGTTTTAAATAGGTTATTCAACTCTATAGTCGGATTCTCAATCGCATCTGTACGTCGAAAGTTACACACTGTTTAACACTAGTTTGTCACTTCTGAATCTGTTCTGGACTGTTATATGTCCTGCCCTTTTAATTTACAAATTAAATAGCAAAAGACGATGAAACGGAATGAAACCACTTGTGTTATTTAGCTAACAAATTCACATTTAATAAAATGTAGAGTTCCACAACATACGAGTTCAGGAAACAAGGTGGCACGCATTACGGGACAGTAAACAGTAACCAGAGTCGCTCTGGACTGTAGTCCAGAGCCGCACTCCGATCCAAATATCGTCACAATTTCAGTACGGAAACCATTAGAACTTGCACAGGGTTATAGTTCGTCGAGTCGTCATCGATTTAAGCCTCGAACGCATCATTTCAGTATGTACATAATTTATGGTGATTTTAACAATTTTCAGATACGGGAAATTTCCAGTTTCACGGGTATATTTGGGGGTATTCGTTTTAGTCATTAACAGTCGTATTTTCCAGTGAAATTTATACAAGATATTCATTATCACACGGGCCAGCATAGGAAATCCAATTCCGTCAAATTTGATGAATATTTTCATTGGGATCATGCATCGAACAGGTATGTCATATAATTTATCGGAAATTGTAAATTTGCAATTTATACGATTTGAGTTTGTAGCACGAATAGATTAGCATGTAGCAAGTAAAATACTTGCCTGGAAACGTTTCAGAGATGCACGGCGGCGGCAACGTCACGAACGCGCGACGAACGGTGCGCTTTGGATGCACGGCCTCGGCTCGCGATCCGGGTGTGACGTCGGAGTTGCCCGGAGGCATTTCGCGGTCACTGGAAGCGGAGGGGGTGCTCTGTGGTTCGCCTAGGAAGTGCTGGGGTCGATGACGGTCGGCGGCGTCGCTCCGGCGATGTGCACAGTGAAGCTCGAGGCTTGAGTTTTAGGGTTATGGTATTTTTGAAGAGAGAGAGAGAGAGAGAGGTCTCGGAGGTGGTGATGATGAAGTTGATGTTGAGGATGAAGGGGGTATCGACTGAGGCGGTTCAGGCTCGCCGGCGTCGAGTGGAAGGTGGTGGTCGAAAGGGTGCAGAGGATTTGTGTGCAGGGGATTTGTGTGCAGGGGAGTTGGGCAGGGGTGTTCGGTCGATGGAGTAGAGTGGTGAAGGGCTCAGTTGGTGGAGGAGGAAGGGAAGAGGTTTGTCGTCGTCGTCGACGAGGGGAGCGGGTGAGGGAACTGCAGTGGGTTCGTGGTCGGTTTGGTGAACGAGAGGGGAGATTTGAGAAGAGAGAGGAGTGAGGGTGTGAGGGAGATAGGGGAGACGAGGGGAGGAGGTTGAGTGGATCGAGTCATGGGGTGCGCGAGTCGGGGCAACGGCAGGCGACGTGGCCTCGTACGTCGGCGAGGAAAGCGGATCGAATGAGCGGGTAAGTGAACGTTGGGGAGAAGAAGAAGTCGAAGCGGGCGTGGGTTTGGTGGGGAGCGGCCCTCGGCTGAAGGAAGTTGGGCTGGGTGAGTTTTTGGTTTAATTAAATTCCTTATTATAATTCTCGTGGGCTTAGGAGGTGGGAACGGTGGGCCGAGGGTTGATTTAAAAGAAATTAATTTATTTTATGTTGGGGAAAGGGAATGGGCTGAGAAATGTTATGGGCTGGGGTTTAAAGTTTAAATCAAAAGTTTAAATCGTTTTGGGCTTTGATTAATTTGGTTGGAAAAATTCAAATATTATTTTTTTTAGCAACCAATTTCCTACAATTTTCACGGGGAAAAATCGGGAAGCAAACGGGGACTAGGAAAAATATATGAAAATTTTATTGATGGGAACGGGGATTTACAACTTACAGCAGCTCGAGAGCAGCAGAGCCTATTTATGAAGACTGGGAGTACACAGCAGCCAACAGTTACAGTACGGAAGCCGGCATTTGCACCGAACCAAGCACAAGGACGCAGAGGCATTCCAGTGGACCGTCGTGGTGTAACACCGATGAAGAAGACTGTTGTGGTTGACAAGAGGAGGACCGTGATTTATGACTACTGCCATTTACCTGGGCACATGCAAAGGGAGTGTCGAAGGAAACATGGACTCTGTTTGGTTTGTGGATCGGCGGATCATACTATCAGCACTTGTCCGTCGAAGCTTCGCACGAAGGATGATGTTCAGAAGCCACCGCAGAAACCTTTTCAGGGACAGAAGCAGCTGACTCAGGGACCCAATCAAGCACGAGCATTTACCCTGACGGCTGAGGAAGCTAAGGCTTCAGGGGAAGTTGTTTCAGGTATTCTACTTGTTCGTGGTTTTCTCGCATTAGCGTTATTTGATTCTGGTGCATCCCATTGTTTTATGTCGTCCAAGTTTATTGCTACGCACTCGATTACTTGCACGACCCTGTCTAGTTTCTGGGACATACACACTGGGAATGGGAAAATCATATCTAGTAGAGAATGTAAGGATTGTGCAGTTGTTGTTTGCGGACGGGAGCTATTTGCGGATTTCTTGGTAATTGATACAGGCAGCTATGAAGTCTTCTTGGGAATGGATTTTCTCGGCACTTTCCATGCTCACATTGATTGTAGGGTAAAGAAAGTAATTTTCCAGATTCCCGGACATCCAGAGTTTATCTTCACTGGAGGAAGCAGTTCTGTCGGGCCAGTCGAGTTTAGAACTAGGCCAACAACTAGTGTTCTTTCGTCGTTGGAGGTTGATAAAGATAAAGCGCCAGTTGTTGTTTAAGATTTCATGGACGTGTTCGAAGACATATCAGGTTTACCGCCGAAGCGAGACGTGGAGTTCGTAATTGATCTTGTTCCTGATGCCGCGCCGGTTTCTAAAACGTACTATCCAATGGCACCAGTGGAGTTGGAAGAAGTTAAGAAACAGGTTACTGAATTACTTGAGAAGGGTTGGATTCGAAGCAGTAACTCGTCTTGGAGAGCTCCAGTTCTTCTAGTCAAGAAGAAAGATGGTACAAGGAGAATGTGTATCGATTATCGAGAATTAAACCGGGTGACTATTAAGAACAAGTGCCCGATCCCTCGCATTGGCGAATTATTTGAGCAACTTAGTGGCGCGAGGGTATTCTCGAAGATGGATTTGCGATCCGGATATCATCAGGTCCGAGTTAAAACAGAAGATATTTGCAAGACGGCGTTCCGAACTCGGTATGGACATTACGAGTACTTAGTGATACCCTTCGGAGTAACGAATGCACCGGCGATATTTATGGACTTGATGAACTGAATCTTTTCACCATTCTTGGACCAGTTTATAGTGGTGTTCATTGATGATATTTTGGTCTACTCGAAGAGTATTGAAGAGCATGTAGAACATTTGAAGATCGCACTGCAGACGCTGAGACAAGAAAAATTATATGCAAAGATGAGCAAGTGGGAATTTTGGCTTGAAGAAGTGAAGTTTTTGGGGCATGTAGTGTCTGGCGATGGAATCGCTGTTGATCCCGAAAAGATTGCAGCAGTTCGAGATTGGCCGATTCCGAAGAGTGTTGCGGAGATAAGAAGCTTCTTTAGACTAGCCGGGTATTACAGAAGGTTCGTGGAGAACTTTGCTCGTCTGGCGGAGCCATTGACCAAGCTTACGCGCAAGGAGGTACCTTTTGTGTGGACAGAGATGTGTGCGTCAGCTTTTGAGGCGTTGAAGCAGATATTGATAACCGCTCCTATTCTGACCGTGCCAGAAAATTCCGGAGGATTGGTGATTCACAGCGACGCATCTGGGAAAGGATTGGGATGTGTTTTGATGCAGCATGGGAAGGTTATAGCATACGCATCAAGACAGTTGAAGACTCATGAGAAGAATTACCCAACTCATGACTTGGAGCTTGCAGCTGTGATCTTCGCTTTGAAGATTTGGAGACACTACCTTTTAGGCGAAAGGGTTGAGGTTTTCACCGATCATAAAAACTTGAAGTATATGTTCACGCAAAAGGGGCTTAATATGAGGCAATGTAGATGGTTGGAGCTGATGACTGACTACGATCTTGATCTTAAGTACTATCCGGGAAAAGTTAATGTTGTGCCGGATGCGCTTAGTCGGTTGCCAGCAATTCTGATGTTGACTGTACAGAAGGAACTCATTGAAGATTTTCGAAGATTTGATTTGGAGGTTGTGCTACCGCATTCTTCGGGACAGTTGATGCAGCTACAGGTACATTCGTCGTTGATCGAGAATATGAAAGCAGCACAAGATCGACAAAAGAGTTGGGCAGATATGTCGAGAAGACCTATAGAGTTCGCCGTGGGTGATTTGGTATTCTTGAAGATATCACCGACTAGAGGGGTGATTCGTTTCGGAAGTCGAGAAAAGCTCAGTCCTCGATTCGACGGACCTTTTGAGATTTTGGAGCGTGTTGGTAAGGTAGCGTATCGATTGGCGTTGCCGCAATTCTTGGCGAATGTTCATGATGTGTTTCACGTATCTCAACTCCGTAAGTATGTTCAAGATGAAACACATGTGTTGGATCATTCGAAGCTGACTGTTCGAGAAGACTTGACTTTTGAGGAGCGACCGGTGTCGATTGTAGATCGAAGGGAAAAGGTTCTTAAGAACAAAGTTATCCCTCTTGTACTTGTTTCTTGGGGTAATCGCTCACATGGAGAGTCAACTTAGGAACGAGAAGATGAAATCCGACAGAAGTTTCCCCATCTATTTTTGTAGTTTGATTGATCGTTTATCCTTTCTTGTTCTTGGAATTTCGAGGACGAAATTCTTTTTGTAGTTGGGTATAATGTAACAACCGAGTTCAGTTATACCAATTTGTTTCGTATTTAATATTTATGATATTTTATTGATTTATCTTGTTTGGGTGCGAAGGGTAGTTTACTTTTACATTATATTCGACCCGACCCGCTTGCTTGAACGGGTTAATTCATATTTATATACTACCCTGATTTGTTAATTAGACACGTGCATTTAATGTGGATACTGCATTTTGCTAATTGATCTTTCATTTTAAGTTTTGGAGGTTCTATAAAATTTTCATATTTCAAATCCAAAATTTTGGACCCGACCCGGGCGCATTTCTGAAATATTTTGTATCCCGCCAAATTCTAATTATTTTTAAATTTTTTAAAATTTGTTTAATATATTTTACAGCCTAAAGATTTTACTAACCAAAACATATTGTCCTAACTAAATAAAAAAAAATTAAATTTTAAAATCCTGTTAAAATCTTAGGCAACTCAGCCCTTTTCCTCTGGGTCCCACTCCCCGAACCAATGAGATTCTCTCATTTCCCTGCGCTTGGGCCCCACCACCGAGCTCTCTCTCTCTCTCTCTCTCTCTCTCTCTTTTCCTCTCTCTTTTCCCCGAGCCAATTGAATTCCTTCCTTGCGCCGACCCCACCGAGCTCTCTCTTTCTCTCTCCCCTTTCTTTCTCCTCTCGCGCTCCCTCTCTCTCCTCTCGCGAACACTGTTCGCTTCTCGAATCTCGTCACCGCCCGCAGATCTCGTCACCTCCCTTCTCTAAAAATTCTTTCCCTCCTTCTCCCTCGTTTTAACACCGAGCCCATCGCCACGAACCCATCGCCTCCATCAACCCTAACCCTATTCCTCTGCTCCACAACCCTCGTCTCCATCCTCAACTCCTCTCCTCCTCCTCTCCATCTTCTTCTTCTTCTCTTTCTTCTTCCTCGAGCCTCTCTCCCCTGCACACACACCCAACTCAACCCGAGAACCCATCTTCCCATCGCCGCCGACCATATCTCATCTCATCGCCATCGCCATCTCCTTCCTCTCCCTCTCCTCTGCACCCTCACCTCACCAGAATCCCTACACATCCTGCACACCAAACCCAGCCGACTACAACCGACTCCAAACCCTAAATCGAAACCCTAGCCTCGCCGGGAAACCCTCACGCCGGCAACCCTCGTCGTCGTCACCCCTTGCCGACCCCCCTGGAATCCCAGAACACATAACCACAGTAAGATCTCTTCCATTCTTCTTTTTCTTTTTCCATGCATTTTGCATTTCCTTCTTGATTATTCACTGTTCTTGGTTTGCCGGAATCCGACCGTGCCGGCGACGATCACGACGACCCAGCAAGCATCTCTGACCCGTGTGATCCCCTGGTGCGTTGTTTGAACTCGTTCCGTGTACCGTGCGGGCGTCGCGACTTTTCCCGCCGACGCGTGACGTTCCGTATACCCGCTTCGTGATCTGTCGAGGCAAGTAAAACTTGCTACATGCTATTATATTATTTTTATACATATTTAATTTCATGATTCAACCTGTAAATTAAACCTAAGGCTATTGGTTTCCATTTTACATTTTGATGTCCAGTTATATCATTTTAGATTTACAACTTGAAACCTACCATGTAGTATTTTGTTTTATTATACCTAGTACCCATATCCATATTTAAATCATATAATAATTATTTACATGGCCCATAGTACCCTTTTAGATAGTTTATAATGTTTCAAACACCCGTTTGCATCCATCTCGTCTAGTATACATATTATTGCATCAATAGATCACTTGAATATATAATATTATAATATTAACATTCCACATTTGATATATTGTAGTTTAATTAGTATTGGAACTTTAACTTTAACCCTAATCATAACTGTGCATCTATATGCCTTAATCTGTACCCGATTGCATATCACATTACAATGTTCCATTTTATTGTTCCATTAGTACCCCATGCTTGTTTTGTTTACCCATGCTTATGTTAGTGGATTATGAGCACCCACATGACATCTTGTGCACCCTGACATGACTTGTTGTACCTATTACTTGACGCGACATGGTACCGTGCACCTCTCGACATGACATGATACCTATATACTACCTGGCTTGACCTGATGTACCATGGCTTAACCTGTTACCTGATCTTGTGTCTAATGCCAATAAACCTGACATGTTGTCCTTACGGACAGTTCCTGTTGTCTATACAGACAAACCTGTACCTGCCTGATCCTGTGTTGGCATTAGCTCTAGATTACTTAACACCTGACTTGAACACTTATAACTTGGGGGTATGGGAAAATCAATGATGAAACCTGACTTTTAACTCGACGGTTCTTTACCTTTTCTGATCAGTCTTACGGGCTAGGCCAGCCCCGGGGTGATGCTGCTGACATCACCCGTCATTACCTACTACCCTTTTTACTGCCTTGCGGCACGTCTCGGATTCAGCCCGAGAGTCATAGACCGTGATCTCGGGCACGCACGGGATACTATTGAGTTACATCGATGATTCATCAAATTGATTTCAAAGACTTGAGAGTAGTTAACCCAATAGACCAGTTTAGATTACTCACTGCACACTGCCTTTCACTGCCCTGATTTACATTGCTGTTACACCTGCTTTACTATTTTTGATCATACTTGCATATCTTGCTACCCCGTTTATATATTATTGCTTGATGTCATGACGTGCTGACGTCTGGGTTTTGCATGTCCCAGATTCCGTACATTTGCTGCAGTCCGAGCAGGAGTACTTCAGTCAACAGGCTGAGCAGTGAGGACTCGTTAGTAGTTAGTTCTTTTATTTTCGGTATTTTCATTCCTGATATGAGCCCGCATTATGGGACATACATTCCAGTTATTCTTGTATTGGATCTTTTGCTTCCGCATTATTTTATTCTTGACTCATTTTATTTTGGCTTATGGACATGTGTTAGATAGTTTATTATTGTTCTTAATATCTCTACAGCCGTAATGTGATTGTGGAAGAATAATTCCTATCCACAGGTAGCATGGTTTGCTATGTCACGTGCCTACCTTCGCGTACTCTGGGAAGCGGGGCGTGACATGGTTCTTTTGGTATCAGAGCCATAGGTTATAGGTTAATCGGGTTTGATTCTTTTGTAGTTGGGTATTGGACCAAATACACGAATCAGAATACTCGTGATTAAGAAACATGTCCTGCCACATTACCGTCTTACCATTCTTGAATCTTAACCTCCTCCTGATTATACTTTTACGATATACAAACCTCCTTTTCATATCGACTCGAAACCTGGTTCCTTGTTTATCTCTAGAACTTAGGAAACTTGGGTGGAGTTATGTAATTGTAGCTATGATACCGCGGCATGGTTACAATGCGGTACTCTATTTAAGTAACTTGGAGTTCTAGCCTTGATTCATATCCTTAATCTACATTTGAATCTGTTATCATGCTAATCCTTTTGGTGCTTTGATTTCAGGAACATGACAGACAAGAATCTGAAAACGTACCAAAGACGTGTTGACGAAACCGCTATGCTTGGAGTAATACGTGGGATGTTGGAGAACCAAAGGCGACAGACCGAGCTAATCCAGCAGCAAGCTGAATCTTTTCAGGAGGGTTTGCGGACCGTTCAGCAGTCCGTAAACAATGTTGTGGCCAGACCAGGAGATCGTGTGGGTACCGTGGCGGATTTCAGGAGACTGGGTCCGTCTGTCTTTACTGGTTTGGAGGAGCCGTTGCCAGCGGAGCAGTGGCTGGTTGACACAGAGAATTTACTCATTGCGGCACAGATCCCAGAAGATAAGAGAGTGGATGTGGTACGCATCCAGTTAGTGGATTACGCCCGTGAATGGTGGCTTATGGAAGAGACCCGCTTGCCCAAGCCGATAAAGTGGGCGGATTTTTCGAAGAGTTTCTTGGAGAAGTTCTTCCCGCGGACTGCACGGGAGGAAATGGAAGAAAAGTTCGTCAGTTTGAAGCAAAACGGCGCACCTGTGGATGTACATGCAGCTGAGTGGACGCGGCTCAGTAGATTTGCTGGACCTTTGGTTGCCAACGATGCTGATAGGGCAAGGAGGTTCATGCACAGTTTGGATGTGGATATCCAGAGGCAGATTGTCTCCCTGGGTTTGACCACTTTTTCTCCGTGTGGGTGCTTGATGTGATCATCACCTACTGTCGGCGTATTGACGAGTCTTTAGAGTGCTACATAGAGGTTTTACTGGCTCAGGCAAAACGAAATAGGGGCACGTATGTGATATGTGCGGGACCGAGAATAATGTGTGTATGTGATACCATATTCTATTCTCGTGATTTTTTGTATCGGTCGGTTATATGTGATATAGTCGGGTTATCGAATCAAGTGTTGATTCGATAAGTCGATACATTGGATGTTAATCGGTTATATGAGATATAACCGGATTATTAAGTCAAGTGGTGATTTAATAATTTAATGTATAATTGTATATTTGATATAATAATTTACATTAACTAACATTTGCTCACTTAAGGATTTTTCGCACTTGTGTACAACTTAATATATATGTGATATATATTAAAATGTGTTTTCTTTTTGTATCATGGTTATTGGTACATCATACATGGGTGTATGAGACACACACCATTCTATTTATTATAGTGGGTTATAATTATTTAAGCTAATTACAAAATTGGTGGATATTTGGAAAGAGCATGAAGCTTGTACAAGCTTGTTTTGTTTTAACAAAGTCCACTAACTTTGTTTTTACCTTAGATATTTTTTAACCTAACCATTTGGATTAGCCATGGTTATGTCTCTACATGAGTTAGTATTTGATACCCACTCACCCATGATTAGCTCTCTCACTTGATCATTATCCTCATCTCATTATTTGTTCATCTTCTTCTATGAGCTCAAAAGCTCTCTAGGTTTTGATTAAGTGAGAAAGAAAAATGAGAAAACAAATTCTAAAGTGAGCCCGCTTCCTATTTCTCCATCCTCTACTAGATTAGCACTTTAGTATAGGGTGTTTGCTTCACTAATCCCATAGTTAGTGAAGTAGTAGCTTGAGTTGGTATCCCCTCGACGTAGATCATCTTCGGCCTCGGAGACTTCAAGCAAGGTCGCTCCTTTTGCCTCGTGAAGCCATGCAAGAGTCCGGGAGAACCACGATCGCAGCGAAGGGACTTCAACAAGGAGCTAATGAAGTGAAGGACCGATCTACAAAGGTTGTATTTTCTTCTTCACTTAGATAGTAAATAGTTTACTATATGTTTTCGTATTGTATTCTAACTAACGATTCTAGTTTAGAGTTCCCTTTCACGGCAAAATTTTTAAAATGGCATGGACGATACCTCCTGAAACCTTGCTGCCGTCGAAAAGATCCCTATAGTTTGCGATCCTGGATTGTATACAAGGATTGATGTGATATTACCGGTAGGGCAAAAATTTCATTTTTTTATTTCTTTCCGCGATGCTCTATCATTTCAGCTTTTATATCGCGAAGGTCGCGATTGCCCAATCATTTCGGCTATTTTTCGCGGTGCCCAATCATTTTGGCTATTTGTTTTATTTTTACTCGCTGTTTTTTATTGCGAGTTGCCCAATCATTTCGGCTACTTTGCGTGCATACATTTTTACTTGCTGATTTTGTTGCAGGTTTCCCCATCATTTCGGCTATTTCGTATGCATGTGTGGCTTGCTAGCTTTTTTGCTGAAAGCTTGGAATTAGATACTGATTTCGGCATCAGCACCGCTACAACTAGGATATTGCCAGGAGCGAATCATCATTTGCCTCTGTCGATGACGAACAAAGGTGGCTTAGTAAACAGGGTTACGATCTTGTCGACTAAGACTTTTGACTTCATGAGCCGTAAGGGTCTCATAAAGGTATTTCTCCCTACAAGTCGTGAGGATCTCGTAGGTGCATTTTCTCTCTAGGAATCGTGAGGATTCCTAAGTGCATGATCCCTTATAAGTCGTAAGGATCTTACAAGAGTGCTTTCTCCTTATAAGCCGAGAGGGCTTACAAGGGGGTTCACCGTGCAAACATATCCCTAGTCACGGATGGGACTTTGTTAGGGAAATGTTTTTTCGCGCCCGTGGATTGTATACAAGGGTCAGCATTGAGCCGCTTGTAGGGCAGTATTGGAGGTTGTGGTGGCCACTTAGGAACAGGTTCAGATCCCTGTAGCTTAAGACTTCTGAATCTTATAAGCCGTGAGGGTCTCATAAGAGGGTTCTCCTTACGAGTCGTGAGGATCTCGTAAGTGTACTTTCTCCTTAGGAATCGTGGGGATCCTTAAGTGTGTTGCTCCCTTGTGAGTCGTAAGGATCTCACGCAGGTGGTTTCTCCTCACAAGGTCGAGAGGACCTTGCAAGTTTCTTTTAACGAGATTGCGCCCTTTCGGGTTTTCAGAAAAACTCGCCGGTAGCCCTGCTGTTTTTACTCACGGAGCGCTTTCGGGTTTTCATCCGTGCCCATTTTGCTTATGAACATACCGTTTTCTTTTTTTCTTTTCTTTTATTCTTTTATTCTTCTTTTTTTTGTGTCAGCCTTGGGATGCTGCAATCCACAGTAGTTTATCGACGTCTCGGTCAACAGCCAGTTCTAGGACATAGTGGTCCATTGTTAGTTTAAGGACGTTTCGATCCGTGGTTAGTTTAAGGACGTTTCGGTCCGTGGTTAGTTTAAGGACGTTTCGATCCTTCGCCGGTTATTACTTATAGAGTTTGGGCTTAGGAAGATAGTGAGCGGACATAGGCGTCGTCATCTATCGTTGACCTAGGCCGTGACTCGTCAGGCGTAGTATTTTTTCAGGAATCGACCTTTTATTGGCCGGAAAGGTCTTTCACCATGCATGTCCATGAGTAGGTAGGCTCCACCCTGGTAAACTTTTTCTATGATATACGGGCCTTCATAGTTCGGCTCGAATTTTCCCCGTTTGGCGCGTTTAGGGATCATAGGTCTTTTGACCACTAGCACGAGTTCGCCTTAGCGGAATGTTCTCGGCCTAGTCAATCTTTCATATGAGCGCGTCATCTTCGCTTTGTACGCCTCTAGATTTTGTTGCGCTATGAGCCGGGTTTCATCAAGGGCGTCGAGCTCCTCAAGCCGAAGGCGAGTATTTTCTTCGTTTGTTAGCTCGTAATGAACTGCCACTCGTAGAGAGGGTAACTCAATCTCGAGGGGGAGTACCGCTTCCGTACCGAATACCAATGCGTACGGCGTTGTGTTCGTGGCCATTTTGAATGTAGTTCGATATGCCCAGAGAGCTTCATGCAGTCTCTCATGCCAGTCCTTCTTATTTCGAGGCACCGTCTTTTTCACGATTTTCGTCAAGGTCTTGTTGAAAGCCTCAGCTAGACCGTTAGCTCGGGGATTATAAACTGAAGAGTATCTCCAGTCTATGTTATGCTGTTGTGCGAAGCGGCTGATCTTGTGGCATCTGTAGGCTGGCCCGTTATCGGAGATGATCCGTCTCGGAGTTCCAAACCGATAAATGACATGTGTCTTGAAGAAATGGAGGATATTCTCCATCTTCACTTCCCTCAGCGGTACTGCTTCTGCCCATTTGGAGAAGTAAACAGTTGTCGCCAAAATGAATCGATGTCCTCTGGACGATGCTGGTTCGATGGGGCCGATTATGTAAGTCCCCTACATTTCGAACGGCCAGCTAGCCACTGTCGGATGCAGTGGATTCGGATGCTGGTGGATAAAGTCCCCATGGATCTGGCACGAGTGGCATTGCTTCGCATACTCGAGGCAGCCCTGAATCATCGTGGGTCAATAGTAGCCCATCCTTTTGATTTTTAGCTTCATTTTCGACCCGGCTTGGTGAGAACCGCAGAGTCCGTCGTGAATTTCTTGGACGACTCTCTTTGCCTCTTCAGGTCCCAGGCATCTTAGCCACAAAGAATCAAATGATCTTTTATACAGGGTATCATTGATGAAGGCAAAAGATAAAGCTCGCTTCATGAGCTGATGTTTTGAGGACGTATCTTCAGGTGTTCGACGGGATTTGAAGTAGTCTATAAAGACTTCTCTCCAATTCTCAACCTTTTCTTGGTCTTTTACTTGCAGAGCCATTTGCTCGGTAGCTTCCTTTTCTTCGGACGACTCCGGAGATATTTCTGCCGGTGCAAGAACCCGACGGCTTTGCACAATAATCCTCACGTCATCGAGGCTCTCGTCAGCCAGTTCTTTAGTGAGCTTGGCTAATGCATCCGCCTTGCTATTTTCCACACGTTGTATGCTTTCCAAGGTGTAGGAAGGAATCTGAATTAGTAGTTGTTGTACTCTCTCGCCGTACTCCACCAACTCTGGCTTGCACGTTTGGTAGTCGCCGTTTACTTGACTAATGACCAGTTGGGAGTCTCCATATATGAGCAGGTTTTCAATTCCCATATCGATGGCGATCTCGAGACTTGCTATCAAAGCTTCATACTCGGCTTCGTTGTTTGTCCTCGGCTCTGTTAAGGAGAAGGCAAAGCGCATTATCCCTCCTTATGGAGTCACGAAGATGAAGCCTACCCCTAATTTGATTATGGGGGTGCTTTGTTTGCGCTTTTTCATGGAAGATGCTCTATCGAAGTAAAGTTCCCATTGGGTATCATTCTCTCTTCTCTCCCTGGCGATCGTGTCAAACGCGTGTTCGTCTAGCACTTCGCAATTCAAAGGAGAATCGGCAGGTATCGGGTCCTCAGCGAGGAAGTCAGCGATGGCCTGGCCTTTCACTGCCTTAAGAGGCCGATAAGTTATCGAGAACTCTATCAAGAGCAGGGCCCATTTAACGAGTCGCCCTGTCAATATGGCCTTTGACATCAAATACTTGAGAGGATCCATTTTTGATATGAGATGGACCTCATGTGCCAACGCGTAGTGCCTGAGCTTCGTTATTGCGAAGATCAACGCCAGGCAGTGTTTTTCAATGAGAGAGTAATTACTTTCTGCCCCCAGGAGAACTCGACTCGGATAATAAAGGGCTCTCTCTTTCCCTTGATCGTTCTCTTATGCCCATATTGCACCTAGCGAACCTTCGAGGGCTGTTGTATACATGACGAGAGGTTTTCCTTTAACGGGAGCGGTCAGTACTGGAGGATTCTGCAGGTATTGCTTGATTTCATCTAGCGCACTTTGGCATTTGTGATCGTTCTCGTCAAAAATTTTTGCGCAAAAGAGCCCAAGGTATCAAATGACAGCGATACGCTTAAGAAAATGCGAACCAGTATTTTCCGGACTGTATTTTGACAAACTCCCGAATGAGAAACAGCTAAACTCTGATGGTATCAAAAGCGTCTCGAAAAATCCTTCGATTTGATATATTATGGGCCTCATAATTCATCCAGAATCAAAAGTTATGAGGCATCACGTGCCCACACGTGACCATTTACAAGCAAAGCCTGTAGGCACTTAATAAAATAAATGATTAAAAGAGGGTCACGTGACCACACGCGATGGGCCTTTAAACCCTCTGAAAGAAATTAAAAAAATATTATAAAACAGCAAGGAATACTCCAATGGGGCATCACGTGCCCACACGTGACCAAAGGTCACGTGCAAACATGTGATGGGTTCCTAAGCTCTCTGAATTAATAGAATTAAATTCTAATTAAATAATTAATCAGTGGGGTCACGTGCCAACACGTGATGGGCTCTTAAACCCTCTGAAATAATAATAATTAAATTCTAAACAATGGGGTCACGTGCCAACACGTGATAGGCCTCTAAACTCATTAAATAGAATTAAAAGTATAATAAAATAACAAGGAAAAACCCCAATAGGGCATCACGTGCTCACACGTGACCAAGGATCACGTGCTGACACGTGATAATTCCTGAGTTCTCTAAAACAACATAATTAAATGCTTAATCTAGGGGGTCACGTGACACGTGATGGGATCCTAAGATCTCTGAAACAATAGAATTAAATTCTAATTAAGGGAAATCAAAAACCCTAACTGGAAAAATATTTCTTTAAGTCTTTCCAAACAAAAAGGATGGTGTTCTGTAAAATGGAGCACCGTTGGATTAAAAATCCAATGGTGATTAAAAATCACCAATTTATAGAAAGATTATATACAAGGAAAGATTTCCGTGAAATTTGAATAACAGATAAAAGATCTTTTGGATTAAAAATCCAATGGTGAATAAAATTCACTGAATGATCTAAAGGCTCATATTAATTATGAAAACAAACAAAATCTTTCAATGAAAGATTCATTAAACAAATTGATTCTTTTCCTTCTCCTATAAATAGGAGCCAAGAAGAGAAGAGGGAGAGAGAATTTTGGGATCTTGAAATTTTCTAAAGGAAAATAGCAGAGAGAAAAGGAAGGAGAATTTAATTCTCAAGAAAGAAAACCCTAGGTGAGAAAAGAAAGGGAATCAAAACTTCAAACAGAGAATTTAATTCTCAAAATCTAAGAGTTTAACTCTTCTGCACAAAAGAACTTAGTTCTTCCCCTGGTTGAAGATCTGCAAATAGCACATCTTCCCATAAGTTGAGAATTTAATTCTCATCGGGTTGAGATCCTGCCATGCAGATCCGAAACTTAGAGGGGGAATTGAGTTTACAGAATTTAATTCTCCCAAGATAAAACTAGGGTTTAACCCTATATGAGAATTCAATTCTCCTAAAATTACAGGAATTTAATTCCTTCAAGATGAACAAACTAGGGTTTAACCCTATATAAGAATTTAATTCTTTTACATATATGGGAATTTAATTCCTCTAAAAGAAATTAGGGTTTAACCCTACAGAGAATTTAATTCTCAAAATAAAATAATGAGACTTAAAAGATCTCTGTGCATGAAAAGAACTAAGATCACGTGTCCCCACGTGACCCCTGAAGAGATCCCCAAAAATGAAAAGGAAAAGGCTTTGAGGCAATGCCTCACGTGCTCTCACGTGACCTCCAAAACAAAAGGAATAAAAGAAGGGAAATCTAAGCTTTGGGCGCTCTCATGTGTTACCACGTAACCCCTTAACAAACGCTTTAACAGTCAGCGCACAGATGACCATCACGTACCAACACGTGATGCTCAAAACAAAAATATAAAAAGTGTTTAATACTTAATTGCAGAGCGAAGAAAAGGAATCTGGTCCTACCTTTGGGCGCCCTCACGTGTCCACACGTTACCCCTTTTCTTTAGTGTTTAACACTAATTCGAGAGCTTTATTCCCAGTGTTTAACACTGGTTATCTTTTAGTGTTTAACACTAATTTGAAAATATTATTTCCAATGTTTAACACTGTTATTTTCTAGTGTTTAACACTAATTTGGGATTCTATATTTCCAGTGTTTAACACTGTTGTTCTTTAGTGTTTGACGCTACTTTTAGCCAAATTGGCTAATTTTCCAGAGGCAAAATTCCCTCCTCCAAATGAATCTCAAAATTGAGGAAATAAAAAATGAAAATGTTTAGCATTGCTAAATAATGTGGGCTTGAACCCAGAAAAATGTTTAATGGTCCAACGAAGAGCCAATATTTCTAATCTAATTGGACTTAGCCCAAACTGGCCATAAGTCCTCAATTCAGATTTAACTGAGCCAATGTGCTCATAATCTAATTATTTGATCTTAGTTCCAAATTGGACTACAGATCCCCAAGCAACCTTGGTTCAAGGGTACATCTATTCCCTTCTTTGATAATTGTCGTTGTAATTCCTCAACGTCTTCAAAGAGGTGACGGGTCCCGACAACCACACATCTCACAGACTATGACGTCTCTAAACTACGGACTGTGGGGTCCTTAAACTCATGGACTATAATGTCCTTAACCTTGACTGTGAGGTCTTTAAACTCACGGACTATGATGTCCTTAATCTTGACTGTGAGGTCTTTAAACTCACGGACTATGATGTCCTTAACCTTGACTGTGGGGTCTTTAACTCACGGGGTATAATGTCCTTAACCTTGACTGTGAGGTCTTTAAACTCACGGACTATGATGTCCTTAACCTTGACTGGGATGTCTTTAAACTAACGATGGACCACTATGTCCCTAAACTGGAAATCGACCGAAATGTCCCTAAACTAAACAATAGAGCCCAAATGCTCTCTTGTTGGATCTAAATGATCCTGTTAAGTTGATCTTAGTCTAGAAATTAGACTAACGTATTCTTAACACACGTTTAAGTTGATCTTAGTCTCAAATGAGGCTAACGTATCCTTAAACCCAACCCCCAAACCCAAATCTAAAAAGATACGGATTTGGTCTAATCCACGTCCTACGGGCGACAACGTAAATTAGTCTCCGTATACAATCCACGGGCAACCACAAACAAAACAAACACCCACGACACGAAGTGACCATCTGGAGAAGGAGAAAGTTGTTACCGTGATGCGGTAGCGTAATTAACTGCAGGGGCTTGCGCCTGCAGGGAAGAGCGTCCCCACAATCAAAAACCCCTCAAACGAGGGGGAATCTGACGAAGTCTGCTACATCGGCCGTATCCGTTTAAACCTTCGATACATGGTGCCATAAATCAACTTGGCATCTTCGGAGAGGTGGACGGATAGCACCAAATAGCATATGTCCCTAGATTCAGGCAAGACAGTCCGTCTTCCCGGTTTCCGGCGGTAAACAGTGATCCCAAACGAAAGGGGTCCCTTTCTTCATTAGGTGACTATAAGGACGGTACTTGCCGGAGAGATTGGCTATAAATCGCCGGATTTACGCGAACTTCCCTTGGAGAGACCGCAGTTGCTTGAGAGTCCTTGGCGGAGGCATTTCCATGATCTCCTCGATCTTCGACGGGTCTATTTCGATGCTTCGGTGTCGGACGACGAATGCTAAGAACTTGCCCGAGGAAACCCCGAACGCGCATTTGAGAGGGTTCATCTTCAAGTTGTATTGCCAAAGGCGTTGAAATACGATCTTCAGATGCTCTAGATGTTCCTCATATGATTTGCTTTTAACTACGAGGTCGTCGATATAACATTCGACAATTTCATGTATGAGGTCATCGAAGATCTTCGTCATGGCCCTCTGATAGGTGGCACCAGCGTTCTTTAGACTGAAAGGCATTACCTTGTAGCAGAATATACCCAAAGGGGTCCGGAAAGCGGTGTGCTTCTGGTCCTCGGGATGCATCTTTATCTGATTGTATCCTGATGATCTGTCCATGAAGGAGAAGACTTCGTGAGTGGATGTGTTATCTATCTTCAGCTCAGTGATTGGTACTGGAAAGTCGTCCTTTGGGCAAGCTTTGTTGAGATCCCGAAAGTCCACACATATGCGCACCATCCCATTTTTCTTCATCACCGGGACGATGTTGGCGATCCAGTCAGGATACTGAACCTCTTGGATGAACCCACAGTCGATTAGCTTCTTGACCTCGGCGTTGATGCTCATCTCAAGCTCGAGCCGCATTCTCCTCGGTGCTTATTTGATTGGCTTGACGTCTAGGGATATTGCCAATTCGTGGACAGCAATCTCTGGATCTAGTCCTGGCATCTCGGAATAGTTCCATGCGATGCAATCTTTATGCTGCATGAGCACGCTCTTTAGTGTAGCCACCCCTTCTTCAGACAGCAGCTCACTGACGAATGTCAGCCGCGTATCACTCGTCGTCCCTAAATCAATTTTCTTGAGGTTATCTGCAGTAGTATGTATTCCATCTTTCAGCTTTTTTGGCGCCGGTGGAAATTCTGAGATCACCTCATCATCATTGTTCTCGAAGCACCAAGGGAGGTCATCCATATTCTCGGACTCTTCTTTTGACAACGTTATCGCATGACAAGTGCGAGATCGTTTCCAAGATTGATGTTGATCTGATTCTACTCTCGTTATACACGTCGCTTTTGGTTCATGCTTCTGTGGCGGGCTTACCCTCCAACTACTAGATAGAGCGAACCTGCCCTGTTGATATTGGTTTTCAACCCAGTTCTTGAAGGTGAAGCAGTCTTCGAGAGGATGTCATATTGCTCGGTGATAAGAGCAATAATCTGGGTAAGAGACCTCGTTTGCTTGGTCGGGGTGTTTGGACTCCGGAAGTGTCGTCATCTGATACTTTACGACGAGATCGAATATCTTGTTTGTCTTATCTTGGGGAAAAGAATATTCCCGGCCCATCTTTTTTATAAGGGACGGATCCCGGCTGCTCAACCCCTGCTTGCGTAGTTTCTCGGACCCGCTGGGCTGCTGTCGAACGTTTCTTCCGTTCTTTAGTTTATTTTTGCCTCTGCGCCGGGTCTTTTGTATGACGGGATGGCGGCGAGGAGTATTGTCATTTTCCGCGGCCTATTGAAGGAGGCGCTGCGGCCTATTGAAGGAGGCGCTGCGTCCTGGCTTTCTCGTAAATGGCCATCTCGTGGTTATGGTCATCCCGGACCTTTTGACCCGCTTCCCTGATCAATTTGTCCATCCGTTCTTCAAACGACGGACTCGGCGTTTTGATGACAGGACCTTGTTTTGGTTCAGGGTCAGCGTCTTTTAACAGGGCGTCTCCTTCTTCATCGAAGTCATGTATGACGTAGCTATCATGGACTCATTCCCGTTTCTTGGATTGGACATATCCGAGCCCGATTGTTTCCATTCTCCCGTTGGACGACTTTCGCTGAGTTCCAGGGACGTTCCAGATCCTGTTGTAGAACTGAGCTTGTCGAGTAGTCTGTCTGAAGGGTACCCCTTGGCGCTTCAAGAGTCTTTTTAATCCGTCTGTGTAATATCTGGGCGGACGTATAGGCTGGAGCCTGTCAAGTGTAAAATCCGTGCCATGCCAAATTTCTTTTTCCATTTTGGTTTCCCCGGATCGGTAGAATAGGATCGCCTTTTCACCCTTTTGCCTGGGGGGGACATAGAATGTTTGCAGTTCTTGCACACTATAATTTTCAAATGCATCGAGCTCTTTATAATACTCTTGTGGAACCATGGCAACTTGCAAACTCCGATCATCATTAGGGAGGGCTTGCATTGATGGCCAAATAGAAAATACGACATTGACTTCATCTTCGGAGTCGCTTCCGAAGATCAACATAGGAGTGGACGGTCCTGGCTTGTTGCATTGGAGCGGACCTGAATAAACTATTTCTTCCTCCTCCTCAGTATCACTCCCGAAGACTGGAATAACGGTGATAGCTTTGTTCTTGTCCTCCGATTTGCGACATCTTTCTGTATCTTCGAAATCTGGCAGGAAGTATTTTGCGTCTTCGTACCTTCGGACTTCGTTCACGGAGAATGGGTTCAGCTCTCCTGTTACGATATACTCGAGACCATCCTTGAAATACTTCATACACTGATGTTGTGTAGAAAGGATGATATTGTACTCGTGTAACCAAGGCCGGCCGAGCAAAGCGTTATAGCAGGTCTTGGCGTCGATGACATGAAACTTAATGTCCGTGACAAGCAGCCCAAAGCGTAGTGTCAATATTACAGACCCAAGCGTTCATGATGACTGAGAGTCAAACCCGGAGATGGTGATTTTATCACAAGCGAGGTGCTGAACGCTCATGCAAATTTCCTTCAACACTCTCACATTGAGGAGATTGATGGAGGATTCATTGTCGACCAGGATTTTGCCTATCTTGATATCATGACAGTATCCGGAGACATAAAGGGGACGGTTATGTTCGCACGTCCCGAGGAGGAGATCTTCATCGCCGAAGGTGATATCGGCCGTGTGTACTTTTTCCAGCTCGTCTTTCATCTTTTCTTCGGCGAGGAAAGCTTGGAATTGCTCGGGCTCCTGCAGTGCCTTGATCAAAGAATCTCTTGCTTCTTTTGATAGCAGAAGGGCGTCGAGAATGCTGAGCTGCGAAGGTAGCTTTCTCAAGTGTGCCAGAACGTTGTAGTCCACCTTACTTTTCTTTGGCGGGTCCTTGGCGGTCAGCTCTTTGATAACTTGGTCATCTAGGACGATATCCTCAGGGACTTTTTCTTTTCCCTTATCTTTTCTATTCGCGGGCCCAAGATTCTTTTCGGCAGCGTACGATTGCGCGGCTGAATATTTTTACAGGTCTTCGGCTCTTCCTCTTTTCCCGAGGTGGACTCTTTAAAGAGAGGGCCAAGAGTCATTTCTTCGTCAGAGTTGCTCCCGAAGGTAAGAACTTGCGATCCCCCAGCGTCGACCATGTGACAGTTGCCGATAATTCTTTTACGCTCCTCGGTCGTATTTCTTTGCTACCGATGAGTTTTGCGTTTCATCCGCTTGAAATTTTGCCGGTGAGCAACATATCGCTGCCACCATCTTTTAAATGCATTGCACTCTTCGGTGGGGTGTGCAACCTTTCGATGATATAAGCAGTAGCTAGGATGCATTTTCGCTTCACCAAGAACGTTTCCTTCGGAGGGTGGCGGCTTCATTCCCATCGATATGGCTTTGGCGAACCTCTTCCTAGCATTGAACCTGCTTTTATTTGCGGCGGATGTACTTTGATCTGGCGGGAGCGTGTCAACCCTTTCGTCCAGTCGCCAGCATTTGGCTTTTTCAAATATGGCCATCTCACGCTCTCGAGCAGCTTTGCTTTTAAGAAGAGCTTCGTTCAGGAATGCATCAATTATTTCGTCTGATGGCCCTAGAAGTTCCAGCTCAGGACTTGCCCCCAGTTTCTCTGTGTAAGGAGCTTCTTCATTGTCTATCGACGAGTGAGAGATCACATGGCAACTTGCTACGCAATCTTCAGATTCATCCGACGGGTCTTCTCTATCATCTCCGTCTTCAAGGACGTGACTGAGAAATCCTTGGAGTGTGATTGGAGTCCGCGCCTTTGGGTAATACTCTTCCAGCGCGTCAATCTGCTTTTGCAGGTCCGTGCGCCTGTCACCAGGCTTCATGAGCTTCTTGGATTTCTTCTTCTTTTTCGAAGATTTTGACGGCTGGGTGTGAGCACTTTGACTATCACCACCAATTTTTGGAGTTGGGCGCAGTTTCAGCATTCCCTTGATAATCTCGGGTTCCAGCGGATTCTTCCACCTGATCGCCGGGCATGTTTGGAGATCGTTCATAATTCTTTTAGTTTTGGCTGAAAGAGCGACCTCCCATGGAGCTTCTTCTACGAAAGAGCATGATACCCCCAGTGTGTCCGTCTTCTTGGGAGCATGTGGCGGTGGTGGGTTCATTTTCCAATTCTCGGACAGCGCAAACTTGCCTTGTTGGTATTGGTCCTCGATCCATCTCTTAAAGACGAAGCAATCTTTAATTGGATAGCTTACCGTTTGATGGTAAGGGCAATAATTGGGACTATTAGTCTCGCCGGGTTGCAGTGATCGTTTTGGATTTGGAAGATTGATGAGCCTGTTGCGCACCGCCAGTTCGAACAGTCTCTTCGTTTTGTCCCGAAGGAACGAATAAGGATGCTTCATTTTCTCATTATAGTATCGCCGTCTCTCTTCTAGTTGATCCGTTAGTTTTGGGGCACTAGGCTGCTGTTGAGTATTCGCAACGAATGTCGCCTTCCCTTTACCCTTTTCGTTCCGCGGCTCCGGCTTTGGAGGAGACGGTCTATGACTCATCTGGTCCATCTGGGCCAGTTTGTCGATCAAAGCCTGGAACGTGGTCGGCTTGAAGAACATCATGAATTGGGAAATGGTAGCCTGAGGATCCAGAGTGCCCACAAACATGCCCACTGCCGGCGCTTCCTCGATGCACTGTTCATATTTCGACCATAAATTTCGCCACCGTATTGCGTATTGTACCTAAGTTTCTCCTGGCTTCACCCTGGCGTTAATTAATGCGGTAATCGGGGTACGCTCGCTAGCGCTCGCAAATCTCTGCGTAAACAGCAGTTCCATCTCCGCAAATGTCTTGACGGAGTCGTTTGAAAGTTCAGAATACCACTCGAATGTCGTCTCTGACAAGCTACCAACAAACTGGCGGAGTAGAAGTTTATCATCACCTCCGGTGTTGCCGCATAAGGCTCTGAATTGAGCGACGTGCTGATGCAGATTTCCCGTCCCTTTATACACATGAAATTTAGGGATCGTATATCCCGGCGGGAACTTTATTTGGTCATACCAGCCTGGATATGGTCGCCCAGTTTTAACAATTTGGCTGGCTGCTTCATTCGGCTGGTGAGCTCGTATTTGCTGAGCAATGTAGTCATCCAGAGCGGCCTTGGAGATGGTTTCCTCTTTGGCTGCTGAAAGAGCCGGAGTAGTGTTCTTTGTATCCTCTCTGTTATCTTCAATAATGATCGGGAGGTCTTCAGCTGGAGGTTCTGGCTGTAACATCATCCCAGCCATGTCTTGAAACAAAAGAGCCATTCGTTTTATATTGGCTGCTTGTTCCGCAGCATCTTTTTCTTTCCTCTCGAGCATTCTTCGAAGGAACTCGTTATCAGTTTCGTGTTCCGGACGCTGCTCCAAGGTTTCTGGATTTTCTCTTGGCCCAGTAAGTGCGGCCATCGCAGTCAGTATCTCCTGAAGTTTCTGCTGCTGTTGTTCCTGAGCCTTCGTTATCGATCGGGTAAGCGGTCGATGACCCGTAGAAGCACGACTTTCCTCTTTTCCGGAAGCCATATAAACAGTGTGTATCACCATGCCCCCGGACTTGGGGCGTTTAGGTTCGGTGTCTCTGCGATTAGTCGCGGACACAGGGGCTTTCTCTGGCCTCCTTCTCTTGTGAGCAGTTGACGTTAAGGGAGCCGTTGCAGTGGATATCCAGACGGCTGTCGCCTTCTGTGGTACCACGAGATGGCTCTTTTCTTGCTGAGCTTTGAGCTTCTTTGGCCGGCGAGAGTAGTCCTGGTCAATCACCGATTCCTGGACCTATCGCCAGACTTTATAAACTTTGGAGGAAAGACGCTGAGGGGGCTGCTCCGTCTTCTTTTCTGTAGTAATCTCCATAAGTGGAGGAGATCTCTTTAGCACGGCAGTCGGAGAGTTCTTACGAACCCTCTTAAGCGGTTCAAAGCTGTTCCCAGTTGAAACAGCAGCGTTGATTTCCACCATTGGAGCTGGCGGAGTCGATCCAGAAGGGGGTTGCCCCCAGCCTCCCTTACTCGGTGCCAGTGACGACGGCGAGCATGTCGTGCGGATGGGATTATCTCAGCTATAGGGATGGTTTCGTCATGCCCCCTGTCTTGGCGGAGAGTTGTAGCTGGTGTCAGCCTTTTGAAGACTGACGTTCGCTGAGAAGTAATGTCCAACCTATCGAATACAGACCTCTGGGCAGAGGTGACTTTGCCTGGAGCGGGAACCGGAGTGGCCAGCCTTATGAAAACTGACTTCTTGGCAGGAGAAGCCTTTCCGATGATTTCGTCCGCTTGAGCCGGAATGGCTATCCGCTTTGGGATGGCTGCTTCGGGTACCGTGGGCTTGTTAGTATTCTGGCCCAGTCTGCTGAAAGCTAAGGCAATGGAGTTGGGCGACCCGTTGAGAGGGGCCGCGGCTGTGGTAAGTCGATCAAAGACCGACTTCTTTGGGGCTTCTTGCGGCAGCATCGGGGCATTGAAGCTCATGGGTGGGATCATAGTCCCAAAGAACAGCCCAGTGGTGGCCTGAGTTACTTGGTCTACCGGTATCGTGAACAAGGAGGCCGCTTGGGGCCCGTTGGCAACACCTCCAGATGAGACGGAACGGGAGTTGAAGTTGCAGCTGCAGCTGGAGCAGTTAGAGGCCATTGATGTTATGTTTTCTGCACAGGAGAAAAACCAAATCTTAGTACCTCGAACCCAAGGGTAACCATATCAAACCACGATTCGTTCGCGAACACGACACACGAAGTGTGGAATGGAAAGAGGAAAAGGTCCCACCGGGCGTGCCAGAATCTGTTCCCCGCCGAAAACCGGAGACGCGATAAACGTCTTGCCTGAATTTCGGAACAAATGCTAATTGGTGTTATCCGTCCACCACTCCGAAGATGCCAAGTTGATTTATGGCACCACGTATCGAAGGTTTAGACGGATGCGGCCGATGTAGCAGACTTCGTCATATTCCCCCTTTTTTGAGGGGTTTTTGATTGTGGGAACGCTCTTCCCTGCAGGCGCAAGCCCCTGCAGTTAATTACACTACCGCATCGCGGTAACAACTTTCTCCTTCTCCAGATGGTCACTTCGTGTCATGTGTGTTTGTTTTATTTTCGGTTGCCCGTGGATTGTATACGGAGACTAATTTATGTTGTCGCCCGTAGGGCGTGGATTAATCCAAATTCGTATCTTCTTAGATTTGGATTTGGGGGTTGGGTTTAAGGATACGTTAGTCTCATTTGAGACTAAGACCGACTTAAACGTTTGTTAAGAATACGTTAGTCTAATTTTAGGCTAAGATCAACTTAACGGGATCGTTTAGATCTAACAAGAGGGCGTTTAGGCTCTGTTGTTTAGTTTAGAGACATTGCGGTCCATTGTTAATTTAAGAACATTATGGTCCATTGTTAGTTTAAGGACATCTCGGTCCATGGGTTTGAAGGGACCCCACAGTCCGAGGTTAAAGACATCATAGTCTGTGAGTTTAAAGACCTCACAGTCGAGGTTAAGGACATCATAGTCCGTGAGTTTAAAGACCTCACAGTCAAGGTTAAGGACATCATTGTCCGTGAGTTTAAAGACCTCACAGTCAAGGTTAAGGACATCATTGTCCGTGAATTTAAAGACCTCACAGTCAAGGTTAAGAACATCATAGTCCATGGGCTTAAGGACCCCACAGTCCAGTTTAAAGATGTCATAGTCTGTGAGATGTGTGTGGTTGTCGGGACCCGTCACCTTTCTGAAAACGTTGAAGGATTACAACGACAGATATCAAAGGAGTGAAGAGATGTATCCTTGAACCAAAGTTGATTGAGGGATCTGTAGTCCAATTTGGAACTAAGATCAGTTAATTAGATTATGAGCACATTGGCTCAGTTAGATCTGAATTGAGGACTTATGGCCAATTTGGGCTAAGTGCAATTAAATTTGAAATGTTGGCCCCTTGTTGGACCATTAAACATTTGTCTGGGTTCAGTCCCTCATTATTTAGCAATACTAAACAAGAGTTTGAGGGCTCTGATAATATTTTGTCTTTGGCTGAGTATTAAACCCTTCATTATTGCTCTGGGTTTTACTCTGCATGTCATGTGAAATGATCAATTTTGAGATTCAGTCGAATGAGAGGTTTGCCTCAGGAAAACATAGCCAATTTGGCTAAGATTGACTTTAAAATAGTGTTAAACACTAGAGGATATCTGGTGGTCACGTGTCCTCACGTGATGTATTTAAAACAGTGTTAAACACTGGAGATGAAATACTTAAAATAGTGTTAAACACTAGAAAGGAAGGGGTCACGTGGGGGCACGTGAGGGCACCCAAAGGTGGGGCCAAACCTCCTTTATTTTGTTCTCAGAACTGCTAATAAGTGTTAAACACTTTTGATCTTCTGGCCATCATGTGTTGACACGTGATGGATATTCGTGCATTGATTATTTAAAGTGTTTATTAGGGGTCACGTGAGAACACGTGAGAGCGCCCAAATCGATTTTGCCTTTGGTTTTATGCCCTTTATTATGAGAGTCACGTGGGAGCACGTGAGGCATTGCCTCCAAGCACTTTTTCTTTCTCATTTCGAGGGTCTGTTTCGGGGTCATGTGGGGGCACGTGACCTAGTTCTTTACGTTCATGAAGAGCTTTCAAGTTTCTTTATTTTTAAGAATTAAATTCTCTGTAGGGTTAAACCCTAATTATATTTTAGAGGAATTAAATTCCTATGTATGTGGAAGAATTAAATTCTCATATAGGGTTAAACCCTAGTTCTGTCTTGAAGGAATTAAATTCCTATGAAATTGGGGAGAATTGAATTCTCATATAGGGTTTAAACCCTAGTTTTGTTTGGGAGGAATTAAATTCCTGTGAATTTGAGAGAATTAAATTCTCATATAGGGTTAAACCCTAGTTTTATTTTGGAGGAATTAAATTCCTCTGAATTTGGGAGAATTAAATTCTCTAAACTCAGTTCTCCCTTCAAGTTTTGGATCTGCATGGCAGAATCTCCCCGATGAGAATTAAATTCTCAACCTGTGGGAAGATTTGCTTCTGCAGATCTTCAAACAGAGGAAGAACTAAGTTCTTTTGCAGAAGAGTTAAACTCTTATATTGAGAATTAAATTCTCTTTTTGTTTTATGGAGCTTTGATCCCTTTCCCCTTTCTCATATAAGGTTTCTTTTCTTGAGAATTAAATTCTCATTTCTTTTCTCTCTGCTATTGTTTTTTCTTCAGAAAATTCCAAGATCCAAAAATTCCTTCTTCTTTTCTCTTCTTGACTCCTATTTATAAGAGAAGGAAAAGAATCAATTTGTTTAGTAAATCTTTCATTGAAAGATTTTGTTTGTTTTTGTAACTAACATAATCTCAGTGAATTTTATTCACCATTGGATTTTTAATCCAAAAGATTTTCTGTTTGTTATTCTTGATGAATTTTAGGGAAATCTTTCCTTGTATAAAATCTTTCCATAAATTGGTGATTTTTAATCACCATTGGATTTTTAATCTAACGGTGCTCCACTTTACAGAGCATAATCGTTTTTTGATTGGAAAGATTTAAAAAATACTTTCCCAGTTAGGTATTTGATTTCCCTTAATTAGAATTTAATTCTATTAATTCAGAAGGCTTTTAAAGTCCATCACATGTTGGCACGTGATCCCAATATTTGATCATTGAAATATAATTTAATTCTATTAATTAAAGAGCTAAGGGACCTGTCACGTGTTGGCACGTGGCCCTCTTTTATTCAGAATTTAATTCTGCCTTTTAACAGAACTAAGAGACCATCACGTGTCAGCACGTGACCCTTGGTCACGTGTGAGCACGTGATGCCCCATTGGGGTATTTCCTTATCTGTTTTGTTACATTTTTGTTTGATTAGAATTTAATTCTATAAAGTAGAGATCACAGGAAACTATCACGTGTCAACGCGTGACCCTTAGTCACGTGTGAACACGTGATACCACATTGAGGTATTTCCTGATATTTTATCAGGGAACAAAGCCGAAGCCACAACTTATTTTGGGTCCTGGTTCTTGGCGTTCCAAGCCTGTAATCTTTCTTCCAGTGTCCTTTCTTGTGACAATAAAAGCATTCTTCCTTTCCCACAATCTGTCCCGCTACCTTTGCTTTTCCCTTAGCTTCCACCTTACTAACACCGCCCCTTGGTTTAGTGGGGGCCTTTTTCTTCTTTCCTTTGGCTTTTGCCTTGGACCTAGAAGAGGAAGTTCCTCCAACAAACAAAGCGGGTGTTTCCTTGACTTTCTGCAGGGTGCCCTCTGCACTCTTCAACATGTTGAGGAGTTTCGGAAGTCCAACTTCTTTTTCTTGCATGTTGAAATTCAGGATAAACTGGGCATAGGTGGAAGGAAGGGACTGGAGAATCAAGTCAGTGTACAGCTCATTCTCTAACGTGGTCCCGAGGTCCGCGAGCTCCTCAATGTAGCCAATTATCTTCAGAACGTGTTCCCCTACAGATGATCCGACGGCCAACCTCGCCTGAAACAGGTTCTTTGAGGTCTCGTATCTTGCGATACGGGATTGCTCTCCATATAGTTCCTTAGTATGGAGAAATTTGGATTCAAGATCCATATTCTCGTGCCTCCTCTGATGTTCATTGTCCATAGAGGCAAGCACGAGGCACTTGGCCTTCGCGCAGTCAATCTCCCAGGTCTTACGGATTTCCTTATCCGTGACACTGGATTCTGGACCTGGGACGGCGGGGGCTTCAGTGGTAAGGAGATATCCCAACTTGTCATAAGTGATTGCCATTTTGACATTCCTGAACCAATCTTTGTAGTTTGGCCCTGTCAATATATTTTTATCTAATAGTAACTTAAGGCCCGTTATGATGTTTGGTTACTAAAATTAGGAGAGAGAGAAGAAACACTTTAGCATGATACTCTTGCAAATTTAGAGTGGTTTTTAGTTTGTCTAAATAGGATGGCTCCCACTGTTTCTCGAATCCTTTCTCAAACCATAAAAGAAGAAATAGTCGGGATTGATCTCACCGTACAATACTTGCTTAACCGTTCTACCAGGCCGGTGTCGGTACTTCGAGGGAGGTTTTACGACGCTTTCGCGAAGTTCCTTAATTAAATAACCTCTTTTCCCTGTGGGCCTAGCCCCGCTAACACCTTTCTAGACACCTACTTGGTTAGCATTGATCGTTAAGTGAGAAAATTTCCCGAGGAGTAGCATATACTCACAGTAGGATCGGGATCCAAATATCATTGTGTGATAAAGTTGAAGGAATCCTGCCAAAATTATCACACTCCAAATGGTATGCAACACTAGCAAGTTTCAGTTTCTTTAGAAACTCCCGATGTGGATTTTTGCCCCATGCTCTTATGATCTTGATGAAGGCCAACATATCATAAGTCGCATGTCATGTTCTACCCGTCATTATCCAGATTAATTTGAACCCACCCATACATATCCTTGGCGAAGGCCAAAATAGCAGTACGACTGTCCCAAACCAATGCATCTATCTATGCAACAGATAAATATTCGGCAGCTACCAATCATTATGCCTTGGCGAAGGTCAAAATAAATAGCTTGAATACTACTGAATATTTAACTGAAATGACGGAAGGCTACAAATGGTTTTGGCGAAACCGTGAACGTAGTGAACTTGATATAATCGAAGGAACCTGATAGCTTTTAAAAGGAGTGGTTTAAGCTCCGCATTTTAAAAGTTTTGCTGTTTTGAAAAAACCGAGTGGTTTTGAAATTGTTCCAACGATTCAACTTTGGTTTGTTTTCTTTGCATTAATATAATGCATCCCATCAATTAATCCTACCATTGCAGAAAACAATGAAAATATGACGTACGCTTGTGCCATCCGCATTCGCCACTGGGCCCCGTCATCACCCGTTAGGTTACTTAACTAACGACAGAGCGGGGGCTGGACTAGCGCGGATGCAAACTATAAGCAACGCCTACTAGATATCATATATAGATATATATACATTCGTCAGACACAATGATAGTCATTCCAGACACAGATGAACACATTGGATATGCTAGGAATCCGCGTTTCGTTCAAGCCTGCAACGAAAGACGGATTACACGGTCGCGATGAATAGCCAAACCCCACCTGATTGTTCGTTTTTCCCGTTGTGTAGTATATAGAGAAATTTGTAAAGAACTTCACAACCAAAAACTATTTTGACCGCAATCAAACTACGGTGTCGGATGTAGTTTGTAGTGAGTGCGGATCGTCCACAGGGATTGCACGATTCACTTATATCTTTGATACGTTTGAAATGAAAAGTTAAGCAACAATAAAAGAAAACATGATTCAAGAATGATTTGTATTCGATTGTCACTATTCTTTATGCAAGAATCAAGAAACTATAAACAATCAAGAATCGGTGTTTTGATAATATTTCCAATCAACAGTCAAGAATCTAAAGAGGCTCGTAGGAATCGATCGGGTCTATAGACGCGATGTAATCTAAAGATTTCGTATTCTTGTCCTTCGAAGGATTGATACTAGATCGATGATCATCGACAAGAGTTAGGGTTTTCTCGTGAAACTAGGGTTTCATCTTATCCCTTGTTCTGTTGTCGATATCATTCACATTCTAGCCTCTAACAATTTCAAGAAACGATCCTAACTCCCCAATTTCGAGCGATATCATTCAAGAAAGTATCGTAACGAAATGGGTTGTCGGTTCTTGAACTTGCTAGGGTTTACAAACCATCGTAGGAATCAAGAATCGATTAAAGCTATTTTACATCATCATTCTATTGACCGTCTCGACTCCTCGACGAGCGGAGTTTTATTCACACATCACCACACAGAAAAGATTCATAAATTGTAAAGATATCATGATGCGGAATTTAAAGAAAACAAGATAAAAGAATATCACCTTTATTGATCTCAACAATTTTGATTACATTTGCTTCAAGAACTACAAGAAGAAGAATCTAGATTGTTGATCGGGCGTCGCTCGGCTTCATGAGTCGTGGATCGGCTCGGATCGCTTGCTCTGTTGAAGATCGGCTCCGCTCCTAAAGGTTGTCGGGCTTCTTGCTTAATGGGTACTCGGGATTCTTGATTTCAATTGGAATTAGGGTTAGGGTTTCCTACAAGCCCTGTCACTAGACTTGAGGAGGAAGAAGAAGAAGAAAGAGATAGATTGGGGATAGATTCACTAATTGGATGATTAATCCCAAGGTTGAATTATTTGAAATAATGAGCCTAGGGTCTTATTTATAGAGCTCCCAAACCCTAGGTTTAAGTTTGAATTTCCCTTTCCCTCCAAAAGTTTGTTGAGGAGTTTCTAGAAGGAGTTTGTTAGGAGTTAGCTTAGGGTTTAAGCTAGGGTTTAGGGAAAGTTCTAGAATAATAGGCTAAGTGTTTGCTGATCTGGTAGAAGTTTCTGGAGTTTTCTGGAACTTGGAGTACATTTCTGGAATGTGGGCCCTGGAACAGGAGTTGTGCACTGAAATTGAGGGGATGATGTCACAGGTAAGCCACGGATCCGCCGCATTTACCCTATATCTGCCGCGCTTCCGCTCTCTGATGGTGAGTTTGGATCTTGGGCTTTCTGCTGTGTACTTAGACTGCTGTTTAGGGCTTTGTCTGATATGCTGAATTGTGATTGCTCCTTTGGATTAGTACCAGATTCAAATTTAGTGAGTCTACGAGCGGTGTAATGGTCGAGCAAGCTTCTCTTTTCCTGCACAGACTTCGAAACACGGGTTGCGATATATAGAAAATATGCCATGTAATGAAATGCAGTCAATTTCCCTAGAAATGCCGGTTTTAAGGTCGAATACATGTAATCTGATATTTTGCGACCGATTTGCTAATATATGAATTATGAATGCCGTACACTTCTAAATGTATGCAAAAGATGGGGAAATTGCCGGCTAAAATATACAATATTTTTGACTGATCACCACCCTAGACCCCTACGGGTGCGGCAAACTACCCGCCAAATACCCGAAATGAAGCAGCCTCCCTCAACAACGTGAGTAGGCCACTCAGCACTTCAAAGTACCCGGTAGTTTGTGCACCCCACCTTGGGTCTATCCTAGGAGCAAAAACAGTAAAAGAAATAATATACAATGGTGGCTACAACCTCAACCCAGATGTGCGACCATGAAATAATATTACATCAAATTACAAATATTACATTGAATGAAAAATGAAAACTCTCATCTCACATCCCCGGCTATTTATCGCGACGATCCAACAAGTTCATATCCACAAACCAATAGAAACATCACAGAAATGTGCAACCCCCAACTAATCGACATATGGCAATTAGCGGAAGTTTAAAACACATTATACAGAACATGAAACATCAAACAACATTAAACTGCGACTTCGAAACACCCGTAATTTGCCACAGTGAATAATTTACAGTGAAGTCAAAATTGGTAAAAACAAACAACTCCTAAAGCCCTAGATCTAAGTCAAAAAGCAACACACCAAAAATGAAGCACTTCTTCCCATTTCGAACCGAGCTCGCCGGAATTTTAGGCCCTGTGGTCGGCCCAGTCTACGAGGAAGTGTCCCATTTTTGTTATGTGGTCTTTTGCCAGTAAAAATAGCACTCTGTACTTGTTAAAATAATTTTTAGAGTCCAATAAAAAATCGACAGAAACTCAGATCTTGGGCCTCGATGTTTTGGGTCATTTCATTTTCGTAGCTTAACTTGTTGTTTTAAACTATTAGCTTTGGTTTAGCTAGGCTCTGATACCACTGTAAGTCTATGTTACCCACCCCGGTGCTTAACAGCGAGGCGGAATAGTAAAAATTAAATTTTTCTTTAAAAGAAACATAGAATAACCATGAAGGATCTTTGCTAAACAAAAACTAACAAACTAACATGGTGCTTTAACTACTAGGTTAAGAAATTATACCTAAAGCTTGAGCTCCTTCTCTTTTTGTGTTGCTTCTCCTTGTTGTGAGCTCCTTGGAGTGGTGTGGATGGCTCCTCCTCACCATCTTCTCTATGCCAAAGAAAGATCCACCCGAAGGCCTCTACCTTGAGCTCCAACGTCTATCTTGAAGAAACTAAGGTGCTTGGTGTGCTAGAATAAGAACCCTAGAGTGAGTAGAGAATTGTTTTAGTGGTTTGATCTCACAATACTCTTGATTTTCAACTCACGAAACAAGAGAGCCTTGAGAGAGGATGACGAGAGAGCTAGCAAGAGAGAGAAAGTGTCATGATAAAATGAGGTGTTTGCTCTCATATGATGAAACAAGAATAATGATAATTTTAATTAGGATAATAATCATGGTTGATATTGATTTGACCATTATCATGTCACAATTAATGCTAAGCACAAAATATCTCATGCTTAACAAAAATATCTAAGTCAACGAAATTCAACAAGTCAAATGGTCAAACCAATTAACCATGATACAATTATCTCTAATTAAAACTCATTAATCGATTTCCTCCATCTCATTATGGTTTTAATCAAGTCAATGGTCAAAACCCTAATGAAGTTTCTCTGCCTCTGTCAACTGTATCTACACACCCGCACCCGTGTTCCGAGGAACACGAATACAATGAGACCGAAACAAGCCAAAACTAAATACTAGGATCTGGTTTAAACCAAAGCCCAGTAGTGTCAACTGCCCGGACACCAAGCACGCACAAGTGCGCGTATGTGAACGGACCCTGTCGTAAAATCATACGACCTCTACTCCGTTTTGCCCAAAGGTTAACAACCCTCTGTGTCGAACTCTAAAGACTCGACGCTACGCTGGCAGTGGGTTTAACCACAGGCCGCAAACGGTACTAGCTGTACGTAACGGTCCCCAGGTAGATGCCGATAAGAAGACCGATGAGGTGAACCAATCCGAACTCCTACTGAGCCTGAATATGACAATCTCCGTACAGTCTGGTCTGTTCATCTAAGAGTATCGCATGTCGGGCCTAGAGGCGGTAAACGTCAAACCCCTAATAGCGGTACAAGTCATGTCAGAGTGTAGCCCAGAACACACTGAGAAACTACTGGAAACACTACCAGTAAATCTCGCTTGCCCTGGCCAGGGACTTTGTGTAAAGGCTCTTCTAGACACAGCGCGATATCAACCCCCAATACCGGGAGAGACGAATCCTGTCTAACCGTCACTGTCTCCGAGTGCTTCGGGACTGCACCCAACTACTACCTGTTTGCACGACTCAATAGAGCCGTGGTAGGGTAGTAATCTAAGAACAGTGGGAACACACTTGAGGCGAAGTGACAGTGTCAAGTCAACGGACTAAGCTGTACTCACGTCACCTGGGAACTGTTAACTGACGATAGGTATAGTACCAACAAACAGTTCCCGACGAGTCCTGTCCAGTGTACTAATAACCTAATGTCCACCTGCATACTATCTCCAGTACGACGTACCGATAGCTGTGGGACAGACCATCTCCCCAGCTGGGATGAGAAGCGTACACACTAGTCTACTCTGGAGTATCGATGCCCTGTTTCGATAATCCTACGACTAGGGACCTGTATAAGGATGTGCTTGTAGACTACCCAACCCCCACAAGTATGACTGCCATCACAACGCTGGTAATCAAGCAAAGATCCTAAGGGCTCTATCAATATGTATTAACGATACGTCAAAAGAAACATATACACATATTAAGATAGATACAAACCAAGTAGCATACTACCATATCGAGCAAGACTGTTATAAATCTGTGTATATATATCCCAAGCTTCCAAAATGTAATATACAAACTAGTACTATACAATAATGGCCTCTAGGGCATATCACACTAACAGCACAACTACCCCGGGACTTCCTTGCAGGTAACTCGGCCTCATCCACTGTAGGGTGTTTTCCGTCACCCCATTGAGATGGGAATACGCGCGCGCTTGTCAGGCGTACTATAGATCCCCTGCATAGGGTAGGCCGGGGTTTATTGATTGTGGGGATCCGAATCTCCGGCAGCCGCGGACTAAGCTGTCGTTAATTACCCATCGCCTATGGAGCGAGGGAACCTTCGATTGACGGGTTAAACTGGTCATGCGAACTCAATATGCAGTGTTGTGTTTTGAAGGGGTTTTGGATATATCGGGGGCCCCGCAGAGTTTTTACGGGGGTCCCGCTACCCGGATAGCGGGCTGGAGGTCAAGGGGGCTAGCAGCCCCCTTGTGAAGTGCGGGGCAGCGCCCCGTTAGAAATTTTTTTTCTAACAGGGACAGTGTCGTGGAGTATGTGTGTGTGTACATATGTATACATATGTATATATATATAAAAAAAAACGGGAGGGAAAGGCATCCAAAGGATGCGTGGGGCCAGTGCCAGCGCTTTGAGCGCTCGCGCACCACGTGTCAGCACGTGGGCGCTCGGGCGCTAGCGCTCTGAGCGCAAGAGCGCTAGTGCACCACGTGTCAGCACGTGGGCGCTCGGGCGCTAGCGCTTTGAGCGCAAGAGCGCTAGTGTGCCAGTGTCAGCACGTGGGTGCTCGGGCACTAGCGCTCTGAGCGCTAGCGCGCCACATGTCAGCATGTGGGCGCTCGAGCGCTAGCGCTCTAGACGCAAGAGCACTAGCGCACCACGTGTCAGCACGTAGGCGCTCGAGCAGCAAAAGGGACTTGGTCCCTGCAATGGGAGTTGTACTCCCAGAAAGGAGCACTTATTATTCTCTCTGTGTGTGTGTGTGTGTGAGGAGTTAAACTCCTAAGATGTTTTGAAGCTGATGAAAGGCTTCTCCCCTTGAGCCCTAGTTCTTCCCCTAAGTGGGGTTTCTAGATATGGGTCTCCTTCTTCTTCCTTTGTTGGCCGGATCTTGAAGATCAAGAAATATGAGATTCTAAAAATATCTCCTTTCTGAGATCTGATGGCAGATCTGAGTTCCCCTTTATGGGTTTTGTGGTAAAAAACTATTTAGTTTTGGAAAAGGAAGAGTAAATCTCTTGATTTAATTAAAAAAAGAGGAAGGTTTAGAAGCTTGAGGAAGGAGAAGATCACAGATCTAGATTTTTCTTTGGAGAGAGAAAAAGTTGTTGGGATATTTTCATTATCCTTGCCTTTATAGGCTATACACTTTACATATAGCCCCTTGGGATTTACAAAAATGCCATTTTAGCCATCCCGTGGCTCATGTGCCATTTCTTTTTGCACATAAGCCATGGGCTTACAAAAATTTGGTTTTATGCCCATTTCGCATACATTCATATATAAAAAATTACATAAAAAATTATTTATTACATGATCTATATTTTGGCATAGAGGAGACTGGCCGCGGGCTCGACTTGGGCATGGGCCCGCTTGACCTGGGCTTGGGCCCACCTAGCTTGGGGGTTGACCATGACTTTGACTCGGTCAACCGGTGTGCAAATTTTTACCCCAACAAATTGCCCCCCATCAATAAATGCACACAGCATATTTGAGTTGTGTGCATGAAATTAATGGATCTTAAAGCTGAACTTCGAGGTGGAACATCATTCCGGGGGCTGAGCATCATCTCGGGGAGCATGATTTCCGAGGATCGGAGCATCATTCTGATTCGCGGAGCATAATTCCAGGGTCGGAGTATCCCTCGGGGAGCATGATTCCCGGGGATCGGAGCATCATTCCGATGAGCGGAGCATGATTCCAGGGATCGGAGCATCATTCCGATGAGCGGAGCATGATTCCAGGGATCGGAGCATCATTCCGATGAGCGTAGTATGATTCCAAGGATCGGAGCATCATTCCGAAGAGCGGAGCATGATTCCCGGGGATCGGAGCATCATTCTGATGAGCGGAGCATGATTCCAGGGGATCGGAGCATCATTCCGATGAGCGGAGCATGATTCCAGGTATCGGAGCATCATTCCGATGAGCGGAGCATGATTCCAGGGATCGGAGCATCCCTCGGGGAGCATGATTCCCGGGGATCGGAGCATCATTCCGATGAGCGGAGCATGATTCCAGAGATCGGAGCATCATTCCGATGAGCGGAGCATGATTCCAGGGATCGGAGCATCATTCCGATGAGCGGAGCATGATTCCAAGGATCGAAGTATCATTCCGAAGAGCGGAGCATGATTCCAGGGGATCGGAGCATCATTCCGATGAGCGGAGCATGATTCCAGGGGATTGGAGCATCATTCCGATGAGCAGAGCATGATTCCAGGGTTCGGAGCATCATTCCGATGAGCGGAGCATGATTCCAGGGATTGGAGCATCATTCCGAAGAGCGGAGCATGATTCCAGGGGATCGAAGCATCATTCCGATGAGCGGAGCATGATTCTAGGGGATCGGAGCATGATTCCAGGGTTCGGAGCATCATTCCGAAGAGCGGAGCATGATTCCAAGGGATCGGAGCATCATTCCGATGAGCAGAGCATGATTTAGGGGATTGGAGCATCATTCCGATGACCGGAGCATGATTTCAGGGTTCGGAGCATCATTCTGATGAGCGGAGCATGATTCCAGGGTTCGGAGCATCATTCCGAAGAGCGGAGCATGATTCCAGGATTCGGAGTATCATTCCGAAGAGCGGAGCATAATTCCAGGATACGGAGCATCATTCCGAAGGGTGGAGCATGATTCCAAGGATCGGAGCATCATTCCGAAGAGCGGCAGACATTCTGACCGAAGCATAATTTCGATGCAGAGGTTGATTCCCAGGAGAAGTATAATTCCGACAGGGAAGGCAGGTACTCCGAGGCGAAGTATGATTCCGACACGGGGTACATTCTGAGACGAAGCATGATTTTGACGCAGAGCTTGCTGGTTGACCTGATTCCGGGACGAAGCATAATTTCGACAGGGAAGGCAGATACACCGAGGCGAAGCATGATTTCGACACGGGGTGCACACTCTGAGATGAAGTATGATTCCGACGCAGAGCTTGCTGGTTGACTTGATTCTGAGGCGGAGCATAATTCCGACGAGGAGGTCGTTGGTTGATTCTGAGCCGAAGCATAATTCTGACAGGGAAGGCACTGGTTGATTCCGAGCCGAACCATAATTCCGACAGGGAAGGCAGATACATCGAGGCGAAGCTTGATTTCGACGCGGAAGACACTCTGAGACGAAGCATGATTCCGGCGCAGAGCTGGTTGGTTGATTTGATTCCGAGACGGAGTATAATTCCGGCAGGGAAGGTAGATATCCCGAGGCGAAGCTTGATTTCGACACGGGGTAAATTCTGGGACAGAGCATGATTCTGCCGTAGAGGTTATTGGTTTGATTTGATTTGGGTTGACATCAGCATCGTTATACCGGAATATGGTACTAGAAGCGAATCATCATTTGCCATGAGAGGGTTTGGGAATTGGTTTTGGCTTGGCATCTGCATTGCTGCACTGGAATAATGCCAGGAGCAACTCATCATTTGCCCCAGGAGGATTTGGGAATTGTTTTTGCTTGGCATCAGTATCGCTACACTGGAATATGGTACCAGGAGCGAATCATCATTTGCGCTTGTTTATCAGGAAGCGATAGCTTAGGAGACAGGTTTTAAGTCCCTATCACCTAAGACTTTTCAATTTTGTGAGCCGTAAGGGTCTCACAAAGCAATTTCTCCCTACGGGTCGCAAGGATCCCGTAGGTGTATTTTCTCCTTAGGAGTCGTGGGGACTCCCAAGTGTATTGCTCCTTTGCAAGTCGTAAGGATCTCACGCGGAATTTTCTCCTCACAAAGTTGAGAGGACTTTGCGAGTGCATTTCATCTCTTTTTCACGAGTTTGCGCCTTTTCGGGTTTTCACAAACCCGCCGGCAGTCCTGCTGTTTTTTACTCACGGAGCCCTTTCGGGTTTTCATCCGTGCCCATTTTTCTTGTGGACATACCTTCTTTATTTCTTCTTCTCTTTTTTTTTCTTTGTCCTTTTTTTTTAAATCTTCCCTGCCGGTGGGACTTTGAATGTGGTCTCGCCGGTAGGACTTGGGAGAGATTGGGATCGTTTTACGCCCGTGGATTGTATACAGTTTTGCAGGATGCATGATCCAGACCGTAGGGCCATAAAAATTTTGGGACTTTGTTGGCGTCTGCATCGCTGCACTGGAATATGGTACCAGGAGCGACTCATCATTTGCCACTTGGGGATTTGGATTTGGAATTTGGCTGGCGTCTGCATCGCTGCACTGGAATATGGTACCAGGAGCGACTCATCATTCGCCATTGGGGTATGGGATTAGGGATTTGGTTGGCGTCTGCATCGCTACTGGAATATGGTACCAGGAGCGACTCATCATTCGCCACTTGGGAGTTGGGGAGCGATGGCTTAGGAGTCAGGTTTAGATCCCTACCACCTAAGACTTTTCAATTTTATGGGTCGTGAGGGTCCCATAAAAATATTTTCTCCCTGCGAGTCGTAAGGATCCCGCAGGTGTATTTTCTCCTTAGGAGTCGTGGGGACTCCTAAGTGTGTTTTTCCTTCGTGAGTCGTAAGGATCCCACAAAGGTTTGTTCTCCTCATGTATCGTGAGGACACATGAGTGGGTCTTCTCAATGGAGCATAATTCCAAAGGCGGAGATCGGCCGCGTAACTAGTGATTGCGGTGGGGCATGGGTATGAAGAGAATTATTTGAGCCCGTGGATTGTATACGATAGTCAATTTGGGGACTAACCGTAGGGCCGGAAGAATTTTAGGAAATTGGATTTTGGTTGGCATCTGCATCGCTGCACTGGAATATGGTACCAGGAGCGACTCATCATTCGCCGTTGTTTTTTTTGTTTTCGTTTTTGTTTTTTTTTTGTTTTACCGCGATTGCTCTATCATTTCAGCTTTTCTTATCGCGAAGGTCACGATTGCCCTATCATTTCGGCTTTTATTGATAAGGGCGGTATTTAGGGTCGTCGGTCCTATTCGCTTCCTGCGGTCTTTTTGACTCTGGCAGTTGTAGACCGTTCCTCAGGGCGTCTTTGAATATTTTATGGATTTTGTCCCTTCTGAAGGAATAGACCTTGTCCAGCTTCTCTTTCAATGGAGATTCTCCTCCCTCTCCGAACATTGGCTTCCGAAGCTGGTTGGCATTAGGCCCGCTCGACCCTTGCTTATTTCAGTTAGCCGAGACGTTGAAAGATTCAGTATCGTCGGAATTTCCGCTTTTGCGATTTCGTCCTTTCGGTTTCTCCAGGACCTATTGTTATTTTGGGAGTCAGAGAAGGACTCCTGCTTTGAGCGTTCCAACATCTGGACTTTCCTGGTCATCTCTTGGAATGTTTTGAGGCCCGCGGTGCATAAAAACGGGACCATCCAATTGTTGAGATTTCCGACGAGAAGACTGACAGATTGGTCCTGCTCTATCGGCGGTTCGCATTTGACGGAAAGATTGCGCCATGGGGTTATAAAATCCGTGCTGCTTTCGTTGTTCTTTGGCTTGGTCCTTACGAGCTCGGCAATGGTGATCTTATCGCTGATGTTCCCCTCCGAAAGACGGCGCGACAGGGACGTCTTGCCTGAGATTCAGGGCAGATACTAATTGGTGCTATCCGTCCACCTCTCCGAAGATGCCAAGTTGATTTATGGCACCGTGTAACGAAGGTTTAAACGGATGCGTCCGATGTAGCAGACTTCGTCAGATTCCCCCTCGCTCGAGGGGTTTTTGATTGTGGGGACGCTCTTCCCTACAGGCACAAGCCCCTGCAGTTAATTACGCTACCGCATCGCGGTAACAACTTTCTCCTTCTCCAGATGGTCACTTCGTGTCGTGTGTGTTTGTTTTGTGTTTGGTTGCCCGTGGATTGTATACGGAGACTAAGTTATGTTGTCGCCCGTAGGGCGTGGACTAGCCCAAATCCGTATCTTTCTTAGATTTGGGTTTGGGGGGTTTGTGTTTAAGGATACGTTGGCCTCATTTGAGACTAAGATCGACTTAAACGTTAGTTAAGGATACGTTAGTCTAATTTTAGATTAAGATCGACTTAACGGGATCGTTTAGATCCGATAAGAGAGCAATTGGGGGCCCTATTGTTTAGTTTAATGATATTACGGTCGATAAGTAGTTTAAGGACATTGCGGTCCAATATTAGTTTTAAGACGTTGCGGTCAAGGTTAAGGACGTCATAGTCCGTGGATTTAAGGACTCCACAGTCCGGCGTTAGTTTTAAGACATCACGGTCAAGTTTAAGGACATCATAGTCCATTGTTAGTTTTAAGACATCTCGGTCAAGGTTAAGGACGTCATAGTCCATGAGTTTAAGGACCCCACAGTCCGTGAAATGTATGGTTGTTGGGACCCGTCACCTCTCTGAAGACGTTGAAGGATTACAACGACAAATATCAGAGGAGCGAAGAGATGTACCCTTGAACCAAGGTAAATTAAATGATCTGTAGTCCAGTTTGGGACTAAGACCAATTAATTATATTATGAGCCCATTGGCCCAGTTAAGTCTGGATTGAGGACTTATGGCCAACTTGGGCTAAGTCCAACTGAGTTTGACCCTTTATTGGACTATTTGATATTTTTCTGGTTTTAGTCCACATTATTTTCATCTTTAATTTCCTCAATTTTGAGATTCAATTGAAGGAGAGACTTTGCCTCTAGAAAATTAGCCAATTGGGCTAAAACTAGTGTTAAACACTAAAGACCAACAGTGTTGAACACTGGAGATAAGATTATCAAATTAGTGTTAAACACTAGAAATTGTGATTCTTAAGTTAGTGTTAAACACTAACAAATAATAGTGTTAAACACTGACAACCAAATTATCAGTTTAGTGTTAAACATTAACAGAGAGGGGGGATCACATAGGAGCACATGATGGCCTCGGAAAGTGGGGCCGGATCCCCTTCATTTTGTTCTGCAGATAAGTGTTCAACACTTTTTTAATTCTCACAGTCATCATGTGTGGGCACGTGATGGGGGCTCATGCTCTGGTTTATTAGAATAATCATTAGGGGTCACGTGAGGGCGTCCCAGAGCTTCTTTTTTGTGGATCTTTACAGGGGTCACGTGGAGGCACGTGACCCTGGTTCTTTTCTGTTTAAAGATCTGTTTGTCTTTTTAAGAATTAAATTCTTCATAGGGTTAAACCCTAGCAATAATAAATTCCTATTTTCTTTTGAAGAATTATATTCTTAAGTAGAGTTAAACCCTTATTTTCTTTCTGTAGGAATTAGATTCTCATGTGTGTAAAGAATCAAGTTCTGATATAGGGTGAAACCCTAATTTCATTTTAAGAGGAATTAAATTCCTGTGAGTTTGAGAGAATTAAATTCTCAATTAGGGTAAAACCCTAGTTCTGTCCATTTTGAAGGAATTAAATTCCTATAATTTTGGAGAATTGAATTCTCATATAGGGTTAAACCCTAATTTTATCCTGGAGTAATTAAATTCCTATAATTTTGTGAGAATTAAATTCTCAGAACTCAATTCCTCCTCTATGTTTTAGATCTGCAAGGCAGGATCTCGACCCAATGAGAATTAAATTCTCAACCTATGGGGAGATGTGCACTTTGCAGATCTTCACCAGAGAAAGAACTAAGTTCTTTTTTTATAGAAGAGTTAAACTCTTAGATTTGAGAATTAAATTCTCTTTTTGAAGCCTTTTTCCCCTTTCTTTTCTTACCTAGGGTTTTTCTTTGCAGAGAATCAAATTCTTCCTTCTTTTCTCTCTGAATTTTCAAGATTCCAAGGCTCTATCTCTCTCTCCCTTTTTATAACTCTCTCCCTTGGCTCCTATTTATAGGAGAAGGAACAGAATCAATCTGTTTAGTAAATTTTTCATTGAAAGATTTGATTTATTTTCATCATTAATCTGGGCCTTTAGATTATTAGGTGAATTTTATTCACCGTTGGATTTTAAATCCAAAGATATTCTTTTTGTTATTTCGGTGAGATTTAGGGGGAATCTTTCCATGTCCAAGATTTTTCCATAAATTGGTGATATTTAATCACCTTCGGATTCTTAATCCAACGGTTTTACATAATTCTTCTCCATTTTGGAAAGATTTAAATGGTCTTATTCAGAATTTAATTCTGTTGAACAGCAGGGCTTTTAAAGCCAGTCACGTGTTTGCCACGTGACCCCTGGCCACGTGCGAGCACGTGGCCCCTTGTCACGTATCAGCACGTGACCCCGGGTCACGTGAACACGTGACCCCCTGAAGGGACTCCTCTTCTGCGCTCTGTTCTCTGCCGCTGCTCTAACCATCACGTGCCAACACGTGACCACTGGTCACGTGTGAGCACGTGATGCTTCCTCTGACGCTCTTTCCTGATTTTTAATCAGGGAACAAATGCCCCCACAGCGTTGTTCTCACGTGTCAGCATGTGAGTGCAACGCTGTCACTTTTGTGATCGTTGGATCCATCTAGGGACTCCGGGAGATGAAGCGTTTCCATCACATTCTATAAATATAGGGGTCTCTTCAGAAGCGCCTCCACTCTTGCTTATTTTCTTCCTTGTAACTTTTCTTCTTGAGAATTTAATTCTCGTTTCCAGAGCTTAGTTCTCTGCCTCAAAATTTCCCAGAGTTTAACTCTGTTTAAGTAAGACCCATCTCTTCAGGTAATGTCTCCGGATGATCGAAGAACTTTCATACATAAAACTCTCTGGATTTTAAATCCACGCCAAGGGTTTTCCCCTTTAATCAAGAACCCTTTTTTAAGTTCTTTTGAAACAGAAAACCACTCAATCTTTAATCCACGGACCTTTTAGGGTTTTCTCTGATCTTTAGGGGGCTAATGGTGGCAGTTGTCTTTTCCATGGACTTAAATCCCATCTCAAAAACTTCGGCTCTGAAAAAAATGCCTCTGGGAATTTAATTCCCCCCCCCTTTTTAACAAGGAATTTAATTCCTATGAAGAACTCAATTCTTCCCAGGGGATTTCTTGGGGTCTTTCTGCCCTGAGTTGTCTTCTGCGCAACCAAGAAGAAGAAGTTTACAGTGTTGCTTTCTGGGAATTTAATTCCCTTGATTCTGTTTGATTTGTTACAGAGTCTCAGATGGATTTCTTTTGGGGGAATGTGTAGAGCCATTTGAAATCCACTGTTTATTTAATGAGAATCTTCCCTTTGTCTCATTATAATTGCTTGGCCTCATTATTAACGAGCCGCCATCTTGATTCTGTGGGACCCATGTGTTTTGTAGCCCATGGTCCCATAAAAAAGGAGTCTGCCGTCGCTTTCTTCAACTGTCTTTATATGCATATATATATTTATACTCATATATATATATATATATATATATATATTGCTGGCTTCGCTTTTAACAGTTTTCCTTTATTTTATTTCAGGTACAATGGCTTCCGTTCCGTACTTTCCTTTCACTCGCTCGGAGGCCGCTTTTCCTCAGTCACCATCTGATGAGGAAGCGATGGCGATGATCAGGGCTCATGACCCGAACTGCACCAACTTACTTTTGTGGGGGACCTGGTACAGCCATATCATCTGGGGTCGCCGGAGTTTCCTCTACGAAGTGCCGACAGAGCCCACCTTTCCGTTCTTTCCGATGGATCCTCCGAGGACGGTCTTCGCTGTGGAGATGCCAAATTAGACTCCAACGGGGCGGCTCGAGCCTTCGACAACTGGTATCCCAAACCATCCGATCCCAGCTATAGACATTCTGCGACGACATATTTGCCAGGGTGAGGCTCAACCATGGGGGCAAATCTATAAGATAGGGCTCACCCCTCGACACCCCACGGGTTACCTTCTCTGGGCTCGCTACATCCTTTCTGCCCATCGTGCACAGTTGCAGAAGGTCGGGCTTTACCAGGCGATATACGCATCGCTCTTTCACTACCAATCTCCGCACGTCTAGTGGGTTAAGGCGTTCTTGAACCAGTGGAATCTCCCCACCAACACTTTTATTCTAGGGGACCGCGAGGTTTCGATCTCTCTGGAAGAATTTTATGAAATCTCGGGATTGCCAATCAGGGGTGCATTGTATGAGGAGTTGCTGCCTCCTGACAAGTATGTCTTTGAACCCGAGCCCGCACCGCTTGACGGCTTGTCTGCTGAGAACGCCGTCCGCCACAAGCGTCCCAGCTTGATCAAGGCGCTAGGTATTTTTGACCGATTGTTCACCGAATCTGAGGAGCAGAGCGTTACTTTTAAGAGCTTCATTGCCTGCTTCCTTCGCGAGGACGTCCTGTCGAAGACAGCTCCGAAGTTCGCAAACATCAAAGACCCCTTTGGGTTTGGTCCGAAGAAGCTGCTGACCACTGAATCGGATCTACCACGGTACTACATCCCCATTATGTCGCCGATGTCTTTTGAATCCATTGCAGCTCCCGGCATGGATGAGGAGACGTTCTTTGTGGGGTTTGTCGGTGTCTGGCTCAGCTGGTTTTTCATCCCCATGCATCGCCGCTTTATGAGAGCCTCGGTTATCTACCCGGCTCATTGTATCGCTGAGGGGACGTGGTTGGCCATCGGCATCCCGGCGCTGGCGCATCTATATCACGGGTTAGGCGCTGCGGCTAATACCTCGACTCCTGGCGTGAATGTAATAAACTTTTCTCTCCATTATTTCACGTCTTGGATCGAGATGCATGTGTTAGGGGCTTTTGCTATACATCAGAGGCCCGCATTTTATGATGCTTACACCTTTCCGCGACTTATGCTATTGGTGGATGCTTCTGCCCCTGACCCGACTCAATTTGGGGCTATTCGGGCATTGATTTCTCCTTATGCTACTGCTGGCGGGTTAGTATCCACTGATCGGGTCTTATCTTCTCGCTCGGGTCCAGCTCAACAACTTTGGGACCAGTCAAAAGACAATGCGCCTTTTTTGAGGCCCTGGGAGGCCGCGCATTTGTATGCAATCAGGCCAGGCTATCTGGTATTTCGCCAGGATAGTGCGGCCCTTTTCATGCGGTACAACCCGCATCGCTTCGCCCGGCAGCTTGGATACGACCAGGGCGTCCCTTTCGAGGCTTTCATAGTCGCGCCGGTCCCTTCGCCCGAAGCCGTTCGAGATGCCGCCCATCATTTTGTGTGGCTGAACACCGGCTCCCAGTTCATGATCCCCGATGCTGATTACATGCCCCGATGCGTGGGATCGTCTACGGGCTGGTATCTCCATCGGGTTAAACCCGATTATTCTTGAGGAAATAAGGGTACTCCTTGGCCATGGTGCCCCTACCCGGGTTCCGGTCACAGGAGCTACGCTGCGACCGCGCGTGCCGGTCCATTTTCTCTTGAGGGATACCAGTGTTGCGCTCATTCCGGAAGAGTCGGGGGTGGATCTTACCCCAACAGCTGGTATGCCATTGGGCACCCGGTCGCGGGGTAAATGGGCTCCGGTAGCGGCACCACTACCCGCGGCAGCACCACCATCCATGGCATCGACAATGGCGGTGTCATCCTTGGTTGTGGCACCAAACGAGGGTGATAGGGACGAGGGTGTTGAAGGTGACGTGGGCCGGCGCCGCACTCAGGCTCTACGAGGAAAAAAACGGTGACGTGGGCCGGCGCCGCACTCAGGCTCCACGGGGAAAGAAACGGTCGTCTTTGGCGGCCGGTTCTGGATCTAAGAGGCGGAGGAAGGTGTCCACCAACTTACTCGGCTCTTTAGTAGAGTCTGAGCCCATTCTTGAGGATGAACCGTTGCCCCTGCAGGAATCAGATGCTGGACTACTTTTTCCGGGTTCGGCCGCCGAGGAAGCTGCACAGTTGGCTGAGGCTATAAGACGTTCCAAAGATGAAACTCAGAACGTCAGGGTTCCGAAGAAGCCATATCCTGTAGTAATCTTTTATGAAGACCCTTCGTGGATCCGGCGGCGATTCATTGGCCCTTTGGAGGAATGGGGAGAACGGGCCCTGAAGCAGGCTGTTTCGGAGGATGCCGCGGATTCACTATCCTTATGGACCGGCGGCCATGAGTCCACCCTCGAACCCCGGCGAGCACGCCTCCTTGAGAAGGAGCATCAGCTTGAAGAAGCCATATTGAAGGCTTCGTTACGGATTGGTATGTTTTTATACTTCTTTGTAGCATTTTAGATTGTTTATACCTGTATGTATGTATCCTTATTCTTGTGTGAATTGTGCAGAGTCTTCGGCGATGGGGGAGGTTCCTACGGGCTTGTTGAGGATAAAGCCTGTTGACGCCCCCAATGAAGCTTTGCTCGATGTGGAGGGGATTGACGACGCTGCGCTTCTCCCGATAGAGCCTCCTGTAGCGGTTGTTGATCCTGGAGCACTTGCTCCTTTGGGGGAGGCACCTTTGGTGGTCGCCGTCCCACCGGCTCTTCCTGAGGGCGGCCCCGAGGCTGGGATGGAGGAAGTCAGGACCATCCTCCCTTCGTTGGAACCCGCGACCTCGGCGGAGGCCGCTGAAGCTGCTATCCCCCCGGCTCAGAATGGGAGGAGTGTCGAAGGTAACCTTCTACATTTTAAATTAGCAATCTTCCTGTTATCTGAACTCTTTTGTTTTTCAGAATTGCGCGGACAAGCGGCTTCTATTGCCGATCTGTCTCCTCGGCAATCCTTTCAGCGTCTAGCCGCTCCGCAGGCGATATCTCCTCAACGCATTGTCCTCTCATCTGGGCAAGGTTAGCGTCGTTCTCCATTTTTTTAATATAGCATCGTTGTTATTTTGCGGAATGACATTGATGTCTTTTATAGTTTTGGAGGCCGATGACGAGGTCGAGGTCGTTGAAGGGCCAGGGGAATCTTCAGCTCCTACATGCATGACCGTAGGTAAGTGACGTTTCAATGTGGGTCCACTTGTTCCTATGCTTAAGAGTTTCATTGACACATTTTTTTAAAACAGCCCTGCCAGCTCCCACAGCGCTGGAATCGCATATCGCCATGCCGCCCGGCCCTTATGCTCTGCGAGCTTCAGAACGCTTGGCCCAATTAAGCCTTGTCTCCCTATCATCTTTGATCGAGGAGCTCTGTGCTGGCAGCGTAATCACAGCTGAATCATTTGCTGCTGAAGCTAATGGTTCTCTCCCTTTTCTTGCTACATACCATAACGAAGAAGTGGTGCAAGTCTGGGTGGAGTTCTGTCGGCAAGTAGAGGCATGCTTGCACACACTTGAATGTTCCCGCCTTTCTTCGGAGGCCGTGGCTGCAAAGGCGGACTTGCGGGGGCTGATAAAGCGATGCGCGGCAAACATGGTATCATGCGAGAAGAGGCTCGGCCGCAAATTCTCAGAGAGGGAGCTGGCCTCTGAGGTGCTGAACGAGCTCCGAGCCAATCTTACCGCCAAGGCCAACAAAGCGTTTGAACTCAGGCGAGTACTCCAGGAGTCTATCAAAGAAGTGGTGGCCCTTGATAAAGCTGCCGTGTTCACTCGTGAAAGGGGTTGAGGCTCACAAGGCCACCGAAAAAGAGCTCGAAGGCCGGCTTAACTCGTATCAGGCCCAGCAGGCTCAGGCGGAGGCCCGTCTTCTGGCGATACTGAATCATGAAGCCGTGACCCAGCAAAAGAAGGATGAGCTAGTAAAATTGCTAGATTGCCCGCCGGTTTGAAGACTTGTATCTTTTCCTTTCTTTTTGTACATACTCCCGAATGAGAGTATATTCTTTTTGTTTTTTCATGAATTGTACTTTGTATCCATTTTGGTTTATGAATAAAGACATATTTTTCTTCTCAATGGTGTGCCTCTTTTTATTGAATGTGTTCTGCGGACAATTTATCTTGGTCTCCTTGCAGGGTAGCGATGGCTTAGGATTCAGGGATAAGATCTGCCTCCTAAGACTTTTGAGCTTTATGAGCCGTGAGGGTCTCATAAAGAGTTTTTCTCCCTACAGGTCGAGAGGATCCCGTAGGTGTAAGTTCTCCTTAAGAATCGCGAGGATTCTTAAGCGGGTTTTCCCTTGGGAGTCGTAAGGATCTCACAAGAGAGTTTTCTTCCCTACAGGTCGTGAGGACCCGCAAGTGCTGGGTGCGGTCGCCCTTATCCGTATTTCACGGGGTCAGGGGTTGCTTTGGGATGTTTTCCAGGGTACCGTAGTTTAAAGACATCGCGGTCAAGGTTAAGGACATCATAGTCCGTGGGTTTAAGGACTCCACAGTCCAATGTTAGTTTTAAGACATCACAGTCAAGGTTAAGGACATCATAGTCCGTGGATTTAAGGACTCCACAGTCCGATGTTAGTTTTAAGACATCACGGTCAAGGTTAAAGACATCATAGTCCGTGGATTTAAGGACTCCACAGTCCAACGTTAGTTTTAAGACATCACGGTCAAGGTTAAGGACTTCATAGTCCGTGGATTTAAGGACTCCACAGTCCAACGTTAGTTTTAAGACATCACGGTCAAGGTTAAGGACATCATAGTCCGTGGATTTAAGGACTCCACAGTCCACGAAATGTGTGGTTACTGGGACCCGTCATCTCTTTGAAGACGTTGAGGAATTACAACGCCAAATATCAAAGGAATGACGAGATGTACCCTTGAACTAAGGTAAAATCAGTCGAGAATCATCATGGTTGATCGTTAGTTTTAAGACATTGCGGTCGAGGTTAAGGACATCATAGTCCGTGGATTTTAAGGACTCCACAGTCCAATGTTTGCTCTGGATACTTCACACGGGTTCACTGACGTGCTCTGCGAGGACCAAGCTCCGCTCTGGACGTTTTCCGCGGGGTCAAAGAGTGACGTTATCCGCGTTCCACGTGACCAGGAATTTTGCTCTGGATGCTTCCCACGGGTTCACTGCCGTGTTCGGCGAGGACCAGGCTCTGCTCTGGATGATTCACACGGGTTCACTGCCGTACTCTGCGAGGACCAGGATCCGCTCTGGACGTTTTCCACGGGGTCAAAGAGTGACGTTATCCGCATTCCACGTGACCAGGAATTTTGCTCTGGATGCTTCCCACGGGTTCACTGCCGTGTTCGGCGAGGACCAGGCTCCGCTCTGGACGTTTTCCACGGGGTCAAAGAGTGATGTTATCCGCGTTCCACGTGACCAGGAATTTTGCGCTAGATGCTTCACACGGGTTCACTGCCGTGTTCGGCGAGGACCAGGCTCCGCTCTGGACGTTTTCCACGGGGTCAAAGAGTGACATTATCCGCGTTCCACGTGACCAGGAATTTTGCGCTAGATGCTTCACACGGGTTCACTGCCGTGTTCGGCGAGGACTAGGCTCCGCTCTGGACGTTTTCCACGGGGTCAAAGAGTGACGTTATCCGCGTTCCACGTGACCAGGAATTTTGCGCTAGATGCTTCACACGGGTTCACTGGCGTGTTCGGCGAGGACTAGGCTCCGCTCTGGACGTTTTCCACGGGGTCAAAGAGTGACGTTATCCATATTCCACGTGACCAGGAATTTTGCGCTAGATGCTTCACACGGGTTCACTGCCGTGTTCGGGGAGGACTAGGCTCCGCTCTGGACGTTTTTCCACGGGGTCAAAGAGTGACGTTATCCGCGTTCCACGTGACCAGGAATTTTGCTCTAGATGCTTCACATGGGTTCACTGCCGTGTTCGGCGAGGACTAAGCTCCGCTCTGGACGTTTTTCCACGGGGTCAAAGAGTGACGTTATCCGCGTTCTACGTGACCAGGAATTTTGCTCTGGATACTTCCCACGGGTTCACTGCCGTGTTCGGCGAGGACCAGGCTCTGCTCTGGACGTTTTCCACGGCGTCAAAGAGTGACGTTATCCGCGTTCCACGTGACCAGGAATTTTGACTTTGTCTGTATTTCACGAAGTCGGAATTTGACTCTCGGTCAGCTGTACGCCGCCGACTCATGGAACTGGGAGTTGCCGTTGTTCCGCTTTGCTTGATTTTGTGTCTGCTGTAATGAGACGAATGTTGAGACGATCTCTAGGTTATTTGTGGCCCGTCGAGACTTGGCCTCTTCTTCTGATGAAACCTGGGGAGGAAGGGTGTGGCTCCTTCTTTGTTTGCGCCCCTGGATTGTATACAGGGATTGATGTAACATCACCTGTAGGGCATAAATTTCATTTTTATTTTATTTCTTTTCCCGCGATGCTCTATCATTTCAGCTTTTATATCGCGAAGGTCGCGATTTCCCCATCATTTCGGCTATTTTTCACGGTGCCCAATCATTTCGGCTATTTATTTCATTTTTACTTGCTGCTTTTTATTGCGAGTTGCCCAATCATTTCGGCTATTTCATGCATACATTTTTACTTGCTACTTTTTATTACAAGTTGCCCCATCATTTCGGCTATTTCATATGCATTTTTAGCTCGCCGATTTTTATCGCGAGCGTAGAGCTTGGAATCTGGTGCCAGTCTCAGCATCAGCATCGCTACAACTGGAATATTGCCAGGAGCGAATCATCATTTGCCATGAAAGGACTCGGAATTTGATACCGTTTTAGGCATCAGTATCGCTACAACTGGGATATTGCCAAGAGCGAATCATCATTTGCCTCTGTCAATGTCGAACAAAGATGGCTTAGTAAACAGGGTTATGGTCCTGTCGACTAAGGCTTTTGACTTCATGGGCCGTAAGGGTCTCACAAAGGTATTTTTCCCTACAAGTCGTGAGGATCTCGTAGGTGTGTTTTCTCCTTGGGAATCGTGAGGATTCCTAAGTGCGTGTTCCCCTGTAAGTCGTAAGGATCTTACAAAAGGATTTTCCCCTTATAAGTCGAGAGGACTGGTAAGGGTTGTTCACCGTGCGAACATATCCCCAGTCACGGATGGGACTCGGTTAGGGAAATGTTTATTTGCGCCCGTGGATTGTATAAAAGGGTCAGTATGAGCCGCTTGTAGGGCAATATCGAAGGTTGTGTGGGGGTTGCTTAAGAACAGGTTCAGGTCTCTGTAACTTAAGACTTTCAATATTATGATCCGTGAGGGTCTCATATACGAGTCGTGAAGATCTCGCAAGTGTAATTTCTCCTTAGGAATCGAGAGGATTCCTAAGTGTGTTTCTCCTTTGTGAATCGTAAGGATCTCACGCAGGTGGTTTCTCCTTACAAGGTCGAGAGGACCCTGTAAGCGTCTTTTAACGAGGTTGCGCCCTTTCGGGTTTTCACAAACACTCGCCGGTAGCCCTGCTGTTTTTACTCACGGAACCCTTTCAGGTTTTCATCCGTGCCCATTTTGCTTATGGACATACTGTCTTTTTTTTTATATTCTTTTTATTTTTCTAACGAGTTTGTGCCCTTTCAAGTTTTCACAAACACTCGCCGGTAGCCCTGCTGTTTTTTACTCACGGAGCCCTTTCGGGTTTTCATCCGTGCCCATTTTGCTTATGGACATACCGTTTTTTTTTTTATTCCCTTTTTTTGTATCGGTTTCGGGATGCCGGAATCCGTCATAGTTTATCGACATCTCGGTCAACAACTAGTTTTAGGACATAGTGGTCCATCGTTAGTTTAAGGACGTTTCGGTCCGTCGTTAGTTTAAGGACGTTTCGGTCCGTCGTTAGTTTAAGGACGTTTCGGTCCGTCGTTAGTTTAGAGACATTTCGGTCCGTTGTTAGTTTAAAGACGTTTCGGTCCGCTGTTGCAGAAGGCCGGTCACTACTTATAGAGTTCGGGCTTAGGAAGATAGCGAGTGGACATAGTCGTCATCATCTATCATTGACCTAGGCTGTAACTCATTAAGCGTAGTATTTCTTTAGGAAGCGACAGCTTATTGGCCTGAAAGGTCTTTCACCGTGCATATCCATGAGTAGATAGGCTCCACCCTGGTAGACCTTGTCTATAATGTACGGGCCTTCATAGTTCGGCTCGAATTTTCCCCGCTTGGCGCGATTGGGGATCATAGGTCTTTTAACCACTAGCACGAGTTCGCCTTGGCGGAATATCCTTGGCCTGGTCAATCATTCATATGAGCGCGTCATCTTTGCTTTATAAGCCTCCAGATTTTGTTGCGCTATGAGCCGGGTTTCATCAAGAGCATCAAGCTCCTCAAGCCGAAGGTAAGCATTTTCTTCGTCGGTCAGCTCGTAGTGGACTGCCACCCGTAGAGAGGGTAACTCTATCTCGAGGGGAAGTACTGCTTCTGTACCGAATACCAACGCGTACGGCGTTGTGTTCGTGGCAGTCTTGAACGTGGTTCGATACGCCCAGAGAGCTTCTTGCAACCTCTCGTGCCAGTCTTTCTTGTTTCGAGACACCGTCTTCTTTACGATCTTCGTTAAGGTCTTGTTGAAAGCCTCAGCTAGATCGTTAGCTCAGGGATTATAAACTGAGGAGTATCTCCAGTCTATGTTGTGCTGTTGTGCGAAGCGGCTGATTTTATGGCTTCGGTAGGCTGCCCGTTATCGAATATGATCCGTCGCAGAGTCCTAAACCGATAAATGACGTGCGTCTTGAAGAAATGGAGGATATTCTCCGTCTTCACTTCCCTTAGCGGTACTGCTTCTACCCATTTGGAGAAATAATCAGTTGTCGCCAAAATGAATCGATGTCCTTTGGACGATGCTGGTTCGATGGGGCCGATTATGTCGGTTCCCCACATTTCGAACGGCCAGCTAGCCACTGTCGGATGTAATGGATTCGGATGATGATGGATAAAGTCCCCATGGATCTGGCACGAGTGGCATTGCTTTGCATACTCGAGGTAGTCCTGGATCATCGTGGGCCAATAGTAGCCCATCCGTTTAATCTTCAACTTCATCTTCGGGCCTGCTTGGTGAGAACCGCAGAGTCCGTCGTGAACTTCCTGAACGACTCTTTTCGCCTCTTCAGGTCCCAGATATCTCAACCACAGAGAATCAAACGACCTATTGTACAGAGTATCACTGACGAAAGCGAAAGACAGAGCTCGTTTCATAAGCTGATATCTTGAGGACGCATCTTCAGGTGTTCGACGAGATTTGAAGTAGTCTATAAAAACTTCTCTCCAATCCTCGGCCTTTTCCTGATCTTTTATTTGTAGAGTCATTCGCTCGGTCGCTCCCTTTTCTTCGGACGACTCCGGAGAAACTTCTGCTGGAGCAAAGACCCGACGGCTTTGCACCACGATCCTCACGTCATCGAGGTTCTCATCGGCCGGTTCTTTAGCCAGCTTGGCTAATGCATCTGCTTTGCTATTTTCCGCACGCGGTATGCTTTCCAAGGTATAGGAGGGAATTTGAGTCAGCAATCGTTGTACTCTCTTGCCATACTTCACCAGCTCTGGCATACATGTCTGGTAGTCGCCGTTTACTTGACTAACGACTAGTTGGGAGTCTCTGTATATGAGGAGGTTTTCAATTCCCATGTCGATGGCGATCTCGAGACCTGCTATCAAAGTTTCGTATTCAGCTTCATTGTTCGTCCTCGGCTCTGTCAAGGAGAAGGCGAAGCGCATTATCCCTTCTTGTGGGGTCACGAAGATAAGGCCTACCCCTGATTTGATTATAGGGGTGCTTTGTTTGCGCTTCTTTATGGAAGACGCTCCATCAAAATAGAGTTCCCATCGGGTATTACTACCATCGATCGCATCAAATGCATGTTCGTCTGGCAGCTCACAATTCAGAGGGGAATCGGCCTGTATCGGATGCTCAGCGAGGAAGTCGGCGATGGCTTGGCCTTTCACTGCCTTAAGAGGCTGATAGGTTATCGAAAACTCCATTAAGAGCAAGGCCCATTTAGCGAGCCGACCTGTCAGTATAGCCTTTGACATCAAATATTTGAGAGGGTCTACCTTCGAAATGAGACGGACTTCATGCGCCAATGCATAGTGCCTGAGCTTTGTTATCGCGAAGATCAACGCCAGGCAGTGTTTTTCGATGGGGGAATAGTTGCTTTCTGCCCTCAGGAGAACTCGACTTAAGTAATAGAGAGCTTTTTCTTTCCCTTGGTCGTTCTCTTGTGCCCATAATGCGCCTAAGGAACCTTTGAGGGCGGTTGTATAAAGAATGAGAGGCTTTCCCTTGACCGGAGCGGCTAGCATGGGCGGGTTCTGTAGATACTGCTTGATCTCGTCCAGCGCGCCTTGGCATTTGTGATCCGAGACGATTGGGGTTCCCTTCTTCAACAGATGACTACAAGGACGGCACTTTGCCAGAGAGATTGGCTATAAATCGCCGGATATACGCGAGCTTCCCTTGGAGAGACCGCAATTGTTTGAGAGTCCTTGGCGGGGACATTTCTGTGATCGCCTTGATTTTTAACGGATCTATCTCGATACCTCGGTGCCGGACAATGAATCCTAGGAATTTGCCTGAAGAAACCCCGAACGTGCATTTGAGAGGGTTCATCTTCAAGTTGTATTGCGAAGTCGTTGAAACACGATCTTCAGATGCTCGAGATATTCCTCGTACGATTTGCTTTTCACCACGAGGTCATCGATATAACATTCGACGATTTCATGTATGAGGTCATCGAAGATCTTCATCATGGCCCTCTGATAGGTGGCACCGACGTTCTTTAGACCGAAGGGCATTACTTTGTAGCAGAATATCCCCAGCGGGGTCCGGAAAGCGGTGTGCTTCTGGTCTTCAGGGTGCATCTTTATCTGATTATATCCCGATGAGCCGTCCATGAAGGAGAAAACCTCGTGAGTGGACTTGTTATCTATCATCAGCTCAGTGACCGGTACCGGGAAATCGTCCTTTGGGCAGGCTTTATTGAGATCCCGGAAGTCCATACATATGCGCACTGTCCCATTCTTCTTCATTACTGGGACGATGTTGGCGATCCAATCAGGGTACTGAACCTCTTGGATGAAGCCAGAGTCGATTAGTTTCTTGACTTCGGCATTGATGCTCATTTCAAGCTCAAGCCGCATTCTTCTCGGCGCCTGTTTGACTGGCTTGACGTCCGGAGATATGGCCAGTTTGTGTACAACAATCTCTGGATATAATCCTGGCATTTCGGAATAATTCCACGCGAAGCAGTCTCTATGCTACATAAGCACGCCTTTTAGTGCAGCCACCTTTTCTTCAGACAGCAGCTCGCTGACGAATGTCGGCCGCGGGTCGCTTGTCGTCCCCAGCTCAATTTTCTTGAGCTCATCTGCAGTGGTATGTATTCCATCTTCCAGCTCTTTCGGTGCCGGCGGAAACTCTGCAATCACCTCGTCATTATTGTTTTCGCAGCACCAGGGAAAGTCATCCATATCCTCGGGCTCTTCTTTTGATATCGTTGTCATATGACAAGTACGAGTACGCTTCCAGGACCGATGTAGGTCTGGGTCTGTCCTCACTATATGCACGGCTTTTGGTTCGTGCTTCTGTGGCGGACTTATCCTTCAGCTGCTGGATAGAGCAAACCTGCCTTGCTGATACTGGTTTTCGACCCAGTTCTTGAAGGTGAAGCAGTCTTCAAGGGGGTGTCCTATTGCTCGGTGATAAGAGCAATAGCCCGGATGAGAGACCTCGTTAGCTTGCTCGGGGTGTTTGGACTCCGGAAGCGTAATCATTTGATGTTTTAAAGCGAGATCAAGTATCTTCTTTGTCTTGTCTTGAGGGAAAGAATATGCTCGACTCATCTTCTTCATGAGGGACAAATCCGGACCGCCCAATTCCCGATTACGTGACTTTCCGGTCCCGCTTTGTCATCGTCGAATGCATTTTCCGCTCCTTACCTTATTTCTGCCTCTGTGTCGGGCCTTTTGCACAGCAGGTTGACAGGGAAGAGTATTTTTATCTTTCGTAGCCTGTTGAAGAAGGCGTTGCGTCCTGGCTTTCTCGTAGATGGCCATTAAGCGATTACGGTCGTCCCGAGCTTTTTGACCCACTTTCCTGATAAGCTTGTCCATTCATTCTTTAAATGACGGACTTGGCATTTCGATGGCAGGATCTAATTTTGGTATGGGGTCGGCGTTTTCTGACAGGGCGTCCTTTTCTTCATCGAAGTTATATATGACGTAGCTACCATGGACTCGTTCCCGTTTCCCGGATTTCACATATCCAAGCCTGAACGTTTCCATTCTCCCGTTGGGCAACTTACGCTGAGTCCCAGGGACATCCCAAATCCTGTTGTAGAACCGAGCTTGTCGAATAGTCTGTTTTAAAGGTACCCCTTGGCGTTTCAATAGCCTTTTTAGTCCGTTCGTGTAGTATCTGGACAAACGGATGGGTTGGAGCCTGTCAAGCGTAGAATCCGCGCCGTGCCAAATTTCTTTCTCCACTCTTGTTTCCGTGGACCGATAGAATAGGATCGCCCTTTCATCTTTTCACCGAGGAGGGACGTAAAATATCTGCAGGTCTTGCACATTGTAAGCTTCAAGTGCGTCCAGATCTTTGTAGTGCTTCCGTGGAATTATGGTAATTTGCAAATTCTGATCATCACTAGGGAATGCTTGTATTGACGGCCAACTGGAGAACACAGCATTAACCTCATCTTCCGAGTCGCTTCCGAAGATCAATACAGGGGCGGACGGTCCCGGGTTGTTGCGTCGAGACGGCCCAGCGTAGACTATCTCTTCTTCTTCTTCGGTATCACTCCCGAAAACAGGAATAGTGACGACGGCTTTGTTCTCCGGTTTGCGACACCTCTCTGTGTCCTCGAAATCTGGCAAAAAGTATTTTGCATCTTCGTACTTACAGACCTCGTTCACGGAGAATGGGTTCAGCTCTCCTATTACGGTATACTCGAGACCATCCTTGAAATACTTCATACACTGATGTTGCGTAGAAGGGATGATGTTGTGCTCGTGTAACCAAGGACGACCGAGCAAGGCATTGTAGCAGGTCTTGGCGTCAATGACGTGAAACTTAATATCCGTGAAGAGTAGTCCGAAGCGTAATGTTAGTATTACAGATCCGAGAGTCCGTGATGACTGAGAATCGAAACCGGAGATGGTAATTTTATCACGAGCGAGGTGTTGAACGCTCATACAGATTTCCTTCAACACCCGAACATTAAGGAGATTGACGGAGGACCCATTATCAACCAGGATTTTGCCTATCTTGATGTCGTGGCAGTATCCAGAGACATATAGGGGACGGTTGTGGTCGCACGTCCCAAGGAGAAGGTCTTCATCACCGAACGTGACATCGGCGGTGTGCACCTCTTCCAGTTCATCCTTCATCCTTTCTTCGGCGAGAAAGGCTTGGAATTGCTCGGGCTCTTGCAGCGCCCTGATTAACGAATCTCTCGCCTCTTTTGATAATAAGAGGGCATCAAGAATGCTGAGCTGAGAGGGTAGCTTCCTCAGGTGCGCTAGGATGTTGTAATCCACTTTACTTTTCTTGGGCGGGTCCTTGGCCGTCAGCTCTTTCATGACTTGGTCATCTAAAGCGATATCCTTAGCGACCTTTTCTTTTCCCTTATTTTTTCTAGTTGTGGGCCCGAGATTCTTTTCTGGAAGAGTGCGATTGCGCAGCTGAATGTTTTCATAGGCCGCTAGTTCTTCCTCCTTCCCTAAGATGGATTCTTTAAAGAGAGGGCCAAGAGCCATTTCTTCGTCAGAGTCGCTCCCAAAGGTGAGAACCTGTGATCCTCCGGCGTTGATCGTGCGACAGCTGCCGGTAGTTCTTTTGTGCTCCTCGGTCGTACTTCTCTGCTCCCGACGAGTTTTGCGTTCATCCGTTTAAAATGTTGTCGGTGAGCAACATATCCTTTCCACCATCTTTTAAAAGTGTCACACTCCTCGGTGGGGTGTGAAATTTTTCGATGATATGAGCAGTAATTAGGATGCATCTCTGCTCCACCGAGAGTGTTTTCTTCCAAGGGCGGTAGCTTCATTCCCATTGATATGGCTTTAGCAAACCTTTTCCCCGTCTTGAATCTGTTTTTATCCGCATCGGATGTCTTTTGATTTGGCGAGAGTGCTTCGACTCTTTCGTCTAGTCTCCGGCGTTTGGCTCCTTCCGATATGGCCATCTCACGCTCTCGATCGGCTTTACTTTTCAAACGAATCTCATTCAGAAAGGCGTCGATCATCTCGTCTGACGGCCACACAAATTCCGGCTCAGGCTCTGCCCCCAGTTTTTCTATGCAGGGCGCTTCTTCACTGTCTAGCGATGAATGAGAGATCACATGGCAACTTGCTACGTAATCCTCAGATCCATCTGACGAGTCTTCCCCATCGTTTTCGTCCTCAAGGACGTGGCTGAGGAACTCTTGAAGCGTGATGGGGGTCCGCGCTTTCTGATTATATTCTTCCAGCGCGTCAATCTGTCTCTGCAAGTCCGTGCGCTTGTCACCAGGCTTCACGGGCTTTTTGGATCTCTTCTTCTTTTTCGCAGATTTCGACAGCTGGGTGTGAATGTTGGGGATATCACCACCGGTCTTTGGAGTTGGGCCCGGCTTTAGCATCCCTTCGATGACTTGAGGTTCAAGCGGGTCATTCCATCTGACCGCCGGGCATGCATGAAGATCATTCAGTATCCTCTTGGTTTTGGATGAAAGCACGACCTCCCATGGGGCTTCTTCAACGAAAGAACAATTTGCCCCCGGTGTGTCCGTCTTCTTTGGAGTGTGCGGTTGTGGCGGGTTTACCTTCCACTTCTCAGACAATGCAAACTTGCCTTGTAGGTATTGATCCTCGATCCATCCCTTAAAGACGAAGCAGTCTTCGATCGGGTGACTTACCGTTTGATGGTAAGGGTAGTAATTGGGGTTATTCACCTCGTTGGGTTGTGGCGGTCCCCTTGGATTCGGCAAGTTAATAAGCCTGTTGCGCACAGCCAGCTCGAATAGCCTCTTCGTCTTGTCCCGTGGGAAAGAGTAAGGACGCTTCATTTTTTCATTGTAATAGCGTCGTCTCTCCTCCAGTTGATCGGTTAGCTTTGGGGCACTGGGTTGCGGTTGAGCGTTCGCAACGAAGGTCACCTTCCCTTTACCCTTATCGTTCCGAGGTTCCGGTTTCGGGGGAGATGGCCTGTGACCCATCTGGTCCATCTGGGCCAGCTTGTCGATCAGAGCCTGGAACGTGGTCGGTTTAAAGAACATCATGAACTGTGAAATAGTTGCATGAGGGTCTAGAGTGCCCACGAACATGCCCACTGCTGGTGCTTCTTCGATGCACTGCTCGCACTTCGACCACAGGTTTCGCCATCGGATTGCATATTGGACCCAAGTTTCACCCGGCTTCACTCTTGCATTAATCAGAGCCGTTATTGGAGTACGCTCGCTGGCGCTTGCGAAACGTTGGGTAAACAATAACTCCATTTTAGCAAATGTCTTGACGGAGTCGTTCGGAAGCTCGGAGTACCATTCGAACACCGTCTCCGACAAGCTGCCGACGAATTGGCGGAGTAGGAGCTTATCGCCGCCGCCAGTGTTACCACAAAGAGCCCTGAACTGGGCAACATGTTGATGGGGATTGCCAATCCCCTTGTAGACATGAAATTTCGGGATCGTGTAGCCCGGTGGGTATTTGATCTGATCGTACCAACTCGGATATGGTCGTCCTGTTTTGACGACTTGGCCAGCTGCCTCAGTTGCCTGGTGGACTCATATTTGCTGAGCAATGTAGTCATCCAGGGCAGCTTTGGAAATTGTTTCCTCTTTGGCTGCTGAAAGAGCCGGTGGAGGATTCGACGTTTCTCCTCTGTCATCTTCAAGGACAATCGGAGGATCTTCAGCAGGAGGATCTTGCTGGATCATCATACCCACCATATCCTAGAACAGAAGGGCCATTCGTTGTATATTAGCTGCTTGTTCTGCCGCCTCTTTATCCTTCTTTTCCAGTATTCTCCGAAGGAACTCGGCGTCGGTTTCTTGATCCTGGCATTGATTCGAGGATGCTTCGGGACTTTCTTTTGGCCTAGTGAGTGTGGCCATCGCAGTCATCATTTCTTGGAGCTTCTGCTGCTGCTCCTGAGCTTTAGTCACCGATCGCGTAAGCGGTCTATGACCTGTGGATATGCGGCTGTCCTCTTTCCTGTACGCCATGTAGACGGTGTGCACCACAACGCCTCCGGACTTATGGCGTTTAGGTTTACTGTCTTTGACAATTGCCGCAGGCATGGGGATTTTCTCGGGCCTTCTCCTCTTGTGGGCAGTTGACGTTAAGGGGGTCGTTGATGCGGGCACCCAGGTGGTTGTCGTCCTTTGCGGTTTGATCGGGCGGTTCTTTTCTTCCTGAACTTTCACCCTCTTTTGCCGGTGAGAGTGATCTGGAATGATTACTGAGTCCTGAACTCGTCGCCAGACCTTGTAGATTTTGGAGGACAGCCATTGAGAGGGCTGCTCTGGCTTTTCTGGTTTTGCTTCCACGACGGTCTCTACCGGTGGAGGAGATCTTTTGAGAACCGCAGTTGGCGAATTTCTGCGTACCTAGTTTAGCAGCTCAAAGCTGTTCCCGGTTGGAACAGCAGCCTCAATTTCCACCGTTGGAGCTGGCGGGGTTAGCCCGGAGGGGGAGTTACCCCCAGTCTTCCTTATCCAGCACCAGTGACGACGTCGGGCATGACGAGTTGTCGGTATTGGTTCAGTGACGGGAGTGTCTTGCCCCCTGTTCAGGTGAGGGGCTGTTGCCGGTGTCAGCCTCTCGAAGACTGACGCCCGTTGAGAAGTTGTGTCCAGCCGGTCAAAAATGGATTTCTGAGCAGGAGCAGGAGCAGGCGCAGTCAGTCTCGCAAAGACCGACCCTCTGGAAGGAGAAGCCGCCTTGACGACTTCAGGGGCAGCTATCTTCTTTGGGGTGGCTACCTCAGGTATTATGGGCTTCTTGGCGGGCCCATCAGAGTTCAGGCTCAGTCTGGTGAAGACCGAGGCGTTGGAATTGGACGACCCGTTGAGAGGGGCCGTGGTAGTAGCAAGTCGATCGAAGACCGACTTCTTTGAAGCTTCCGGTACGGGCACTGGGATGTTAACGTTCACCGGCGGGAGCATGGTCCCAAAGAACAGACCGGAGGTAGCCTGAGTTACTTGTTCCACTGGCATAGCAAAGATGGAGGCCGCTCGAGGCCCGTAAGCCACACCTCCAGGTGAGGCTGAGCGTTGGTTGCAGTTGCACTTGGAGCAGTTTGAACAGTTGGACGCCATTACTGTTTGATTTCTGCGCCAAGCAAGAGACCAAATCTTAGTAACTTGAAACCCGATGGCAACCATTAACAAACCGCGATTCGTTCGCGAAGACGACACACGAAGTGTGGAGTGGAAAGAGGAAAAGGTCCCACCGAGCATGCCAGAATCTGTTCCCCTCCGAAAGACGGCGCGACAGGGACGTCTTGCCTGAGATTCAGGGCAGATGCTAATTGGTGCTATCCATCCACCTCTCCGAAGATGCCAAGTTGATTTATGGCACCGTGTATCGAAGGTTTAAACGGATGCGTCCGATGTAGCAGACTTCGTCAGATTCCCCCTTGCTCGAGGGGTTTTTGATTGTGGGGATGCTCTTCCCTGCAGGCGCAAGCCCCTGCAGTTAATTACGCTACCGCATCGCGGTAACAACTTTCTCCTTCTCCAGATGGTCACTTCGTGTCGTGTGTGTTTGTTTTGTGTTTGGTTGCCCATGGATTGTATACGGAGACTAAGTTATGTTGTCGCCCATAGCGCGTGAACTAGTCCAAATCCGTATCTTTCTTAGATTTGGGTTTGGGGGAGTTTGTGTTTAAGGATACGTTGGCCTCATTTGAGACTAAGATCGACTTAAATGTTAGTTAAGGATACGTTAGTCTAATTTTAGATTAAGATCGACTTAACGGGATCGTTTAGATCCGACAAGAGAGCAATTGGGGGCCCTATTGTTTAATTTAATGACATTGCGGTCGATAAGTAGTTTAAGGACATTGCGGTCCAATGCTAGTTTTAAGACGTTGCGGTCAAGGTTAAGGACGTCATAGTCCGTGGATTTAAGGACTCCATAGTCCGGCGTTAGTTTTAAGACATCACGGTCAAGGTTAAGGACATCATAGTCCGTTGTTAGTTTTAAGACATCCCGGTCAAGGTTAAGGACGTCATAATCCATGAGTTTAAGGACCCCACAGTCCGTGAAATGTATGGTTATTGGGACCCATCACCTCTCTGAAGACGTTGAAGGATTACAACGACAAATATCAGAGGAGCGAAGAGATGTACCCTTGAACCAAGGTAGATTAAGCGATCTGTAGTACGGTTTGGGACTAAGACCAATTAATTATATTATGAGCCCATTGGCCCAGTTAAGTCTGGATTGAGGACTTATGGCCAACTTGGGCTAAGTCCAACTGAGTTTGACCCTTTATTGGACTATTTGATATTTGTCTGGTTTTAGTCCACATTGTTTTCATCTTTAATTTTCTTAATTTTGAGATTCAATTGAAGGAGAGGCTTTGCCTCTAGAAAATTAGCCAATTGGGCTAAAGCTAGTGTTAAACACTAATGACCAACAGTGTTGAACACTGGAGATAAGATTATCAGATTAGTGTTAAACACTAGAAATTGTGATTCTCAAGTTAGTGTTAAACACTAACAAATAACAGTGTTAAACACTGGCAATCAAATTATCAGTTTAGTGTTAAACATTAACAGAGATGGGGGATCACATGGGAGCACATGATGGCCTCAGAAAGTGGGGTCGGATCCCCTTCATTTTGTTCTGCAGATAAGTATTCAACACTTTTTTAATTCTCACAGTCATCACGTGTGGGCACGTGATGGGGGCTCATGCTCTGGTTTATTAGAATACTCATTAGGGGTCACGTGAGGGCGCCCCAGAGCTTCTTTTCTGTGGATCTTTACAGGGGTCACGTGGAGGCACGTGACCCTGGTTCTTTTCTGTTTAAATATTTGTTTGTCTTTTTAAGAATTAAATTCTTCATAGGGTTAAACCCTAGCAATAATTTTAGAGGAATTAAATTTCTATTTTCTTTTGAAGAATTATATTCTTAAGTAGGATTAAACCCTTATTTTCTTTCTATAGGAATTAGATTCTCATATGTGTAAAGAATCAAGTTTTGATATAGGGTGAAACCCTAATTTCATTTTAAGGGGAATTAAATTCCTGTGAGTTTGAGAGAATTAAATTCTCAATTAGGGTAAAACCCTGGTTCTGTCCATTTTGAAGGAAATAAATTCCTATAATTTTGGAGAATTGAATTCTCATATAGGGTTAAACCCTAATTTTATCCTGGAGGAATTAAATTCCTATAATTTTGTGAGAATTAAATTCTTAGAACTCAATTTCTCCTCTATGTTTTAGATATGCATGGCAGGATCTCGACCCAATGAGAATTAAATTCTCAACCTATGGGGAGATGTGCACTTTGTAGATCTTCACCAGAGAAAGAACTAAGTTCTTTTTTTATAGAAAAGTTAAACTCTTAGATTTGAGAATTAAATTCTCTTTTTGAAGCCTTTTTCCCCTTTCTTTTCTTACCTAGGGTTTTTCTTTGCAGAGAATCAAATTCTTCCTACTTTTCTCTCTGAATTTTCAAGATTCCAAGGCTCTATCTCTCTCTCTTTTTATAACTCTCTCCCTTGGCTCCTATTTATAGGAGAAGGAACAGAATCAATCTGTTTAGTAAATCTTTCATTGAAAGATTTGATTTATTTTCATCATTAATCTGAGCCTTTAGATTATTAGGTGAATTTTATTCACCGTTGGATTTTAAATCTAAAGATATTCTTTTTGTTATTTCGGTGAGATTTAGGGGGAATCTTTCCATGTCCAAGATTTTTCCATAAATTGGTGATATTTAATCACCTTCGGATTCTTAATCCAACGGTTTTACATAATTCTTCTCCATTTTGGAAAGATTTAAATGGTCTTATTCAGAATTTAATTCTGTTGAACAGCAGGGCTTTTAAAGCCAGTCACGTGTGAGCACGTGACCCCTGGCCACGTGCGAGCTCGTGACCCCTTTTCACGTGTCAGCACGTGACCCCGGGTCACGTGAACACGTGACCCCGGGTCACGTGTTCAGGGACTCCTCTTCTGCGCTCTGTTCTCTGCCGCTGCTCTAACCATCACGTGCCAACACGTGACCACTGGTCACGTGTGAACACGTGATGCTTCCTCTGACGCTCTTTCTTGATTTTTAATCAGGGAACAGCTGACGCTCATGAACCTTTGTCGAAACAAAGATTCCATTTGGATGAAAGTAGTAACGGAGCCATCCGGTATGCTCGCGTACCAGTTGAAAGCAACATCGGTCAAGCTATTAACGAACTGGCGGAGGAGAAGCGCATTATTGCCCCCAGTATTCCCGCATGAGGCTTTAAAGTGGGCGATGTGCTGATTCGCATTTCCCGTCCCATCGAATCTTCCAAATTTAGGGATAACGTAGCCGCTAGGAAATTCTACCAGATCATACTGAGCAGGATATGGTCTCCCACTACTGCTAACATCTTTTTGCGCTTCGGCTTCGGCTACCAATGTTTTAACTTTGTTGGCAACCAAATCCATAATTTGATCTTGAGTTAGCAGGCTACTGTCATCGGTAGCCAAGACATTTCCCGAGGTAGGATGCGACTGACTTTCATGCGGTCCGCCCACCTTTGGATTTGAGGGAACGGGCGTCGGCTGTTTCGGGACCCCGTTTCCCGGTTCACGAGAGCCCTGCGCCTGATTAGGCGGCTGAGAGGTAAGTTGGGCCGTGAGCTATAAGACGACGTTTGTCAAGTCGTCAATTTTTCAGTAAAGCTTGGCCATCTCCTTGTCTTTGCTTCTGAGCTGTTTTCGGAGCTCTTGGAGAAGTTGCTGCTCTACGTTCTTAGGATAGAAAGTTGGCTCATCTTCGCTTTCCGAGCCTGACTCCTCATGAACCGAAGGGTCTTTCCTCCTATCATCCTCATCGAGAAGGTTTTCATCATCCAGCAGAGGCGGCTGTTCTTGGGAAGCGGCAACCACATTCAAGCCAGATTGGATTTAAGATGTGGTGGCCCCGTTCTTGCTCTTGCTGCGTGTACCCACCATGTAGACAGTGTGGACCACATACCCAGCCATCTCTTTATCTTTGGCAGCTGATTTTGCGGAGCGGTCCGGGCTGTGGAAATTCATAAATTTTAACATGGCCAGAGCCCTATCCCTTTTGTTGGCTCTGTATCTGAGCTGCTTCTGCCTCAGCTTTTCTGCCTTAAGCGCTTGGCAGGCTTCTGCTCTTCGGGAAGCCGCCATAGGCTGAGTGATGGGGAGGCTTGGGAAGACACCCAATCGAGCAATTGTCAGAGGCGCCGCTGGAGCTTTCCCGAGATGCCTCGTTGCTTTGTTGGTGTTGATGGCCTTGCCCCTAGCTGGAGCGATGGAGAGACGTTCGGAAACGGATTTGCGTTTGGGTTGGGGCGCCCTTGAGACCACCACATTTGGCCTCCTGCCCTTCGAGACCGGTTTGTCTGTCACCGGGACTTGAGGAGCTGGGATGACGTTAGCTGACATGAACAGGATAGAGCCGAATGGTAGCGGCTCCTCCTCCCATTGTCGCCCGAGACTGGCTGGAAGGACCGTCCTGGAGTCCATCTTCATCGTGTAGAAGATGGGAGCCGAGTTCATCTTTGGAGACATTGTTGAAAGGTGATTGCTTGAAAACCTGCATGAAAAAGCATTATTTTAGTATGAATATAGACATGTATATTGATTGAGCTCGCATGAACGTTTAACCCGAAATATGGGAGGAGAGATAGGTCCCACCGGGCGTGCCAGAATCTGTAGGATGTTTTTCGTCACCCCATTGAGATGGGAATATGCGCGCGCTTGTCAGGCGTACTACAGATTCCCCCTGCCTAGGGTAGACCGGGGTTTATTGATTGTGGGGATCCGAATCTCCGGCAGCCGCGGACTAAGCTGCCGTTAATTACCCATCGCCTATGGAGCGAGGGAACCTCCGATTGACAGGTTAAACTGGTCATGCGAACTCAATATGCAGTGTTGTGTTTTGAAGGGGTTTTGGATATATCGGGGGCCCCGCAGAGTTTTTACGGGGGTCCCGCTACCCGGATAGCGGGCTGGGGGTCAAAGGGGCTAGTAGCCCCCTTGCGGAGTATGGGGCAGCGCCCCGTTAGAATTTTTTTTTCTAACAGGAACAGTGTCGTGGAGTATGTGTGTGTGTACATATGTATACATATGTATATATATATGTATATATATATATATATATATATAAATGGGGGAAAGGCATCCAAAGGATGCGTGGAGCCAGCGCCAGCGCTTTGAGCGCAAGAGCGTGTCAGCACGTAGGCACTCGGGCGCTAGCGCTTTGGGCACTAGCGCTCTGAGCGCAAGAGCGCTAGCGCGCCACGTGTCAGCATGTGGGTGCTCGAGCGCTAGCGCTCTGGGCGCAAGAGCGCTAGCGCACCACGTGTCAGCACGTGGGCGCTCGAGCAGCAAAAGGGACTTGGTCCCTGCAATGGGAGTTGTACTCCCAGAAAGGAGCACTTATTATTCTCTCTCTGTGTGTGTGTGTGTGTGTGTGTGTGTGTGTGTGTGTGTGAGGAGTTAAACTCCTAAGATGTTTTGAAGCTGATGAAGGGCTTCTCCCCTTGAGCCCTAGTTCTTCCCCAAAGTGGGGTTTCTAGAGATGGGTCTCCTTCTTCTTCTTTTGTTGGCCGGATCTTGAAGATCAAGAAATGTGAAATTCTAAAAATCTCTCCTTTCTGAGATCTGATGGCAGATCTGAGTTCCCCTTTGTGGTTTTTGTGGTAAAAAACTATTTAGTTTTGGAAAAGGAAAAGTAAATCTCTTGATTTAATTAAAAAAAAAGAGGAAAGTTTAGAACCTTGAGGAAGGAGAAGATCACAGATCTAGATTTTTCTTTGGAGAGAGAAAAAGTTGTTGGGATATTTTCATTATCCTTACCTTTATAGGCTATACACTTTACATATAGCCCCTTGGGTTTTACAAAAATGGCATTTTAGTCATCCCATGGCTCATGTGCCATTTCTTTTTGCACATAAGCCATGGGCTTACAAAAATTTGGCTTTATGCCCATTTCGCATACATTCATACATAAAAAATTACATAAAAAATTATTTATTACATGATCTATATTTTGGCATGGAGGAGGCTGGCCGCGGGCTCGACTTGGGCATGGGCCCGCTTGACCTGGGCTTGGGCATACCTGGGGGGTTGACTTTGACTTTGACTCGATCAACCGGTGTGCAAATTTTTACCCCAACATCCACCTCAAACCCATTGAGATCCACACGCTTCAGGAGGCAACCCTCCAACTCAATTTTAGCCATCCATCAGCACACACAGCAGATCAACGGAAGATAACATCTGAAAGAGATCCAGAGATCCATCAACTAGAGAAATTATTCTATGTGCTGGTCGTATAAGCCTTGTTCCCGCCAAAATCTCCGGCCAAGAGCTATTTGTTCCTATTTACACCGGTTTAAGTTTCGATTACAGATATGTGTGAAATCGGGCTCATTCATATATACACATGCACACATCAAAGAAAGAACAAGTGTTAGAAAGAGAGCACTTGGTGGTCAATGAAAAAAAGAAAGTATTTAATTGAACATTTTATTCTACAGGAATTAGATCACCAAATATGGGATCGAAAGTACAGGAATTCACAAAACTATGGATAAAATTATCTAACGCCCTCTCTGCCTTCTCCACCATGTCAAAGCGGCGATCTTCATGAATAGTCGCTTCCCATCGGTCAGCACCGTGCCAATCAGCGAAGGCAGACATGACGACCTGCTAAGCTCGTATCTAGCTTAGCAGCTGAACAGAGCAATCCCTCAGAGCTGTGGTAATCAAAAGCGCCTCGTGAAAGCACTCGATCTTGTCCTCTGCGGCGTCGAGCATTGCCGGAGTCATTTCCGCTGGATGAGGAGGGATGTCATCGAGCACGGACAAGAAGACCATCCGAAGCCAAATGGAGCCGATGGGGAGAGAAGATCATCTACGAGTCAAAAGCTCGTACAACACCGTATCGCATTGATCATCCGTAAGAGCAGGGTTCACCAAGCGTGCAGCAAAATGAGAAACGATTTCCTCAATTGGCACTTCTCATGGTTGCCAGCGAGCATGTGGACGATTACAGGCCATAGCTCTTCTCTGTTAAGATAATTCTCTGAAAGTGAGAGAGAAGAGAAGCATTGCTTCAAATTATAAAGAGAGACATTTAAGTCTAAGCACAAAAATTTTTGTGCATGATGGAACTGTTTCCAAGCTCTGTTAAGAGAATGCATTGGGAAAGAGAAGTCTGACTCAGGAAAAGCAGAGAAAGAAGGAGAAAAGATACCTTCAGTAAAGAGGCAGTGCCTCACGTGCAGAGCACGAGAGCGCTCGCGCCAAGAGCGCCAGTGCTAAGAGTCAAAGACTCTGAGGCAGCGCTCACGTGTAAAGCACGAGAGCGCTCGGGCCAAGAGTGCCAGCGCTAAGAGTCAAAGGCTCTGAGGCAGCGCTCACGTGCAAAGCACGAGAGAGCTCGCGCCAAGAGCGCCAGCGCTAAGAGTCAAAGACTCTGAGGCAGCGTTCACGTGCAAAGCGCGAGAGCGCCAGCGCCAGAACTAAAAGTTTTCAACCCTTGGATCAAAAATCCAACGAAGATGATAAATCATCAAATTACCAAAATAAAATTATGTTGAGGAAATACTCCTCAAAATCTTTCCAAACAGGAAAGATTGTGCCCTGTAAATCAGAGCACCGTTGGATAAAAAATCCAATGATGATTAAAAATCACCAAGATACACAATAAGTTCTGTATGGGAAAATATTTTCTCAATCTTGTTAATAACAAGAAATCTATCTTCTGTAAAACAGAAGCCCTTGGATCAAAAATCCAACGGTAGGAAACATTCCCCAAATCAATCAGAGATCTCTTAATAAAAGATTTTCTTAACTGATTCAACAAGTTAGCTTCCCTGTATAAAGGACCCAAGACTTCAAGTCTTGTAGACGCAGAAAACCTCCTCATAAGTTCTCAAATCGAAAGAAGAAAAAATAGAGGAACCCCCCAAAAACTTCAAATTCTCAGAAAAGAAAAAGAGAAGAGCAAGCTTTAAGAAGAAGAAATTTTCTTCGAGATAAATGAAAAGAAGAGAGATCATAATATCTCCTCCATATTTGAGAGTTCAACCCTCACATCAGAAGAACTTAGTTCTTTTCCTAGATCACAGATCTATAAGACCAAGTCTTGCAAAAAAAAACAGAAGAGATTAAAGTATCTCCTCACAAAAAGAAGAACTCAGTTCTTAGATCCATGAGACAAAGTCTCTTATAAACCGAGAATTTAATTCTCAAAGCACATAATTAATCAGAGCTTCCAAAGAAGCACCTTAGCGCTCCAATTTAAAAAAAGCGATTTAGCTCTCCAATTCTGGCGCTCAGCGCCAAGCGCTTCACGTGCTCCTCATGTGGGCGCCTTTTTATAAGAAGCGCTTTGGCGCTCCAAATCTGGCGCTTAGCGCCAAGCGCTCCACGTGCTCCTCACGTGGGCGCCCTTTTATAAGAAGCGCTTTGGCGCTCCAAGTTTGGCGCTCAGCGCCAAGCGCTCTACATGCTCCTCACGTGGGCGTCCTTTTATAATAAGCGCTTTGGCGCTCCAAGTCTGGCGCTCAGCGCTGGGTGCTCCACATGCTCCTCACGTAAGCGCTGAGGAAACATAAAGCACTCTGTACATAAAGCGCTCTGCGCCGTAAAAAGTATTCAACACTCAATAAAAGACAAAATGGAAAAGGGGTGTCGGAACCCAAATCAATGCTCAGTATTGTTGAACAAAAAAAGGGCTGAGCCCAAACAAATGCTCGACATTTTATTCAAAATGAGTGGACTGAGCCCAAACAAGTGTTCAAACACTCTATTCAGAACTGAGTGGACTGAGCCCAAGTTAGCCACAAGTTCCTAATTCAGATCAACCGAGCCCATGTGCTCACAATCTCTTTAATTGGTCTTAGTCCCAAACCTGACTATAGATCTCCCAACCAATATTGGTTCAAGGGTGCATCTCTTCATACCTCTGATACACGTCGTTGTAATTCTTCAACGTCTTCAGAAAGATGGAGGGTCCCAATAACCAATAACTTTTGGTGCATCCCCCAACGGGTAAACCAAAACCTTACAGACTATGATGTTTTAAAACCATACAGACCACGATGTCTCTAAACCTTACGGACTATGAGGTCCTTAAACTCCATGGACTACGATGTTCTTAAACCCAATGGACCGCGATGTCCCTATAAACTAAAGAAAATCATGTTGAGTAAATCTTAGTCTAAAATCAGACTAACGTATTCTCAACAAACGTTTGAGTTGATCTTAGTCTAAAACAAAATTAACGATCCTTAAACCAACCCAAACCCAAATCTAAGAAAATACGGATTTGGGCTAATCCACGTCCTACGGGCGACAACATAAATTAGTCTCCGAATACAATCCAAGGGCAACCGAAAATAAAACAAACACACACGACATGAAGTGACCATCTGGAGAAGGAGAAAGTTGTTACCGCGATGCGCTAGCGTAATTAACTGCAGGGGCTTGCGCCTGTTAGTGTATATGCCCTAGAGGCCATTACTGTATCATACTAGTTTGTATATTACTTAATGGAAGCTTGGGATATTCACCTTGTATAAACAATCTTGCTCAATATAGTAGTATGCTACTTGGTTTGTTTCTGCTTCAATGTGTACTTGTGTTTATTTCAGTATATCACTTATACGCATTAGTGGAGCCCTTAGGATCTTTGCTTGATTACCAGCGTTGTGATGGCAGTCACACTAGTGGGGGCTGGGTAATCTATAGGCACATCCTTATACAGGTCCCTAGTCGTAGGACTATCGAGACAGGGCATCGATACTCCGGAGTAGACTAGCGTATGCGCTTCTCATCCCAGTGTGGGAGATGGTCTGTCCCACAGCCATCAGTACGTCGTACTGGAGATAGTATACGGGTGCTCGTTGGGTTACGAGTACACTGGACAGGACTCGTCGGGAACTGACAGGTTGGTATTATACCTATCGTCAGTTATCAGTTCCCAGGTGACATGAGTACAGCTTAGTCCGCTGACTTGACACTGACACTTCGCCTCGAGTGTGTTCCCACTGCACTTTGATCACTACCCTACCACGGCTCAAAGGAGTCGTGCAAACAGGTGGTGGTTGGGTGCAGTCCCGAAGCACTTGGAGGCAGTGACGGTTAGACAGGATTCGTCTCTCCCGGTATTGGGGGTTGACATCGCGCTGTGTCTAGGAGAGCCATTACACAAGTAGTCCCTGGCCAGGGCAAGCGAGATATACTGGTAGGTTTCCAGTGTTATCTCAGGGTGTTTTGGGCTTCACTCCGACACGACTTGTACCGCTATTGGGGGACTGACGTTTTACCGCCCCCTAGGCCCGCCATGCGATGTATCAGACGAACAGACCGGACTGTACGGAGAATGTCACATTCAGACTCAGTAGGAGTTCAGATGGGGTTTCACCTCGTCAGCCTTCTTGTCGGCATCTACCTGGGGACCGTTACGCACAGCTAGTGCCGCTTGCGGTCTGTGGTTAAACCCACTGCCAGCGTAGTGTCGAGTCTTTAGAGTCCCACACAGAGGGTATTCGCCTCTGGGCAAAACAGAGTAGAGGTCGCATGGTTTTGCGACAGGGTTCGTTCTCATCCGCGCACTTGTGCACGTTTGGAGTCCGGACGGATTATACTGGCAGGCTCTGGTTTGAGCCAGATACTGGTATATGTTTTGGGGGTTGCTTTTATATCTTGGTATTCTTGTTCCTCGGAACGAGAATGCAGGTGTGTATGCACAGTTGCTTGAGGCGGAGAATGAGGTTTTTCATTAGGGTTTCGGATCGGGTGCGTATGCACAGTTGACAGTTATCATTTTCCAAACCCTAATGAATTTGTATATTATCTATTAATAATAGTAATTAAATAAGAATTATGTTATGGTTGTTTTTCTTGTTGACTTGTTGACCTTGGTTGACTTGTTGACCATTGACCACTTTTCATGCCTTGAAAGTCTTCCTTGATTCATGCTTACACTTCATTAAAAGAGGTATGATAGTGGTCATTCCAAAATAACCATCAACTATTCTTATTTCAATTATTATCATTTAGATAATTCATTTTCTTTTGCAATATGGTTGCAAGAAAGAAATAATTGAGCTCATTCTATCATTCTCACTCTCTCTCCTCATTTCATCTTCTTCTTCCTCTTGAAAAGAGAAACCTTCTCATGTGTTGAGAATCATTCTCTTTAGATAGAAAAGCAAACCCTAATCACTCTCTACTCATTCTAGGATGAAGGTTTAGCAAGCCGGAAACCCTAGTTCACTCAAAGATCGAGGAAGAGCCCAAAGGTCGAACCTTCAAGGTGGATCTATCTTCGGCAAGAAGAAGGCGACGAGAAGAGAACCATTCAAGCTTCAACAAAGAACAAGAAAGAAGAACAACAACAAGAAGAGAAGGAGTTCAAGTTTAGGTATAACCATCCTCCATAGTAGCTAACTCTCTTTAGCTTGTTAACTAGTTTTAGTTTAGACAACGATCCCGACATAGTTTAGTCCATGTTGCCTCTTGCGATAAAAATTCGTTTTTTATACCGTTTCCGCCTCCCCGTAAGTACCGGGGGTCGCAATATGGACTTACAGCGCCTGTAGGGAAGAGCGTCCCCATGTTCAAAAACCCCTCACAACGAGGTGGAATCTGACAAAGTCTGTTATATCGGTCGCATCTGTCTAAACCTCCGATATACGGTGCCATAAATCAACTTGGTATTTTCGGAGAGGCGGACGGATAAAACCAAATAGCGTCTACCCACCAAAATTCAGGCCAGACGTCCCGACGTTCTGGCCGCGTCTTTCGACGGCGAACAAGCCCAGTCAAGAAAGATAGATGAAATAAAAGTATGAGCCCCACACATTACCCAAGGCTGTCCGAAATTCAAGTATCACACTCGACACAGGGAATAAATTCTCTCGCTAATGACATAATGACATCGAAAAGGCGTAGAAGCCTTTGAGAGGCATCTCTATCTCTACCATCATAATGACAAACCCCGAGTGGTTCCCAAATTGATTTCAAGTTGATGGTCTAACGTAAACTCAAATAGCAACACATCTGCAGTAAAAAAAATTTAAAATGCAGGGTTTTTATAACAAATATTTAATAAATATGATAATCAACCGAATCTGTTATAATGATATAATAATCTCTACCGATCTTAAATAACTACCATAATTATTGTTTATCATTTAGAAAACAAATTAGAACCCCCAGCATGTAAATTTGAATCTTCTTTGAATTTTTTTAATTCAAATTAAAAAATTAAACATAATTTTCATTTCAACTCGTGAGAGATACCAGCAAGTGATATACTCCAAAAACGGAAATATATAACAATATATGGACCAATATGCTGGCTTAAACCCTAAAACCAAAATTTCAATGGAGTCCCTCCTCCTTCCTCATCGCTCTCCCCTCCACCTCCCCTCACGTTCGCCGCCTCTCGCCGCCATCCACCCCTCGTATCACTTGCGCCTCGCTGCCGCCGCGGCGGGCCGCCAGTTCCCTATCTCGTCGTCGCCATCAACAGTATCATCTCCAATCGATTCATCATCGAACTCCGCCGCGTCTCTCTCTTCGCCTCCTCATCAATCGATCCCAATGAAGAGAGTCTCCACAGATTCGCTGCAGTACCCGAGCGGGTACCTCGGTGGGATCTCGGAGAAAACCCGAGCCGCTTCGAACGAAGGAGGCGATGGGGCTTCTTCACCCAATGCAATGTTGTACCTCACGAACATTTTGTCTTCCAGGGTTTACGAAGTGGCGATCGAGTCGCCGCTGCAGAAGGCGACCAAGTTGTCGGAGAGGCTCGGGGTCAATCTCTATCTCAAGCGAGAGGATTTGCAACCGGTAACCTCTTAATTTTCTCCTCAAATTTTGAGTTTTATGTTGTAATTTTTTGTTCTCGAACTCAAAGATGTCAGTTTTAGTGTTTTTGGATGCAAAATCACTCAAAAGGCCGCAACTTTTTTGAATTTTGCTTCTAATTAGTTTATTGTCATTAACAATAAAACTCTCAAAGTCGTAACCTTTTTTCTTCTTTTAGATCTTATTTCGTTATTATCTTTTACCAGAGGAGACGACTGATTCGATGTGTATGGAGTTGTTGCAACAAAACTAAGATTTTGATGTCTCAAGATTGAATCAGCTTTCAATTCTTTTGAGTCCATTATATTTGAAATATATTACTAGTGAAAACGCGCCGAGTTTTTTTTATTGCTGCTCGTTCCTTGCTGCGTCAAAGGGTTAATTTGAACTTTCTGTCGCGTGTTAAGGACTTTGATTTAAGCATGTATTTTGTAGGTCTTCTCGTTCAAGTTGCGAGGCGCATATAATATGATGGCAAAGCTTTCGAAGGAGCAATTGGAGAAGGGTGTTATCTGCTCATCAGCCGGAAACCATGCCCAAGGAGTGGCATTGGCTGCTAAAAAACTTGAATGTGATGCCGTGATTGTAATGCCGGTTACCACACCAGAAATAAAGGTTTGATTACTTTGACTTGATCCTTTTGGACATGGAATACATACTAAACACATTTGATTACTTTGACTTGATCCTTTTGGACATGGAATGCATACTAAACACATTAAGCGTCTTGTAACTTTGTAAATCACTCTATTAATTATTTCAAAGAGTATCTCATCTATCACCCCCAACATTAGCTATTGCCATATAGAACCCCCAAAGTTTGATATTTTCACGTTTCGCCTCCAAAACCTTGCCATTATTCATATAACCCTGCGTTATCGGTCACATATTATTTTTGATTTGATGCCATGTCAAAATTAATCGCAATTAGCTTAATTGCTTAAATCCACAATCTCTTCGAAAATCAAGACTTGTAGGTGTCATATTATTCTATATTTCTTTTGAGAGAAGAATTTTGACCCTTGAAAAGGAAAAATGCTTTACCGTTATCACATCCAAAATTTTAACTTTTACAATGCAGATATTAAATATTTTTAAATATGTTTGGTTTTGAAAACCAGAATATGAGGTTTTTGATTAACTAATACGTTTCAGGGGTGATGCATGATAATATGATGTTCATGTACTGATATATGGAAATTGCTAAGTTTTAGGGGTGATATATGAGATAAACCCTATTTTAAAACCATTTGTGATATTATAATATTATTTCATCTTGCAGTGGAAATCGGTTGAGAGGTTGGGTGCAACAGTTGTTCTTGTGGGGGATTCCTATGACGAAGCACAATCACATGCCAAGCAACGAGCACTGCAGGAGGGTCGCACATTTGTTCCTCCCTTTGATCACCCGGATGTTATAACAGGACAAGGGACAGTAGGCATGGAAATTATTCGTCAGATTGGAAATATATTGAAAGAAGGTCGATTGCATGCAATCTTTGTACCTGTTGGAGGTGGTGGATTGATCGCAGGCATCGCTGCTTATGTCAAACGGGTTAAACCAGAGGTATGTGTTTTTGTGATACTTTCTCTTTGTTGTTAGCTTCTAGTTTCTTTATGCCCTAACCTAGCCAAGATATTTATCACTTGGTACTTTGATCGAATAAATGCACTTATATATTATTTTGATTCATTTCTCAACAATAGGACATTGAGCCATATTGTCATGTTTGCATAGTTTCTATGTCGTGGTATTCACTGGGGTGTGTTGTATATGCTTGCTTGTTTCAGGTCTACAAATATATAAATTTCATTGCTTTGGCTATACTGGGTATTAGTTTTGGCAAACTTATGTTGGGATTTTATCGATTGAAACTGCTAATTAATTAGATGAAAACAATAGCACATGGTTTTAGAAAGAGAAGAAAAAGCCCTGGCCAATAATTATATACTAGCGTAGACCCCGCACATAATGCGTGGGATCAAAGTTGATTCAATCGAAACTGAAAAAGAAAAGGCTAAAAATTATAAAAATAACTCAAATGATACAATTTTTAATTGATTATTCCATTGACGCTACTATGCTAGGTTGTTATTTAATTTTATGTAATAGAGAACTTGATATAAAGGATGTTTTGATAATTGCCGTTGGTAAAATTAAAAAACTAGAAAAACATTCCTAACCGATTCAAATGATTTTGTATATATGTTTTTGGGTCTTTTCATATATTTATTTTCTGATAGTTAATATAAAACTAAAAATAATATCTTTAGAAATTAATTTCTCTTGTAGTCAACATTTTCTTGAATGCCATGCCGTTAACGTTGGATGCATGCGGTCAAGATTTAAGGTCTTGTTTGTCATTATCCAAAATGGTCATGTAGAGTCACCTTAGTGAGATAGGAATGCACTCGCTTGTCAGGTATATACAGATTTCCCTGTCTAGGGTAGGCACGGGTTATTGATCGTGGGATTCTAATCTCCGGCAGCCGCGGACAAACTGCCCTAGGTAGGGGTTTATTGATCGTGGGATTCCAATTTCCGGCAGCCGCGGACAAAACTGTAGTTAAATACCCCTCGCTTTGAAGCAAGGGAACTTTCGATTAACGGGTCGTACAAATCATGCGAACTCAATATGCAATATGCACGTATTGTGTTTGGAAGAACAATTTTGAGGGCTTTTTGGGCATATCGGGAGCCTCACAGAGTTAACGGGGTCCCGCTTTTCCCTTTCCTAAGTTTTGGATCTTGTCCCAATGGGATTTTTAGAGATGAGTTCTCCTTCTTCTTTTCCTTTTGGATTTTGAGGAGGAAGAAGGGAGTCAAAAATCCCTCCTTTTTTGGGGTTTGATGAAAGATTCAATCTCTTTTCAATAGATTTTGTGGTCTAAATCAATCTATATTTGAGAAAAGAGAGGGTTACCTCCTGATTTAATTAAAAAATGAAGGAGAATCTTGAGGATAGAGAAAGTAGGCTCAAAACCCTAGAATAGTATAGAATCAAAGTTCTTTTTGATTTCTTCATAGGTTTATCTTTTATAGGCTTTACACTTTACATTTTGCCCCTTGGGCCTTACAAAATTGCTCTTTGTTTCATCCATATCCATATGCTCATTTCTTTTTGCACGCGAGCCATGAGTTTTACACAATTTAGTCTTTTTGCCCATTTTCCTTACATTTATTAATAAAAATTACATTAAATCTATTTATTGCATAATTTTTTCTTGGCACGGGGGGCCGGCCTTGGGCTTGACTTGGGCTTGAGCCCACTTGCTTGGGCTAGGGCCGGCTTGGCTTGGGTTTGGGCCGGCTTGGCTTGGGTATTGACCTTGACTTTTGATTGACTTTGACTTTTTAGACAAAAGGATGTAGATTTTGATCCCAACGGATCAATCTTGATCAAAATGACCAATTTTGATTTCAAATTAATGTCCAATTACCAAGATTTTAAACCTTATTACTGAAAGACAAAATGATTGTGTGAGAAATGCTATCGATGGTTTGGCCCAATGTAAGATTTGGTTTGCCAATATATATAAGTTTTTATTTAAAAAGAAATTTATGGTTATTTTTTACGTCTTTAGCTTGACTACAATTTGTTATATATCAAATTGTGAAGAAAAGCTATATTGAATTTAATTTTAAAATTAATTACCAATAATTTTCATATTTTTTACCTAAAAAATCTATTGCATAAATTAAAGAAAATGGCCAAACAAAAAATATTGAGTAATTTGGACAAAAATGAAAGAGGATACTGATTCTTTATTGTACCTAGGAGTAATTTATTAACTTTAAGATATTTAAATGTAAGCAGAAGAAAAAATTACATGTGATGATATTATTTTATTTTTATTTTGCTATTAAAATTCACAAAATTTCCAAAACCAAAGTCAATGGCAAAATTGGAAAAACATATTAAACATAAGGGTAATATGAGAACTTGAGAAAATAGTGTTTTGAGAGAATATTCCCTTTTATGTGAAATATACCCAAGAAAACCCTTCAATGTATTATATTATTGATATGAAGACACTAACTGAGAAAGCATAGCCCCTCGCCAACACCCTGACCCCCCACCCCACCCCCCAAAAAAACCAGAAAGAAAAAAATCACCCCACCCACCCACACATAAAAACATGATAAAAAGAAACACACACACTCTTTGGTACATTTACTGATGATTACTGTATGTACATAACCTGCACTCTGTTTTCAAATTCGCAAGCCACATATTTAATTGATAGAACGCCATTTTTTGTGGTCGTATTTTTTGTGGGTTTTCTTCTTCTTCTTGGGAGAGTGCGTGCGTGTGTGTGTGTGGACATCTTTAGGTTCCCATTATTTTAAGCTAGTGTGATTTTAGTGATCACTGTTTATGTTGTTTTAGTTAATAAGTTCCAGGTAGGTTTTCTTTATTCTATCCATTGCAGAATGGGTCCGTGGAGTGCCTTTTAAATTATAGTTCTATTTTAGCCTTCACCTGCTATCTGTCTTTGCTTTCATTTTGTAATTGATTGTAGATACGTTGACTACAATCATCGTAAACTAGTTTTGTTTTCCAAGTTCAATGCATGTGAAGAAAATTAATATTTTTTATACTACATTTTGTCCGTGTGAGGTATAGAGAGGAGGGTGGCTCAAATTAGAAAAGCGAATTTTAAATTTTAAATAAGTATAATTATGATGTGGATAGCTTTTGTGGGGGAGGGGGAGGGGGGATACACTCTTGGAATTTACATTATAGCAGTAGAGATATAAATACAACCTTACTGATTTTTACAATTATTACAATGGAGTTGACTATAGTCTACTTATATTGAGTACTGAGAGTAAATTTTACCACAACTTCACCAATTTTTTTTCTAGAATTACACTAAAATTTACTGCAAACTGTAAAGAAGGGTAAATTAACGAATAATTATAATATATAAAGCTGTTCTAGGACCTTAAAGAATTAAGAAAAGGTACCAGGACTTAACAACTTTAAAGAAAAGCTATACTAGCAAAAAATAGAAAAAAACAGAAATAAAGTGAAAAAGCTCAAGTTAAGTTCTTATCATGACTTGACAAGTGTGAAACAATGATATCGATCTTTAGCTTTTCCTTGGTGAGTTTCTTATTGTTAATTGCTAGTTATGCTGAGAATGTAGAGTTCATTGACCATTTGCATTCTTTGGCGCACACCTTCGAACACATTGTTTGAAAATATCGATCAGACTTACCCAGAATAAAATTTCAAATATAAATATATCTGGAATAGTGACTTCTATTAGAACGTGCTCACATTGTCAATCTATATCCCTGCATGAAGTTCATACTCACAAGCAGGATTAAACATGTCATGTTCTATATTCTTGTCCCGAATATTCTCTATTCTGAGGATAGAATAACTGAAAAGGGAATATGTCGAGGATATATTATTAGAGGGTTATTGTATGCCTGAGTCGGGCTTTTATGGCCAAAAATAATATTGTTTAAGACCGTTAGTGTTACCAACTTGATATTTTCCTGGCTATTATGTACTCTAAAATGGAATCAGATGCTTTGTTTTATCATATGGAACAATTACTCATCTATCACATTACTCTCTTTTTGCTGACTTGATCTACATTCTAACTTTTCGATCTTTGGCTCAATCTTGCTTGCAATGCAGGTTCAGATTATCGGGGTGGAGCCTGCTGATGCTAATGCGATGGCATTATCTCTATATCATGGGCAAAGAATCATGCTTGAGCAAGTAGGAGGCTTTGCAGATGGTGTAGCTGTAAAAGAAGTTGGTGAAGAAACTTTTCGGTTATGTAGGGAACTAGTAGATGGAGTGGTTCTTGTCAGTCGTGATGCTATTTGTGCATCCATAAAGGTAACTTCTTTTTTCACCTTTATTTTCTTTTCGTGCCTATGAGACGATACATATCCATGCTTATTTATGTTTATATGATTGGTCATGCACGGCATTTAAGACAATATTGCATCATGAAGGCATCTGCTCTTGATTATAGCTCTCATATTTGCATTTGTATCAATTAATTTACTGTGTTGATGGTTTGGCACCTAAAATCGTGGTTTAATTGAAGTATCTAAATTTAATGGTTGCCATATTTTTTTTAATTGAAATGTGTGCAGGCCCTTGCAGGCTGTTCAGATTATTTTATTTTATTTTTAATTTTTTTGGTATGTGTGTACGTGTGTGTTGGGATTTTTTGTTGGTTTTTTTTAGTGGGGGTTGGGGGTTGGGGTTCGCCATCAAAGCACTTTCATCTTCAAAAAGAAGTGCATGAGTTAAACTCTTTCCCTATGGCCAATTTTGTACAATTGGTATGAACTAATACTGCTCCCAGTCTCCCACATATTGAAGAGAATATTCTGAAAGTTGTGTCTTTTGATCGGCAAACTCAGAAAGTGTCAGTTCACACACACATACCTACAATCACTTGCGAGACGAAATTTGATGGGGGAAGTATAAGCTGTGAAATGGAGTAGTAGCTGTAGATTAGGAATTTGGTGCTTTAGGTCAATTTATTCATATGTTTTTCGCTAAATAAGGTGTCTAAGGTGTCCCATAACCTGCAACTTTCAGGCTTGGAGAATTAAATAAAGCACTTTGACTTATGTTGGTCATTGGAGTTTCTAATTCCGTCTGTTTCAGATTTTTAAGTGGAATCTATCTACTTTTAATATTCTAGACATTTGAGTGATTCTTTCATGTTTTAATTGCTCAATTTATATGAACCTCTATATAATATAATTGTTCAATGTATATTTCTCGTACACATGTAGTCATGCAATAGTGTTGAAATTAGACTAAAAAATTGTGCTTTGTTAGTATGTTTCCCCTGACTTGCTGACAAGTTAAGATGAATGCAATTCCTCTTATACCAGATGTTTTAGTCCAGGGTGAACTAGAGCTTATATCCTGGTTGTCAACAAGTCTGATGAATAAACTGCCAAGTTGATTCCAGGTTTTACGGTATTCCCCTTCTGTTCCATTTGTTTTCCTTTCAAAAATTCAGCACCCTGCTACAAGCTTAAAGAAATGATAGGACTATGACGTGGTAGTGCTAACAATAAGATCAATATTGTAAAAGCCTTTGTTTCCCGTAATCATCTTTGAAGCTCTTTCAATACTTATGCCCTGATTTGCTCATATGTGATATTATTAAAATGGTTATTTTGATATCTTACAGATTATCATATATATTGAAAATTCAACTTTAGTGTTGCTGCACTTTTCTCTCACATTTTTTTTGAGAGAATACTTTTCTCTCACATTTGTAGTTGAAGGTGATTATAATTGATGTATAAATGTCTGCATTTACAAATAGGACATGTTTGAGGAGAAGAGGAGCATCCTTGAACCAGCTGGTGCTCTTTCTTTAGCCGGGGCTGAGGCCTACTGCAAATACTATGGTTTGAAAGGGGAATCTGTTGTTGCAATAACCAGTGGGGCTAACATGAATTTTGACAGGCTGAGGTTGGTAACTGAGCTTGCTGATGTTGGTCGGAAACGAGAAGCTGTTCTTGCAACATTTCTTCCTGAAATACAGGGAAGCTTCAAACATTTTTCTGAACTGGTATGCTGAAAGTTTCATCGTCAAAGTTTCCTTTTCCATGATTTTCGTGTCAAAATTTGTTTCCTTGAATTCTAAGAATTTGGGCAATATGGCAGGTTGGTAGTATTAATATTACAGAGTTTAAGTACAGATACAACTCTCGCAAAAAAGAAGCCCTTGTTCTTTTCAGGCAAGTTCCTATTTAATGTTAGATTGAGCTATTGCTTGCAGATGCATCTTATTGGCCTTTTCTAGAGATATACACAAACTTGAAATTTTATGATCTACTATTGGGCTTAATTCAACAAAATCAAATCTCTCTATTATCATAAGGCAAACTCTTGGGGATTTGCCTATTTTTGGGTTCCAATTTGTCGTTTGCCCATGCATCTCTTTGATTGCCTTGTAACTAGCTATATAGACGGCATGTTTCATTCTCTGCAAAATGCCAAGTTCCTTAGTAACAGAATATATGCACGTCATGTGCTATGAAATTAGTCTGGCCACGGTGCATGATTAGTTGACTACAGTAGTAATATACAACTTTCTCCTTCCCCCCCCCCCCCCCCCAATAACTATTTTTTTTTCTTTTTCTTTTTCTTTTTCTTTTTCTGCCAAAGTATAACCTTGTTCTTTTCTACTGCAGTGTTGGAGTTCATACTGAGTGTGACCTAAACGCAATGATAAACCGCATGGAACATTCACAGCTGCGAACAATGAATCTTACCGACAATGACTTGGCAAAGGATCATCTTCGACACCTAGTAATTTTTTTGGCCTATGATAGTTTACTATTTTGCATTGGCGTATAAACATTCTGATGTTCAAGCTTCGAAAGTAAAGCATGTAATCCTCAATTGCTATGTTTGAAATTGCTCAACACGAGGAATGCCAGACCAGTAAAGTTTATAATTAGATACGGTCGGCATCAGTGGTCTGATATACAAAGTTACATTATGCTTTTAACAGTAAAAACCGATACACGCTATACACATGTCTAACATTTGGGGTTCTTTTATTCTTCATTAAATGGAGAGAACTGGATTGAAAATGATAAATTCTCAACACTGATCTCATCGAAGGAATTGTTCCATACACCATGGTGCCAAATTTAGACGGAATTAATAAAGGTATAATAGTATATTGCTTATGTATCAAACTGACTCAGGACTGGACTATAATGATGCCAAAAATGATTGTAGCATTGCTGCATTAGATTCGTACTGCATCATACATGCACCTCACATCTCTCATATTGTTGCATCATCAGCCATGTAGTTTTGTGTTGTTTCATAGCATGTTTGAGAATTTGTCCTATGCCCAACGGTTCCTGATTATGACAGGAAATGATAAAGCCATTAAGACACGTGTGCTTGCTCGGATATGCACGAATACATAATCTATGCTAATAGATATGCCTATCTCTACTACTATAATGCCAAAGGGAGGGGCTAGAAATTTGCCTTCAATTAGGACTTCAATTTTATGCGACATGTTACTTAACTACCACAAGTAAATGTTAAGAAAAAGAAAGAAAGAAAGAAAGAAAGGGAAAACAATATTCTATATCCAAAGTCTCGGTGATAAAAACTAACTCCACTTTTTATGTGCAACTATCTTTATTTCTATAACTAATCGCAACATTTTAAAAGAAAACATTTCACTACTTAATTATTTTGAAAACCAATTTCTTCACATAGTCAAATTTCTACATTGCTATTTATATAAATTTTATTTTCACACCAAGTGCATCACACGTGCAAAATTACTAGTCTATGATTAATCAATTTATCCTAGTGTAGAGATCAACAATGGAACATAAATAGACAGTAATGGACATGCTAATGCTTGCAAGTTCATTTTCCATATTTATCTCCTTTTATTTTGTGAAAACTCAGTTGAATTTTTCTCACGTATTTAATAATATTCAAGCTTGCCTTGTAAAGAGCATGGTTGCAGGCACAAATTCCAAATGTAGTGCAGTGCACAATTAGTTATTACTTTCATAATTAGAGCCATAATATAATCCCAGAAGTTCATTTCAATTTCACCAAATTTCCATCAAGTTGAACTATAATAGCGTTTTGCACTGTTATACAAGACAGTTATCTCACTTTATGCATGTAGATGGGCGGTCGTTCAAATGTTGAAAATGAAATTCTTTGCCGATTCGTCTTCCCTGAGAGGCCAGGTGCTCTCATGAAATTTTTGGATGCCTTTAGTCCTCGTTGGAATATCAGCCTATTCCATTACCGAGCTCAGGTTCACCACCTTTCTACTAAAGAATGGTTATAACTTTATGTTATCAACTGGACAAAGCTATAAATAAAATAATTCGTTACAAACAAATAATACATCCACCCTTTCTTTTTCAGGGAGAAACGGGAGCAAACGTGTTGGTCGGCATCCAAGTGCCCGACGAAGAGATGGGAGCATTTCAAGATCAAGCCAAGAGTCTTGGTTACGAGTATGCATACGAGATGAACAATGAGGCATTTAGGCTTTTAATGCAGTGATGAGCCCTCATTTCCGGAAATTTCTTCCTTCCATTTTCCTTCACATTCATTTTCTAGAATAATCAAAATCGGCCGGCGTAATGATTTATGTTGCTAGGTTGTTAAGATGCCTGTAAATCTACCTGTATTATTCTGAGAATGCAGTTGCATCCCAGGTGTAGGTTTTACCATCAGAGTTTTTCATCTCGATTATGATGAAGGCTTGGTATGAATATCGAGTATCTGCCTCCTTAAGCAGTTGTGTATTTTAGTTAAGGCGAATCATCTCCAATTTCTCATGTATGATGGATTATGTTTGTTTTCGGAATGAATAAGGCATTTATCCATGTACAATTCATGGTTTAAGCCAAATATTTTTTTGTATGACTCTTATGCTTTTTGAGAGATGTTTATGAAGAGATGCATGATTCAGTATTTTCTTTTCCTTTTCTAGTAACTTGTTCTGAGGAGGGATTTTTTTTTTATTCCATGTGTTTGCCATATACTTCCGAGCAAAGCTGTCCGAAACTCTTTTCTCTCTCATCCTCTCAAAGCGTTGTAATTATATGCTTTTATCTCGAAGATAAGCATACCCTTGGTCGGCCTAATTCACTAATTAAAATATAAAATTTTTGAAGAAAAATAAATTTCAGGCCTTACCGATTAAAATTTACTGAAATAAGATCAAACCCAAGTAAAAGATGATTCTATCAAAATAATTTACGGTATTTGGATATCCGCACATTAAAGTCTAATATAATTGTAATAAAAGATTACAGAATTTAGATTGGATTTGAATATAAAATTGATCCCACAATTGATCCGAAGGAGATCAGATGCGTCATCGTTTAGAGGGGCCCACAAGACCCACACCCTTCCCGTGCCCATCATCAATCAATCACGAATGGAAACCGAACCAGCGGCTGTGATCCCAACATCACCATCAAATTAGGAGGATTAGGGTTAGGGTTAGGGTTTCCCTATGTCGGATCCGAACCCGCAGGCGGGGCACGTGTACGGCCACGATGCCACCGCCGGAAGCATCGACAGCGGAGACCAGGACATGGACGGCGTCGAAGCTCCCGACGCGGCGGCGGAGCAGGACATTGCGATGAGCTTGGATTTGAACCAGTTGACGCTGCTGTTTCAGGGGGAGGTCTACGTGTTCGAGTCCGTCACGCCTGAAAAGGTTGGACTTTTCGTCTAGTTATGCTTTCATTGGCGCTTTGATGCCCTAAATTGAGCTCAAACCACAATCTTTATTTTTATTTTTTGATTTTTCGCTACTTAGGATAGTTTATGGCACAACTAGGGAGCAAGGGTAGGCCTTGACGAACATGGATAAAGGCAATTAAGAATGATATTTTATTTGTTAATTAAACCAAAAAGACGGCCTTTAACCGAGCATAATGTTAGAAATGAATTCATATAGCTGATCCCAAAGTTCTGTGTTAAAGGCTTGAGGTTGTTGGGATAGTAATTTGATGATTTTGAAGAATGGTGGGATTTCATACACCCTCTGGACTAGTAACTAGAAAGATAAATGAGCCTTGATATGTGATATTTAGTACATTTGCACTAATAACTCTTTTTGTGTGATGAAATTTACTGTAATTACATGAACAGGAGTGCAAACCTAGACATCTTATGACTATAACTGAGTGTCCCACGGGCATAGACGAGACTGACACTCTAAACTAGTAAGGGTAGGATAAAAATTTGTGAGAGTTGTGCAACTACTTGATTTTTTCCATTAGAATTCTAAGACATTAAGAAACAAAGGAAATATGTATACTTACAAAAAATTATCTGTATTATAATACTTCAAAAAATTTAATGTTCATATATTAATAATAAACAATGAGGAGTGTACATTGATTACTAACCAAACCTTCAATTTCTTCAAAAAATTGGTTTGTTTAGATCTCATTTCTTAACAAATAGCTTTGATTTAACCAATTTTAACTTCTTTTACTAACCCTTATAGATGTTCTCTGCTTCTATCTGTACGACATGATTCCCCGATCTGAAATAATAATCAATACAACCATAATCCATCATCAACATCAAAATCTAAACTCCCTTAACTAGGTTTTGCTAACCGTCGAAGAGGGAAGTTCCAATTCCACCACATAATTAAGAATCATTTTCTTCTGAAATTTCTTTTCAAATTTACCAACCCCTCTTCTTCTTCAAATTATCTTCTAATTTGATAATCTCATTATCCTTTTTTAAATTTCTTCGGTAAACTTTATCAGATTTCAAAAATCCATAACCCTCTTATCAACCATTCTTTCAGCCGGCCATCATCATGGGTGGAGCTGGGGGCATGCTGGAGTCCAAGCCCACCCTAAGCTCAACTATTATATATTGTATATATTGTGGCTAATATAATTATTGTAGTTAAGTCACTTATTTTACCATATGTGAATATTAAGAAGAAATTACATGAACTGTTAAGAAAACATTTATTGTTAAGTATTTATGTTACATATGTTTTTATTCATTACTTGCTAAATTTAGTTCTTTTTAAAATTAGAGAGAGTTAGGTGGCTTCCTTTTTAAGTAATTAGTAGATGGTAATTGTAAGTTTCTCAAGGGATCCGTTGATCATGTTAGATGCATTATTTTTTCTTAATATAAATCCTAATTTATTTACAAAGCAAAGAAATAACCATGATTTGAAATATCGATCGCTCCCGATTCAAGATGGCGGATTCCGTTCCAAAAAATGACCGTTCGAGTTATAATAATGGGTTTACCACTTAATTAGTAGAGTACTAATATTAAGTTTATTATTGATTAGTGGGTTTATTAAATAGTTTATCGGGGTACAGTTCATTTGACATTATTAATTGCTTTAAAAATATTATACGTAGCTACTATTAAAACAACTATTTCAGACCCCTTAATTACTAAAGAATTTACCAAATTGTTTATAGTTGGCTTTATTATTTATTAAAAGAATTTCATAGTTTTAATTTGTTTGGTTAAATGATATAAACCCTGATAATATTTATTTGAGACGGCCGATATGGTTAAGATGGCCAATTCCGATCCAAAAGTGTTCGTCTAATACCGATACCAATACCGATATTTTAAACCTTGGAAATAATAGTCCTAAATCTAACAAGAGGTAATCAATCGACAAATATGACAACTAATGTAAATCAAAGATAACTTTTAATCGTATATAATTAATTTTTGCTGCAATTTATTTTTGTTGGAAGTATTTATTCCACAGAAGAAATAGGTTTGACAAAATAATTTTTCCTAGCCATGCCATTTGTCCCTTTCTTATGACTAGAAATGGCCATATGGTACTAGATGAACATGTCATATGACCATTAACTAAGCCAACATGTGAGAAAGTTGCATATCATCTTGTGGCAGGATTTGCATTATAATGGTAAAGCTAATATAGCAACTTAGCATATTGTAGAGGAATCAAGGGAAGGATAAATGAAGATGAACTGCACGTTATATATCTGAATTATTCTGTGACAATATTCACGATATGCTTCCCATCATAGGTTACATCTGAGTTGGTAATATCCATCTCATTTTCACCCATTCCACCATGATTTTGATCTTATATTCCCAGCACTATCACTCTCTCATATCACATATGTTTTACTGCATCCATTGCTCCAAATATTACCCACCAAGTAGTTTAGTAGGAGCCACATCTCTCCAAAGTAGTTATCCTTATTTAGTGGAGAGAACTTAGTAGACTAGAAAAGTAGTTAGAATGCCTCATTCCTATGATTGTATAAACTTCTTCATGCCCAGCTACATTGTCTCCTATATCAATTCCCTGTCTTATGAGCTGTACACCTCCTTTGGTGATGGGTTGCTTCATCACCAATGCAGTGTTCACCATCATTTCAGTGATGGTGAAATCTGCCATGCTCTTATGCTCGTATAAAATTTTCCATGTCCACCATCCAAGTATTACATTCCATCTATCCTTTCTCGTTAGCCTGTACCTCATGCTATGATTAATTTATTGCTATTTGACTAATATGTCCAGAGACCATCTCAAATGCGGGGGAGCATTATTTTAGTTGAGGCTTTTCCTCTTTGAAAGAAGAAAACATTGATGTGGTGACCAAGATGCTGAATTTGGTTGAGAACACGTCCTATTTGTACATACCACCCTCACTTCTGGCTATTCCTGCACCGATAAAGAAGTGTTCACTTTCTTGTAAACAGTATGAATAAATTCATACTTCAAATCTATGGAGCCATTGAATGGACTTGAGCTTACCATATTTTTTGTTGTGCGCTCTCTGTAATCGTCGTCAGTGTTAATTAGTTTCCTCTGCTTGTGTTTAATCATTTTACATTCATCATAGTTCGAAATGTTACATCTACTCATTGAAAACCTTTTTTTTTCTAGTTGCATACATTGAATATGGTACCTATATTGGATGTTATTTTTGCAGGTGCAGGCTGTTTTGTTACTGTTGGGAGGGTGTGAGGTACCTACTGGTATAGCTACTGCGGCTTTTGAGAGGGTAACTCACATCACCAGAACAGGTTATAAATTGATTATTAATAATTCTTGTGTTGTTTAAATTTTGTATTCTCAAGCAGGGAATTGATGACATTCTTCTGCGGAAAAACATGCCAGCAAGAAGGATCGCTTCACTACTGAGGTTCCGTGAAAAGCGAAAAGAAAGAAATTTCGATAAGAAAATTCGTTATACTGTACGCAAGGAGGTTGCCCAAAGGTAGGCAAGGGGTATAGTGTACCTACTCTGTATTTCTCAATGGAATGATCTACTGCACGGAAAAACCCGTATGCTCTGAAGCTGATTTATTTGTTTCCCCCCCAAATATTATTTAGCTTGAACAGAGCTTTGTTAGGCTCTCAAGTAGAATTATAAGCAACTGAGGAATTGATCTTGAAGCAACCACTCTTTCCTATAAGCAAGTTATAACTCTATATAATTTAGCTCTAAATTCAACGTTCCTATGTAGATTGAACTACTCTTATGAAATGTAAAATCATTAGCTAATTAGGAAAATAAAGAGGATATTATGTAAGACTCCTATAACCAAAATTGCTTGTCAGCAATCAAGACACATGGAGAAAAAATGATATAGCTGAAAGGAGAATAATGAGATGGATGACTGCAATACTCTCAATGACAGGATAAGAAATTATCACTATTCTAAAGAAGTTGGTGGTAGCTCCAATGAGGGTAAAATGATGGAGAATTGATCAATATGATTTGGACTATTTGGTGGAGCCAATTAATTGTTCCTGTCGCAAGAAGTGGCAAAATCGTAGTTGGTGGTCAACAAGGGCTTGGAATAGACATATATGAACATGGATAGAGGCAATAAAAAATATGTCAGCTGTCAATTTTATTGAGATGGCCCTTAATATAGCAGAATGGAAGAAAATGATCATGTGACTGACCACATAAGTTTGGGACAAAGCTTGTTGTAGATTGCAAACTCTCATTTCAAAAAGTTGTTTTTATGAAAACAACCTTGTCCGACAAACTTGCAAGTCTTATCGCTATGGTTCCCGGAGCTTCAAATACTGGGAATTGGATTAAAGCCATCTCCGAGTGCTGCCCCTATCACGAACATGATACCGGTGGTAGTTATTGTTGTAGACGCAAATGACATAAAGATGGAAGATTGGTAAAATAGTTTGGCAACAGCTATGCTTATGAGATATGTTCCCCAGTGTAGATATCAAGGTTCGATGATTCGGCCGAAACCACTGATATGTGGTGGTTTCGTATTGGTTTCGGTAGAAACCGATGCGAACCCCGAAACCGATGCGAAACCAACTATATAATTTCGTTTCGGCTGAAACCTTTAAAAGCTTATTTTTTTATATACCATTTTTACTGTCATTGTGATCATTACGGGCTTTCATTGTTAGAAAACCGCAAAAAAGTGAACCCAAACTCTATATTAATACTTATTTAAGTACACTTCTCAATATATTTTGCATCATGGCTGGATTTTTAAACACTAGGATTGTTCCCGCCAAAAAAATTTTGCGCAAAAGAGCCCAAGGTATCAAATAGCAGCGATACGTTTAAGAAAATGTGAACCAGTATTTTCCGGGCTGCATTTTGACAAACTCCCGAATGAGAAACAGCTAAATTCTGATGGTATCGAAAGCGTCTCGAAAAATCCTTCGATTTGATATATTAGGGGCTTCATAATTCATCCGGGATCAAAAGTTATGAGGCATCACGTGCCCACACGTGACCGGGTATCACGTGCCCACACGTGACCGGGTATCACATGCCCACACGTGACCGGGCATCATGTGCAGACACGTGACCATTATCAGGGAAATCCTGTAAGCACTGAATAAAATAAATAATTGGAAATAATTAATCAGTGGGGTCACGTGCCAACACATGATGAGCCTTTAAACCCACTGAAAAGAATTAAAGGTATAATAAAATAATAAAGAAAAATCCCAATGGGGCATCACGTGACCAAGGGTCACGTGCTGACACGTGATAATTCTTGAGTTCTTTGAAACAACAGAATTAAATTCTGGTCAAATGCTTAATCAGGGGGTCACGTGCCAACACGTGATGGGTTTCTAAAGATCTATGAATTAATAGAATTAAATTCTAATTAAGAGTGAATCAAAAAACCTAACTGGAAAAATATTTCTCTAAATCTTTCCAAACAAAAAAGGCGATGCTCTGTAAAATGGAGTACCGTTGGATTAAAAATCCAATGGTGATTAAAAATCACCACCACAACAACAACAACTGAGCCTTTTATCCCAAGCATATGGGGTAGGCTACATGAACCAACATGAGAATCACGCCGGGTCCCGCACATGAATCCTCTGTCTCCACTCACTTCTATCGAACAATATACTTTCATTGAGTCCTTTGGCAACCATATCGTTTCGTATCACCTCCATCCATGTTTTCTTCGGTCTCCCTTTTGCCATTTTGCCATTTTCCATATCGAGAGTATCTATTCGTCGAACCGATGCTTCCATAGGTCTGCGTCGCACATGACCAAACCATCTTAGCCGGTTTTCCCGCATCTTCTCCTCCACGGGTGCTACACCAACTTATGCACGAATATCCTCATTTCGCACCTTATCTTTTCTCGTGTTACCGCACATCCAACGAAGCATGCGCATCTCTGCTACGTGCATCTTCTGTGTATGATGCTTCTTAGAAGCCCAGCATTCTATACCATATAATAAGGCAGGCCGAATAGCGCTCCGATAAAACTTCCCTTTCAATTTTAACGGAAAGTTACGATCACACAAAATCCCTGTTGCACTCTTCCATTTCAACCAACCAGCTTAGATCCTTTGATTAACATCACTATCGATCTCCCCATTCCTTTAGATGATGGAACCTAGATATCTAAACTGGTCGCTCGGTGATATCTCTTGCCCTTCCAATGTTATACCAATATGGTTGACTTCTCTGGCTACTAAATTTGCAGTGCATATATGCTGTCTTGGACCTGCTCAATCTGAATCCCCGAGATTCCAATGTTTGCCTCCATAATTCCAATTTGGCATTAACCCCTGCTTTCGTCTCATTTACTAGAACAATATCATCAGCGAATAGCATACACCAAGGGACCTCATCTTGGATAGTTCTAGTAAGCTCATCCATCACGATGGTAAACAGGAATGGACTTAATGCACATCCTTGATGTAAACCAATAGTGATCGGAAAATCACTTGTTAAGCCGCCGCAAGTTCTGACATTTGCCACTACTCCGTCGTACATATCCTTGATTATGTCAATATACTTGACGGGGACCCCCTTCTTCATCATTGTCCCCCATAATACCTCTCTAGGTACCTTGTCGTACGCTTTTTCTAAATCAATAAATATCATATGCAAATCTCTTCTCCTCTCTCGAAAGCGCTCGACAAGTTGACGAAGCAAATGAATCGCCTCTGTCGTCGATGTCCAGGCATGAACCCAAATTGGTTCTCTGTTATCTTAATATCCTTCCTTAGTCTGTGTTCAATCACTCTCTCCCAAAGTTTCATGGTGTGACACATCAGTTTTATTCCACGGTAGTTTGAGCAACTTTGAATGTCACCCTTATTCTTGTAGATAGGTACAAGGATATTTTTCCTCCATTCATTTGGCATCTTTTTTGTCTGCCAAATCTTATTAAACAGATCTGTCAGCCATTTAACGCCTATTTCTCCTAAGCATCTCCAAATCTCGATAGGAATCCCGTCAGGACCAACCGCTTTTCTTAAACCCATTCTGTTCAAAGCTTCTTTAACCTCAGGAAGTCTTATTTTACGCATGAAATCACGATTTATATCTTGAGATTGAATGACAAGTCCATCCAAATTCTTAGTAAAGCTCTCATTGAACAATTTGTCAAAATAATCTCTCCATCTTTCCTTGATATCCTCATCTCGAACTAAAACCTTCTGATTTTCATTTTTGACACACTTGACCGCACATAAGTCTCTAGTCTTCCTTTCCCGCATTCGAGCAATCCGGTATATATCATTTGCAGCCTCTTTAGTGTCTAATTTCTCGTACACCTCCTTGTAGACCTTAGATTTAGCTTCCCGAACAGCTTTCTTAACTTCCTTTTTAGCCATTTTATACTTCTCAAATCTCTCCACATCTCTACTTTTCTTCAAATCTTTATAAGAATCCCTTTTAATTTTAATAGCAGCCTTTACATCTTCATTCCACCATGATATGTTCTTAGATGGTGGAGCATCACCTCTCGACTCACCAAGTAGATCTCTAGCTACTTTCTTGATACAACTAGCCAATTTATGAAAATATTTTATACAAGAAAAGATTTCCCTGAAATTTGCTAGGAATGAAAGATAAAAGATCTTTTGGAGTAAAAATCCAATGGTGAATAAAATTCACTGAGTGATCTAAAAGATCGTGTTGGTTACAAAATCAATTAAAATCTTTCAATGAAAGATTCACAAAATAAATTGATTCTTTTCTTTCTCCTATAAATAGGAGCCGAGAAAAGAAGATGAGGGATCTACTTTTTTGGGAAAGATAACAACAACAGAGAGAAAAAAGAGAGGAGAATTTAATTCTCAAGCGAAAAAAAAAATCTCTTCAGAGAAAAGAAACCCTAGGTGAGAAAGGGGAAAGAGATCTAAGTTCTATAAAACAAAGAGAATTTAATTCTCAATTTAAGAGTTTAACTCTTCTGCAAAAAAACTTAGTTCTTCCTCTGGTTGAAGATCTGCAGAAGCAAATCTCCCCACAGGTTGAGAATTTAATCCTCATCGGGAAGATTCTGCCATGCAGATCCAAAACTTAGAGGGAGAATTGAGTTTAGAGAATTTAATTCTCCCAAAAGTAAAACTAGGGTTTAACCCTATATGAGAATTTAATTCTCCCAAATTCACAGGAATTTAATTCCTCCCAAACAGAACTAGGGTTTAACCCTATATGAGAATTTAATTCTCCCAAATTCATAGGAATTTAATTCCTCCAAGATAAAATTAGGGTTTAACCCTATATGAGAATTTAATTCTCTTAAAGTTATAGGAATTTAATTACTCCAAGATAAAACTAGGGTTTAACCCTATATAAGAATTTAATTCTTTCAGATACATGGGAATTTAATTCCTCTAAAACATAATCAGGGTTTAACCCTACAAGAGAATTTAATTCTTAAAAATAAAGAGACTTGAAAGATCTCCATGCATGCAAAGAACTAAGGTCACGTGGCCCCACGTGACCCCTGAAAAGATTCCCCAAAAATAAGAAGGAAAAAGCTTTGAAGCAATGCCTCACGTGCTCCCACGTGACCTCCAAAAACAACGAGAATAAAAGCAAAGGTAGATTCTAATTTGGGCGCTCTCACGTGTTACCACGTGACCCCTTGATAAATGCTTCAATAATCAGCGCACTAATTTGGGCGCTCTCACGTGTTACCACGTGACCCCTTGATAAATGCTTCAATAATCAGCGCACAAATCTTCATCACGTGCCAACACGTGATGGCCAGAAAATCAAAAGTGTTTTAACACTTATTTGCAGAACAAAGTAAAAAGGATCTGGCCCCACCTTTGGGTGCCCTCACGTGTCCCCACGTGACCCATTCCTATTTAGTGTTTAACACTAATTTGAGGGTTTTATTTCCAGTGTTTAACACTGTTGTCCTCAAGTGTTTAACACTAATTTGAGAGTTTTATTCCCAGTGTTTTGACACTGTTGTTTTCTAGTGTTTAACACTAATTCGAGAATTCTATTTTTAGTGTTTAACACTAATTTGAGAATTTTATTTCCACTGTTTACACCGTTGTTCTATAGTGTTTAACACTATTTTTAGCCAAATTGGCTAATTCTCCAGAGGCAAAAACCTCCCCTTCAACTGAATCTCAAAATTGAGTAAAACTCAGAGCTATAATGTTTAATACCCAGTCAAAGATAAAAATGTTACCAAAGCCACCAAACTCTTGTTTAAGCATTGCTGAATGATGAGGGTCTGAACTCAGACAAATGTCTAATGGTCCAACAAAGGGCCAATATTTCAAACTTAATTGGACTTAGCCCAAGTTGGCCATAAGTCCTCAATTCAGACTTAACTGAGCCAATGTGCTCATAATATAATTAATTGATTTTAGTTCCAAATTGGACTACAGATCACTTAATCCACTTTGGTTCGAGGGTACATCTCTTAACTCTGATATTTGTCGTTGTAATCCTTCAACGTCTTCAGAGAGGTGACGGGTCTCGACAACCACCCATTTCATGGACTGTGAGGTCCTTAAACTCATGGACCCAGGGTCCTTAAACCCATGGACTATGATGTCCTTAAGCTCGACCGTGATGTCTTTAAACTAACATTGGACTGTGGGGTCCTTAAACTCATGGACTATGATGTCCTTAACCTCGACCGTGATGTCTTAAACTAACAATAGACCGTAATGTTCTTAAACTAATCGACCGCAATGTTACTAAACTAAACAATAGAGCCTAATTGTTCTTTTGTTGGATCTAAACGATCCCGTTAAGTTGATCTTAGTCTAAAATGAGACTAACGTATCCTTATCAAACGTTTAAGTTGATCTTAGTCTCAAATGAGACTAACGTATCCTTAAACCCAACCCCCAAACCCAAATCTAAGAAAGATACGGATTTGGACTAGTCCACGCCCTACGGGCGACAACATAAATTAGTCTCCGTATACAATCCACGGGCAACCAAACACAAAACAAACACCCACGATACGAAGTGATCATATGGAGAAGGAGAAAGTTACCGCGATGCGATAGCGTAATTAACTGCAGGGGCTTGCGCCTGCAGGGAAGAGCGTCTCCACAATCAAAAACCTCTCAAACGAGGGGGAATCTGACTAAGTCTGCTATATCGGCCGCATCCATTTAAACCTTCGATACATGGTGCCATAAATCAACTTGGCGTTTCCGGAGAGGTGGACGGATAGCACCAATTAGCATCTGCCCCGAAATTCAGGCTAGACGTTCATCGTGTCTTTGTCACGTCTTTCGGCGGGGAACAGATTCTGGCACGTCCGATGGGACCTCTTCCTCTTTCCACTCCACACTTCGTGTGTCGTGTTTCGCGAACGAATCGCGGTTTGCTATATGGTTGCCCCTGGATTCGAGGTACTAAGATTTGGTGTCTTGCTCCGTGCAGAAAACAGAAGATCAATGGTTTCAACCTGCACTAACTACAACTGCAACTCTTGCTCCGTCCCGTCCGGAGGAGTGACTTACGGGCTCCAAGTGGCCTCCATCTTTGCTATACCGGTGGAACAGGTCACTCAGGCCACCACTGGATTGTTCTTCGGGACCATGCTTCCGCCAACGAGCTTCAGCGCTCCTGTACCAACACAAGAAGCTCAGAAGAAGTCGGTCTCTGATCGGCTTACAACTACTGCGGCCTCTCTCAACGGATCGTCCAGCTCCAAAGCTTCAGTCTTTGATAAACTGGGCCAAATCTCAAGTGGGCCTGTGAAGAAGCCCGCGATACCAGAAAGGGTTATCCCAAAAAGGATAGCCATCTCTGCTCTCGAAGTCGTCAAGGCGGCTCCTCCTACCAAAGGATCGATCTTCACAAGACTGACTATTTCAGCTCCTGTTCCAGGCAAAATCGTCAAGGTTGCTTCCCCTACTCGGAAGTCTGCCTTCGATAGGTTGGACATTACTTCTCGGCGAACGTCAGTCTTTAAAAGGCTGACACCGGCGACAACCCTCGCCTAGACAGGGGGCATAACAAAACCATCCCCATAGCTGAACCAATTCCATCCGCACGACATACCCGCCGTCGTCACTGGCGCCGAGTAAGGAAGGCTGGGGGCAGCTCCCCTTCTGGACTAACTCCGTCAGCTTTCATGGTGGAAATCAATGCTGCTGTTCCGACTGGGAACAGCTTTGAACCGCTTAGGAGGGTTCGCAAGAACTCTTCGACTGCCGTGCTAAAGAGATCTCCTCCACCTATGGAGATTACTACAGAAAAGAAACCGGAGCAGCCCCTCAGCGACAGTCCTACTCTCGCCGATCAAAGAAGCTTAAAGCTCGACAAGGAGAAAACCATCCTGTCAGGCCACCAAAGGCGACAGACGTCTGGTGCCCGCTGCAACGGCTCCCTCAACGTCAACCACTCAAAAGAGAAGGAGGCCGGAGAAAGCCCTTGTGACCGCGGCGAACCGCAAAAACGCTGAATCTAAACGCCCCAAGTCTGGGGGCATGGTAATACATACCATTTATATGGCTTCCGGAAAAGAAGAAAGCCGTGCTTCTACGGGTCATCGACCGCTTACGCAATCCGTAACAAAAGCTCAGGAGCAACAACAGAAGCTCCAGGAAATGTTGACGCAAATGGCTGTACTCACGAGACCAAAAGAAAGCCCGGAAGCGTCGTCGGAGCAACGTCAAGAACAGGAAACCGATGCTGACTTCCTCCGCAGAATTCTCGAAAAGGACAGAGAAGCAGTGGAACAAGCGGCCGATATAAAACGAATGGCGCTTCCCTTCCAAGACGTGGTCGAGATGATGATACAGCCGGATCCTCCAGCTGAAGATCCTCCGATTATCCTCGAAGACGACCGAGGGGAGACGTCAAACCCCCTGCCGGCTTGTTCAGCAGCGAAGGAGGAGACCATCTCCAAGGCCGCTCTGGATGATTACATCGCTCAGCAAATACAAGCTCATCATGCGAGCGAAACGGCTGGGCAAATTGTTAAGACTGGACGACCCTATCCAGGCTGGTATGACCAAATAAGATATCCGCCGGGATACACGATCCCCAAATTCCACGTGTATAAGGGGACGGGAAATCCGCATCAGCACGTTGCTCAATTCAGAGTCTTGTGCGGCAACACCAGAGGCGACGACAAACTGTTGCTTCGCCAATTCGTTGGTAGCTTGTCAGAGACGGCATTTGAGTGGTATTCGGAGCTTCTCAACGACTCCGTCAAAACTTTTGCAGAGATGGAGCTACTATTCACCCAGCGTTTTGTGAGTGCTAGTGAACGCACCCCAATAACGACATTAATTAATGCCAGGGTGAAACCTGGAGAAACATGGGTTCAGTATGCGATACGGTGGCGCAACCTATAGTCGAAGTGCGAACAGCGTATAGAAGAAGCTCCTGTAGTAGGCATGTTTGTGGGAACCTTTGATCCGCAGGCGACCATATCCCAATTCATGATGTTCTTCAAGCCGACCACCTTCCAGGCCTTGATCGACAAGCTGGCCTAAATGGACCAGATGGGCCATAGACCATCCTCCTCAAAGACAGATCCTCGGAATGAGAAGAGGAAAGGGAAATCAACTTTCGTCGCCAACGTTCAACAACAACCGAGTGGTCCGAGACCGATTGTTCACCAAACCAATAGGCGGCAATCCCTTTATGAGAAGTTGAGACGTCCTTACTCGTTTCCCCTGGATAAAACAAGGAAACTGTTTGAACTGGCAGTGCGCAATGGGCTCATTACTCTACTGGAGTCGAGACATCCACCGCAACCAAACGACGTCAACGATCCCAATTACTGTCCCTACCACCGAGTATTGGGCCATCTGATCGAAGACTGCTACGTCTTTAAAAACTGGGTTGAAGACCAATACCAACAGGGCAAGTTCGCGCTATCCGAAAACTGGAAGGTAAATCCGCCACAACCACATGCTCCGAAAAAGATGGACATGTCGGAGGCATCGTGCTCATTCATAAAAGAATCTCCATGGGAAGTTCTTTCGGCAAAAACTAAAAGAATGTTGAAAGATCTTCAAACATGTCCGGCGATCAGGTGGAAAAGCCCGCAAGAGCCGGAGATCATGGACGGGATGCTGAAACCACGCCCAACATCGGAAATTAATGGCAATGGTCAAAACGCTCAGGCCCAGCCGTCAAAGTCTTCGAAGAAAAAGAAGAAGACCAAAAAGCCCGCGCAGTCTAACGACAAGCGCACGGATCTGTAAAAGCATATTGACGCGCTGAAAGAATACAACCAGAGGGCGCGAACCCCAGTCACGCTTCAAGAGTTCCTCAATCACATCCTTGAGAATGAAGATAACGACAATGATGAGAGAGACGATTTGTCAGAAGAATCCGAAGATTATGTGGCAAGTTGTCACATGATCGCTCATTTGTCGCTAGGTAACAAAGCAGCTCACTCGGCGTTAGGAGATAACGTAGAGGAGCTGGGGGCAGGAGCAGTGCCAAAACCCTTGGATTATGTGACAAGGTCTATCAAGGAGAAACCTACTTGTTCATAAAGCATCCAGCGAAACTTCGCCTCAAAGCTACAGCGGACCGAAATGTCCCTAAACTAACGATGGACCGCAATGTCCTAAAACTTGCAACTGACCGAGACGTCTAAACTACCACGGACCGCGGCATCCCCAGGCTGACGTGGTGTAAAAAAAATGTATGTCCATAAGCAAAATGGGCACGGATGAAAACCCGAAAGGGTGCCGTGAGTAAAAACAGCAGGACTACCGGCGATATTTGTGAAAACCCGAAAGGGCGCAGACTCGTTAGAAAAAAAGAAAAAAAAACGGTATGTCCACAGGCAAGATGGGCACGGATGAAAACCCGAAAGGGCGCTGTGAGTAAAATCAGCAGGGCTACCGGCGAGTTTTGTGAAAACCCGAAAGGGAAAATCATCGCCAAACAGCAACGGTGATCCTCCTCATTCCAACAGGATTCGGACGCAGCATCGCCAAACGGAGCCATGGCAAAAGTCCCTAGTTTCAAGACTCTATGGTCCACAGACAACCTAGAGTCAACCAATGACTTCCCTGCCGGATCAACGCTCCGTCTCGGAAACAAGTCAACCAACCCTTAGGGAAATCAGTATCCTTGGCAAAAATCTCGATTCGGGAAAATCAGCGTCCTTGACGAGAGCACCTCGATTCACGTCGCCCAGCAAAATCAGCGTCTTTGTAGGAATACCTCGATTCGTCTCAACCCTAGGGAAATCAGTGTCCTTGGCAAAAACCTCGATCCAGGAAAATCAGCATTCTTGACGAGAGCATCTCGATTCGCATCGATCCGCAGAGAAATCAGCGTCTTTGCAGGAATACTTCGATTCGTTTCGACTCCGAGGAAATCAGTGTCCTTGGCAAAAACTTCGATTTAAGGAAATTAGCGTCCTTGACGAGAGCACCTCGATTCGCGTCGACCCGCAGAGAAATCAGTATATTTGCAGGAATACCTCGATTCGTTTCAATTCCAAGGAAATCAGTGTCCTTGGCAAAACCTCGATTCAGAAATCAGCGTCCTTGACGAGAGCACCTCGATTCGCGTCGACCCGCAAAGAAATCAGTGTCTTTGCAGAAATACCTCGATTCGTTTCAACTCCGAGAAAATCAGTGTCCTTGGCAACCTCCTCAATTCCGGGAAATCAGCGTCCTTGACAAGAGCATCTTGATTCGTGTCGACCCGCAGAGAAATCAGTGTCTTTGCAGGAATCTCTCGATTCGTCTCAACCCCAGGGAAATCAGTGTCCTTGGCAAACCCCTCGATTCATCAGTATCTTTGCAGGAATAGCTCGATTCGTTTCAACTCTGAGGAAATCAGTGTCCTTGGCAATCTCCTCGATTCTGGGAAATCAGCGTCCTTGACGAGAGCATCTTGATTCGCGTCGACCCGCAAAGAAATCGGTGTCTTTGCAGAAATCTCTCGATTCGTCTCAACCCCAGGGAAATCAGTGTCCTTGGCAAACCCCTCGATTAAGGGAAATCAGTGTTCTTGACGAGAGCATCTCGATTCGTATCGACCCGCAGAGAAATCAGCGTCTTTGCAGGAATACCTCGATTCGTCTCAACTCCGAGGAAATCAGTGTTCTTGGCAAAAACCTCGATTCAGGGAAATCAGCGTCCTTGACGAGAGCATCTCGATTCGCGTCGACCCGCAGAGAAATCAACGTCTTTGCAGGAATACCTCGATTCGTTTCAACTCCGAGGAAATTAGTGTCCTTGGCAACCTCCTCGATTCAGGGAAATCATGTCCTTGACGAGAGCATCTTGATTCGCGTCGACCCGCAGAGAAATCAGCGTTCTTGCAGGAATACCTCGATTCGTCTCAACCCCAGGGAAATCAGTGTCCTTGGCAAAAACCTCGATCCAGGGAAATCAGCATCCTTGACGAGAGCACCTCGATTCGCGGAGAAATCAGTGTCTTTACAGGAATACCTCGATTCGTTTCAACTCTAGGGAAATCAGTGTCCTTAGCAAAACCTCGATTTAGGGAAATCAGCATCCTTGGCGAGAGCATCTCGACTCGCGTCGACCCGTAAGGAAATCAGTGTCTTTGCAGGAATACCTCGATTCGTCTCAACTCCGAGAAAATCAGTGTCCTTGGCAAATACCTCAATTCAGGAAAATCAGCGTCTTTGACGAGAACATCTCGATTCGCGCCGACCCGCAGAGAAATCAGTGTCTCTGCAGGAATATATAACGCCAGCAAAGCGGAGCCGCGGCAAAGTCCCAGTTCCATGACTCGACGGTGCACAGACAACCCAAAGTCAACCCTCGACCTTCCTATTGAAGTAATGCTTTGACTATGGAGTAGGTCAACTCGTCAATCACTTACGAATCCTCTCGACTTGTAAGGAAGAAAATTCTCTTGTGAGATCCTTACGACTCTCAAGAGAAAACACACTTAGAAATCCTCACGATTCCTAAGGAGAAAATACACCTATGAGATCCTCTCGACTCGTATGGAGAAAAAATCTTTATGAGACCCTCACGGCTCATAAAGTTGAAAAGTTTTAGGCGGCAGATCTGAACCTGTTTGCTAAGCCATCGCTTCTTATCTCGATTCAGGGAAATCAGCGTCCTTGGCGAGAACATCTCGATTCGCATCGACCTGCAGAGAAATCAGCGTTTTTGCAGGAATACCTCGATCCGTTTCGACTCCGAGGAAATCAGTGTCCTTGAAAAAAACCTCAATTCAGGGAAATCCGCATCCTTGACGAGAGCACCTCGATTCGCGTCGATCCGCAGAGAAATCAGTGTCTTTACAGGAATATCTCGATTCGTTTCAACTCCAGGGAAATCAGTGTCCTTGGCAAAATCTCGATTCAGGGAAATCAGCGTCCTTGATGAGAGCATCTCGATTCGCGTCGACCCGTAAGGAAATCAGTGTCTTTGCAGGAATTCCTCGATTCGTCTCAACTCCGAGGAAATCAGTGTCCTTGGCAAATACCTCGATTCAGGGAAATCAGCATCCTTGACGAGAACATCTCGATTTGTGCCGACCCGCAGAGAAATCAGTGTCTCTGCAGGAATATACAACGTCAGCAAAACGGAGCTGCGGCAAAGTTCCCAGTTCCATGACTCGGCGGTGCACAGACAACCCAAAGTCAACCCTCGACCTTCCTGTTGAAGCAATGCTTTGACTCGGGAGTAGGTCAACTCATCAATCACTTACGAGTACTCTCGACTTGTAAGGAAGAAAATTCTCTTGTGAGATCCTTACGACGCTCAAGAGAAAACACACTTAAGAATCCTCACGATTCCTAAGGAGAAAATACACCTATGAGATCCTCTCGACTCGTAGGGAGAAAAAATCTTTATGAGACCCTCACGGCTCATAAAGTTGAAAAGTCTTAGGCGGCAGATCTGAACCTGTTTCCTAAGCCATCGCTTCTTATCTCGATTCAGGGAAATCAGCGTCCTTGGCGAGAACCTCTCGATTCGTTTCGACCCGCAAGGAAATCGGTGTCTTTGCAAGAATCTCTCGATTCGTCTCAACTTGCGGGAAAATTAGTGTCTCTAAGCATAAAGAAAATTCTCTTGTGGGATCCTTACAATTCTCAAGAGAAAACGCACTTAGGAGTCCTCACGACTCCTAAGGAGAAAAGACACCTACGAGATCCTCACGACTCGTAGGGAGAAAAGCCTTTGTGATACCCTCACGGCTCATAAAGTTGGAAAGTCTTAGGCAACAGATCCTAACCCTATTTCATAAGCCATCGCTACCATATAAAGAGTTCAAGATGAACTGTTATTTACCATCTATGGGCCACTTGCCAAAACTATATGCCACTGAAATGGAGAAGTTACTCATGAAGCATATAAACTACTTCATGCCAGAGTAAGACATAAAGAAACAGAAGGGTGCGGCTCATGGAGCTGAGGGTTTGGAACTATATCCCTTAAGAGTCGAGATTTGAGTCAATGATAAATGACGACACTTGTGTCCGCTCGTTATCTTCTCAGATCAAGATTCTGAAAATTATATACCAACCCGAAACTGGTCATACGCTATGAATTATTCTGCACTACTTCACCCACGTATATACTTACATGGGCAAAGTAGTGGAGGGCATTTGTTCCCGCCAAAAAATTTCTGCGCAAAAGAGCCCAAGGTATCAAATGGCAGCGATACGTTTAAGAAAATGTGAACCAGTATTTTCCAGGCTGCATTTTGACAAACTCCCGAATGAGAAACAGCTAAATTCTGATGGTATCGAAAGCGTCTCGAAAAATCCTTCGATTTGATATATTATGGGCTTCATAATTCATCCGAGATCAAAAGTTATGAGGCATCACTTGCGCACACGTGACCGGGCATCACGTGCAGACACGTGAGCATTTACAGGCAAAGCCTGTAGGCACTGAATAAAATAAATAATTCGAAATAATTAATCAGTGGGGTCACATGCCAACACGTGATGGGCCTTTAAACCCACTGAAAAGAATTAAAGGTATAATAAAATAATAACAAAAAATCCCAATGGGGCATCACGTGCCAACACGTGACCAAGGGTCACGTGCTGACACGTGATAATTCTTGAGTTCTTTGAAACAACAGAATTAAATTCTGGTCAAATGCTTAATTAGGGGTCACGTGCCAACACGTGATGGGTTTCTAAAGATCTATGAATTAATAGACTTAAATTCTAATTAAGAGTGAATCAAAAACCCTAACTGGAAAAATATTTCTCTAAATCTTTCCAAACAAAAAAGGCGGTGCTCTTTAAAATGGTGTACCGTTGGATTAAAAATCCAATGGTGATTAAAAATCACTAATTTATGGAAATATTTTATACAAGGAAAGATTTCCCTGAAATTTGCTAGGAATAACAGATAAAAGATCTTTTGGATTAAAAATCCAATGGTGAATAAAATTCACTGAGTGATCTAAAAGATCATGTTGGTTACAAAATCAATTAAAATCTTTCAATGAAAGATTCACAAAACAAATTGATTCTTTTCTTTCTCCTATAAATAGGAGCCGAGAAAAGAAGAGGAGGGATCTACTTTTTTGGGAAAGATAACAACAGAGAGAGAAAAGAGAGGAGAATTTAATTCTCAAGCGAAAAAAAAAGATCTCTTCAGAGAGAAGAAATCCTAGGTGAGAAAGGGGAAAGAGATCTAAGTTCTATAAAACAAAGAGAATTTAATTCTCAATCTAAGAGTTTAACTCTTCTGCAAAAAAACTTAGTTCTTCCTCTGGTTGAAGATCTGCAGAAGCAAATATCCCCACAGGTTGAGAACTTAATTCTCATCGGGGAGATTCTGCCATGCAGATCCAAAACTTAGAGGGAGAATTGAGTTTAGAGAATTTAGTTCTCCCAAAAGTAAAACTAGGGTTTAACCCTATATGAAAATTTAATTCTCCCAAATTCACAGGAATTTAATTCCTCCCAAACAAATTGGACTACAGATCACTTAATCTACTTTGGTTCGAGGGTACATCTCTTAACTCCTCTGATATTTGTCGTTGTAATCCTTCAACGTCTTCAGAGAGGTGACGGGTCCCGACAACCACCCATTTCATGGACTGTGGGTTTCTTAAACTCATGGACTGTGGGGTCCAATAGACCTAATGTCCTTAAACTAATCGACCGCAATATCACTAAACTAAACAATAGAGCTTAATTGTTCTCTTGTTGGATCTAAACGATTCCGTTAAGTTGATCTTAGTCTAAAATGAGACTAACGTATTCTTAACAAACGTTTAAGTTGATCTTAATCTCAAATGAGACTAACGTATCCTTAAACCCAACTCTCAAACCCAAATCTAAGAAAGATACGGATTTGGACTAGTCCACGCCCTACGGGCGACCACATAAATTAGTCAAAGCCTCCCCTTCAACTGAATCTTAAAATTGAGTAAAACTCAGAGCTATAATGTTTAATACCCAGTCAAAGATAAAAATGTTACCAAAGCCACCAAACTCTTGTTTAAGCATTGCTGAATGATGAGGGGCTGAACTCACACAAATGTCTAATGGTCCAACAAAGGGCCAATATTTCAAACTTAATTGGACTTAGCCCAAATTGGCCATAAGTCCTCAATTCAGACTTAACTGAGCCAATATGCTCATAATATAATTAATTGATCTTAGTTCCAAATTGGACTACAGATCACTTAATCCACTTTGGTTCGGGGGTACATCTCTTAACTCCTCTGATATTTGTCGTTGTAATCCTTCAACATCTTCAGAGAGGTGACGGGTCCCGACAACCACCCATTTCATGGACTGTGGGTTCCTTAAACTCATGGACCCATGGACTATGATGTCCTTAACCTTGACCGTGATGTCTTTAAACTAACATTGGACCGTGGGGTCCCTAAACCCATGGACTATGATGTCCTTAACCTCGACCGTGATGTCTTTAAACTAACAATAGACCGTAATGTCCTTAAACTAATCGACCACAATGTCACTAAACTAAACAATAGAGCCTAATTGTTCTCTTGTTGGATCTAAACGATTCCGTTAAGTTGATCTTAGTCTAAAATGAGACTAACGTATTCTTAACAAACGTTTAAGTTGATCTTAATCTCAAATGAGACTAACGTATCCTTAAACCCAACCCTCAAACCCAAATCTAAGAAAGATACGGATTTGGACTAGTCCACGCCCTACGGGCGACAACATAAATTAGTCTCCGTATACAATCCACGGGCAACCAAACACAAAATAAATACTCACGACACGAAGTGACCATATGGAGAAGGAGAAAGTTGTTACCGTGGTAGCGTAATTAACTGCAGGGGCTTGCGCCTGCAGGAAAGAGCGTCCCCACAATCAAAACCCACTCAAACGAGGGTGAATCTGATGAAGTCTGCTATATCGGCCGCATCCGTTTAAACCTTCGATATATGGTGCCATAAATCAACTTGGCGTCTTCGGAGAGGTGGACGGATAGCACCAATTAGCATCTGCCCCGAAATACGTTCACCGCGTCTTTGTCGCGTCTTTCGGCGGGGAACAAGGATCATTGTCTTATAATATAGAACCATAAATTTAAGTATTTAATATATCTACACTCATGCATGTTGAATTACCGTCGAAACCGAAATCCGAATCGAGATTAGCGAGATTAGCCGAAACCCAGCGAAACTAATAAAATTATGAGAGACCGAAACCGAAACCGAGTTCTTGAACCTTGGTAGATATTGCTAAATATTGCTGCTCTATATAATTATCATTTTCATGGAGCTACAACTAATATTGCTGATCTATATTTATTAATACATATCTTCTTTGTGGTTTTATGTTCCTGAGAAAATGTTCTAGTTAGTGCTTTTTGAAATTAGAATTATGTGTATGAATTTTCGGTTCTATTACTTTTTTTTTACTTGTTGCCTATGATAAGTAAAACTTGGCATACACATTAGGAGACGATCTGAAAAATAGTAAGAACTCTGATTTTTCATTGATTTTTGAAACACACACACACACACATAAAAGAAATGTATTGCTCAAAATGGATCATTCTTTTAATTTTTTCTGTACTGAATTCCGCCGATATTAGATTTTCATAGCATACAATACGAATGCACACACATACGTCGTGTATATAACACACTAAGCCAAAAAAAAGGAGGGAAATACAAGGAATTTTTATGCCTATCAGTCATTTAGTTGTAATTGAATAAGCTCATAGCCTCGTGCCTATAATTGAAGCTCAAATTTCATCAGTCAGTAGTTAAAATGTTAAAAAAGATATTCTATTGCCTAAGAAAGGGAACTTCAATTTTTAGTATACCTTTTTCCCCCCAATTCTATACGAAGTAAGGAGTATTATAAGATTTCTGATAAGTTCTTTTTGGATTGGAATCCAATCAATCAGTTCCATGAGTTAGATAATTACTACAAATAAATACTCTATAATAACGAGGCGTTTTTGATTGAGTCGATTTATTGATGTATATTATGATCCATTTCTACTGTTTAGGTACTATTATTTTTACTCACTATGTTAGAGTATATCATATGGTTACATATCTCGTGTCTGAAAAGCAGTAAGAACTCTGGTTTTTGGTGATGTTTTGTAAATACACGCACACAAGCACACTTGTACGCACACACTCGCACACAGAGCAAGCACCAATGAGAATATTGGTGGAACAGCTGGAAGAATTCATCTGCTTGCCATATTGGTACAAGGATCTCGTAGTTTCAACTTGTTACCTAGTATTTGAGGTGCTAATGATCTATAAAGAGTTTGCTGGCAGATGACTCTTACGATTAAGAAACTTAAGGCAGAAACAAGTGGATCGTGAGGGTTCAACACTTGTATATTTTATTGTCACTAGTAGAGAAAATACTCCTTCGATAAGCATTATGATTGTCAAAAATTCAGGATGTGAACACACAAATCAGGTTTTATTGTAGATAAAAAATGCTCACTGTTCAAATTAAATTTTCATTTGAACAAGCAAACTAAAAAGGTTCTGTATAACTGGTGTCCTTGAGGTTTTAATATCCTATCCTGGTGTTACAAATGCAGCGTCCATCTTTCTTACTCTGTTACAAAAATCCATGGATCTTCAACTAGCCTTTATTGCGTCATAATGAACTCCTATGTCATTAGTCATTTCTTATTCGCACTTGGTACGCATATGTTGCATCTTAAAATAAATTCCACCGTGGTTAATCAATGTCTTTAATCTTACCCTTGACCGATGGTTTAGTTATATCAGTTTGTTTTTGCATGAGTAATGCATAGACCATGGTGTACACTTTTGACAGAGAGACAATGAAGTACACCACCAAATTTCAGGGATGTGAAAACTGTTATATATGAGGTTACGTTGACTATTGGAAATGAATTTTCTCTTAAATTTATTTTACAGGGAAGATGCAGTAGTCTACTGCAATCTAAAGGGGGTTTTAAACAGAAGTTTGTTGCTTTAAGAGCTTTTAAAATATGCGGATTGAGTAGCCATTTGGCACTGTGTCATTGAAGTGAAGAATATTCCTATAGCATTATTATGACATGCTGGTTGTGGGAGAATTATGATAGGTGGATCCTTGGTTCTATGAGCTTGAACTGCATAAAGATACCTTGAATGTTAGCTTTCTTCCATATGGCTTTGAGTTGTCTCAGTCAAGAGCTTGGCCACCACTTGGAGGGTTGACACTCGGCAGAAAGAACATTATCTGTTCTCCTTTTGGGTTTTGGTCATTCGAACTCCAATTTGATGGGAAAAAACCATGATAGTAGTTTAAAATGATTTTGTGGTTTGCTGTACCTCACTACTGCTACAGCTTCAGAAACATTCAACTGAAATAACTTTCCCCAAAAATTCAGTATACTGCCTATGCAGAGTATTGTTTTAAACTGCAGTTGGCTTTAAAGGACAGAGAAATTATAAAATAAATTTTCTACATCTCATCTCATTTGTTGGTATGACAAGCACAACGACAATGTTTTAAATGGCAGTAGCTATATGAATTAGCTTCAGAAGATCTGCAGCTGAATTAGGTTAAAAAATTCATTATGCTGCATATCAAAGTAAAATTATTGTTTCAAATCCAGTGATCTTTAAAGAATAGGCCAATTACTGACTGCGTTTTTTTAATATTATGTATGTTTGTATGCTGGTGTTGGAATGTGCTATGTTTCACTCTTTAACTTTATGTGTGCCTTAGAGTTGAACATTATCCTATAACAAATGGTCATCTCCCCTCTTCTACTAGACTTCCACAGTGAAGAAGAGTTGGTAGGATACCAACTGGTTGTTTAGGATTATGACAGGAGGATATCCGGTCGCAAACATTTATGAAATCTTTCATGGAGACTTTACTATTCTAGCAGATTCCATTTGATGTCAAAAGGCTTAGATGATGATGATATGGGCACAGCAAGGATTAATGTTTGACAACGGTTTATTCCCTCGATATTTTAGACTCTGACCAATGTCAGATCGTGAAGCATTGAAAACTTGATCACCTGAATTTTTTGGAATTGCAAACCTTGTTCTACGTTTTCATTTATCTTTTGTTTAGTTTTCCTCTTTATTGTGGAACCATGGAAAATTATCTCTCTATTACTCATGAAAGTCTTCTTTACTTTTTCTCTTGAACATCAGCCAGTTTGGATACATGTTTTATATTTATAAGAATGGCTTTGGCAGGATGCTGCGCCGGAAAGGACAGTTTTCTGGGAGGGCAAATCCTCAGGAAGGTACATCAGCCTCAACAAGTAGCGATCCTGTTCAGGGCATAAACCAAGATGAAACATCCCGAGATAACAAGTGTGTGCTTTTTGGTTTTTTTTATTATCTTTTTTGTTATGGTTCTTGTGCACAGATATTTAAAGGAAATTAAGAATATTGTGCCGTTGTCAGTATGAGAATTTATCAGTTGAGTTTCTTTCTCGACTCCTAAATTGTGTTCTGAACTTAAACTTTAAGTTGTCTTTTTAGATGCCAAAACTGCGGAATTGGAGAGAAGTTAACACCGGCAATGCGGCGGGGACCAGCTGGTCCCAGATCACTTTGTAATGCTTGTGGATTAATGTGGGCAAACAAGGCTTGTACTTTTCTTTTATCTTTACTGCACTAGGTTAACATGATATGTAGAGGTTCTTATTGCGTCTCTACTGCCTATTAATCCTGAGTTGGCACCTTCTTCAATATTTAAGATTTCAATACATTTTCCCATGGTAATAAGAGCAAATTTTGAAGTTTGGATACATAATCGCATCCTTATTTTAGTGAATATTCTATTAGATATTTATATGTGGTTGAATTAATTTAAGAAAACTTGTTCTCTAATTTTCAAATTGTATGGTTTCTTTATGTATCAGTTTTTTTAACTTGCAATGGAATCTTGTGGTCATGTGTCTCCTTTCACCAAAATTCATGCCCGCGCCCTTTGGCTTATTTCTCTTATGTCCATGACCAAAATGGCATGCTTCTCTGTATGGAAGGTGGGCATGCTGGAATCTGGTTCTAAAAGTTCATTCAAATATTGTATCAGGTTTTTCTTCTTCTCAATTTTGAGTCGTGTTGTATTCGAAAGCCTGACCCCTTTGCCGCCGCTGACAGTGATGATGATCAGTATCATAACATTGGCGGCACAACTACAAAAAAACAATTTCATGACACAGAAAAAATTGCACATGATGGCATGACGGACATGAATACAACCATAAAATAAAACCTTTTGTTCCTAGATGTTAATATATATTATGTTTATCGTATTTCAGGATCAAGAAATAATTTTACGTACTAAATAGCATGTATTAGTTGGAAACTGTGCTATCCCTTAATCACTAGCTTGTGAAATCTACATTGTCATGCTCTCTCTTTAAAGCCATTCCTTTAATCCAAGAGAGTCTACTTCATATCAAAAGAAAAATATTTTTACATGACAAACCTTTCTCTGATATTTCTCTCCTATTTTTGAATCCGCAGGGTACTTTGAGGTGTCCGCCCAAGGTTGCAAAACATAACCGGTTGAATTTTTCCATTCCAAATGACCATGTATGTCCTTACGGTGTATCAATTTAACAGCCATTAATATTTGATGTTCTCTTATGCCTGTTTATTACTGTCATTACTTTTTGCACAGGTTGATACCATTAACTCTGATGTAGGAGGCGATAACCAGTTGCTTCTTAATAACTCGAGCAACAATGAATCAGCAACCGCTGCTGAAATGTGGGTGTAACAAATGTTTTTTTATATCTGTCTCAGTGTTTCGTATAACTCTCAGAATTGCTTCTGATCAATTTTTTCTTGCTATGTTTCAGAGTTCCAGAGGGTATAACATCAAATGAGCAGCATGTGATGGAGGATGAACTTAAAGGATGAGTATATAAGCTGTGTAGTTTTACCGGTATATATAAGTTAATGATAAACCATTAGTATAATTTAATGTCTTGGAGCAACAGAAGCTTAACCTCTTCGAAAGGCTATAACGATATGGGAGATGGCTGGAATCATGCTTGGGCGTTTGCACAGATCATTTTACATGTTTGTAATTTCAGTTTCGTGATGGCGAATGTATTTGTTGTTTTTCCACCCATGTTTTTTATGTTAGCATTCATAAGTTGAGCTATGAATTTTGCTCAGATGGGAGAGATTTAGGTTTTTTTTTGTGTGTGTGTGAAGTTGATATTTGATTTGGCAGTTGCAGAAATTAAGTTGGTGGGTCGGGGTGCTGTATATTGTTGTATTTTACTGATTTAATCTTCTTTCTTTGATCTTTTGTTACAATATGGGCTGTTGCACCAATATCCATTAAGATATATTCTTTAATGTCATCTGCTCCTAATCATTCTATCAATACTCTAGACACCCAATAAATTGTTGTGTTTTGGACACAATATTCTCAAAGTTAAATTGTCCGTTTCGATTCTCAAGATGACATGGCAAGAAAAAGTTTTGTAATTTTGATAAAATATATACCAGGGACCATAACTGACTTTTCAGGCCCTGTTTGGTAATGGAGTTAACTTTTCTTAACGGTGGTTTCATAAAGTTAGCTACAAAATGCTATCTTTGATTTGTTTGGTAACTATTTTGGAGCTGAGATAACTGTAAAATTTCAATCCAAAACACTGCAGGATCAAAGTTTACTAAACTCCATTTTTGAAGCTTAGGGCTTGCATACTGTGGTTTGCATGCTTTCTGCAACCATTTTAAAATAAACCCTAGTTATCCTAACTTTGTATCCAAACGGGGCCTCGGATGTTATAAAAATCATGAAAATCCTCTACTAAAAATCTTTAATTGTCTATATATTTCTTACTAAATTTCTTTAAAAACCTTTTAAATTCTTTGTTCATAAGGTTAACATATATACATGTACTTTCCAGTTAAAAGGTGCATGATATATGGGTCCGTCTATTAATTGAATACTAGAATTGACCCTACGCGTAATAGGTGGGATCGAAATTCTTCCAATGAAAATCGAAATCTAAAGACGAAAAGGCTGAAAATTATAAAAATAACTCAAATAATACGATTTTTAACCATTATTGTACTTATACTATTACTTTAGATTCTTATTTCTATGAAATACAAACTTGCTATGAATGGTGTCTTAATAACCGTCGTTGGAAATATTTTAAAAAAACAAAAAAAACATTTCTTGTTGACTTGAATGATTGTAATGTACATTTTGGGTCCCTTTTACATATTTATATCCTGATAACTAGTACGATATTGAAAAAAACGTCTAAAAATTAATTTCTCATTTAATACGGATATCATATGCAAGTAGGGCATATTTTAAACATGGCTCAAGATTCTATTTTATTTGTCATTATAAAAAATGACCAATTTCGATCTCAAATTAATATCCGAGTACCCATATTTCAAACTTTGATACTGGATAACAAAATGATTGTCCAGGTAATGTTATCGGTGTTGTGACTTAATGTAAGATTTGGTGTTGCAAATTTATATAAAATATATTCGGAAAGAATCACTCTAGATATTCCACTTTAACGACTGCTAAAGATGGTTATTTTTACTGCATCTTTAGCAAAAAGGGCTTTAAATATTGTTCATTATAATATGATATACATCAAATCGTGAGGAAAAACTAAATTGAATTTGTTTATAAAACCAATCATCAATAATTTCCCTTTTTTAATCAAAAATATGAACTTCTTGTCTAGATTAAGAAAAGGGTCAGACAAAAAATTCTTTGAATGATTTCAAAAATGAAAAAGCATAGGGTTTTTTTATTGTGCTCATAGGCAATTTATTACTTTTAAGATATTTAAATGAAAATAAGAGAATTATAGGTCATATATAATACTATCAATATATTTCTATTTTGCTATTAGATTCCATAGAATTACCAAAATCATCTTAACTCAACACAAAATAAAAAATCCAAATGAATGACCAAATTATAGAATATATTAAATTTAAGGGTATTTTGAGAATTTAAAAAAATAGGGTTTTGAGAGAATTCTCTTTTAGATGAAATATTCTTCAAAATACCCATCTTTGTAGTGTATTAACGAATGTTGGTTTTCTTTTCTCATGTTGATCGTATGACTTAACTTTACGAAGTGCGTGTTTAAATTTGCATATAATCACCTCTCCTGTCTCCCTCAGGATGAAAATTATACAAGTGTCGTAAATGCGATCAATAGATCCGAAAGAATAATTCACGGCATGAGCATTCCACTGTTTCTTGCTATTTCAACCATTAAAAATGAATTAACCCCTTTCATAAAATCAATGTTTACATGAAGATAGAGATAGAGATGGCAATCAGCTCAAAACAACCTCAAATAAAAAAATAAAAGACTTGTCTATTTATTACCAGATATAATAGACCTATGCTCAACTTTAATTTTCGATTAGATTGTTAAGCAACATATAATCTTAACTACATTTATCATCAATTTTTTTCCATATATTTTCATACATATATAAATGTTTTTTTTTTTTTGGGTTGAGTGGTGTATATATAATCTTAATAACTATTTTACCATGAAAAATGGGTGCTGGCATGTAATCTTAAGTTTGATATGTACAGATATGACAGGTATATTTCAGAGACTAAATTGCACGTAAATACTTAAGTTTTTATTCGTTTGACAGATAAATATTTAAGTCTCTATAAGTTGCATATAAATACTTATCCTTTACACTGGCAGTTTGATATCTGACGGTGTTAACAAAAATTACAAAATTACCGTTATACCCATAGTTATTGATCTCTACTCATTTCAAAATCAACCCTCACCAATATAATTACGCGATTCTCTTCTTCTTCTTCTTCTTTTCCTTCTTTTGTTTATTTTTTATTTTGCATATTTATCAAGGAAAATAGAATGATTAATAGGGAAGGCTTGTTGCATCTTATATTTCTTAAGATGGGCATATAAATCTTCAAGAAGGAGCCATGTACTATCAAAAACTAAGAAATTTGAATATTGTAGAAGGTAGTGTCTGGGTTCAATTTGAGAAGAAAAAGAAGAGAGCTAGGATTAGGGTGCAATTCGAGAAGAAAAAGAAGAGAGCTAGGATTAGGGTGCAATTCGAGAAGAGAAGAAGAAAAGGGCGAAAATTATGGTTCAATTTGAGAAAGAGGAGAGGAGGAGCGAAGGGGGTTAGTGTTTAGGTTAAATTTGAGAAAGAGATGAAGGAGGGTAAAATGGTTTAGAAATATCATGTAAGATGCACGTGGGAATAAAAAAGGAATATTCTGACGGTTGACCAATCGTAGGTAGTTAAATGCAAACCGAGCAAAACTTTGGGTATTTATCCGCTACCCACGGAAACATAGATAATCTATCTCTCAAAAGCATGAAAACTCGAATATTTATATGCAATTTAGCCATTTTCATCTTACAGTTCACATATCCTTACAAAAGTGGTGAATACTGTGGATTATTTTTCATTACGTGCATTGCAGGTGTAAGAAAAACAAAACTTGTTGAAAGTTAATAGCAGAGACTCGCAAATCCAATAAATAAAGAAAATAGAATCTCGCCCTAATTCTGTATCCTGCGCTGCCTCCATCGATTCGCCTCTCACCCAAACAAAACCCTAGAAACAAAGGCATGGATCGAGAGCGGGATCGAGATCGGTCGACCCGCAGGGCTCGAGAAGATCGCAGATCCGATCCCCAAGATCCTCACAGCCACCGCCATCGCCACGACGACGACCGCCGCCACCGCTCGAGGGCGGACTCGCCTCCCGATGCCGAGCCGAAGCGCGAGCGGTCGGAAGATAGGGTTCGGGACAGGAAGAGGAAGGATCACGAGCCTTACGACGACGACGACGATCGCGCTGACAGGAAGCGGTCTAGGGCTTCGGTTGAGAGGAGAGAGAGGCGGAGGATCTTCGAGGAAGAAAACGGCGAGTTGAGCAAAGAGGAGAGGAGAGAGAAGAAGAAGAAGGTGAAGGAAGAGGAGCTGACCGATGATTATGATGATGATGAAGGTGGGAGGAAGAGGAAGAGAGAGGGGAGGAGGTTCAGTGATAGGGTTAAAGATGAGGCTTTGGAAGGGGACGATGAGGTGAAGCCGGTGAAGGAGAAGTCGGCCAACGGGGACAAGAACAATGGGGCTGCAGCAAGTGTAAGTTTCTCATCTTTTTCTTTGTGTGCAATTATGCTTTCTACATGTAGAAATAACCGGAATTTTCGTATGTTAGGATAACGAAATTATCAAACTCCACACATTCTTGTTCATCTAAACCTTGAATATGAGGAAACAAATTTTTTATTTTATTTTATTTTTTAGTTTAGATAACTATGGAAGCAAACGATACAGCCATGGCAAAGTTATTTTCCTTTGAATTGGACATAGGTTCTTACGAACTGGACTTTGCATAACCTATGCCTATTTAAAAAAAACAAAACAAGCTCTGAAGGTTTTGTTACCCCTAAATATAGCGGATAAAAGAAAACACATGTAGACTCTGCAGCTGCCTCATCTTTCAAAACTGAGGCTTGAGAGAAAGATTACTTGTCATTTATGATATTGAATGGATGCCAAAACATGAGAGGTTACATTATTGAGTTAATTTTTTATAACTCTTTCAGGCTTTTGCCACATTGTAACGAAAATAGACATTCATATAAATGAAAGGTGTATGTCGCTTTTTCTTGACATCATGAATCTTGCCGAATTATATATATATATCACTCCCAACTCTCAAGAGCCTTATTTAGTTCCATGTTATGTATTGCAAGAAACATATTGATGGTCATTTTGCAAGAACTTTACTAATATAAGCATAATCGTAATTGGGTTACTTTGCTAAGACTGTAATTTTTCATGACCAGCACCTGGTTTGATCAAGAAATTGTAGCATGTATGCTTGTCCTTATTCACAAAATCACATGATTGTGAAATTCATGACCTTAATTGGATGAGTTAATGCATCCAACCGTTTCACTATCAAAGCATCTTTTTCCTTCTTAGCTACCATCATCCTTTTCCTCCTTATATCTCCATCAAATTGGTGTTGCTCTTTCTCTCTATTATCTCCTTTACTTTCTAAATTTTCAACTACCAATGAATTTCTAGGTACCCTTTTAACTCCTAAAAACCCAATACTATCATCTATTTCTCCCAAAATCTCATAGCTATTTCCATAACTTTCATCTTGAAACCAACAAATTACAACAAACACATTAAGTTCCTCCTTTGGGTTGGTGGATACTTTGGTAACTTTGGTTAATGGATTTCAACATTATGTTGGTGATGATCTTGGAATCTTTAGATTTTAGGAGTTATGAAAGGGAGAGTTTTACCAAGAGAACGATTTTTTACAAGAAAATTATTTTGAGACGACCATTAACAGAGCAAAATGGTAAAAATGAATGCATATATAGCACACCCCAAAAGCTTGGGATAAAGGCCTGTAGTTATTGTTGTATAATTATTTTGAGATAGTAAGAATTATGGTAGATCTCAACAGCCAAGGGTGTTTGCTTTTGTGTCATCAAATCACTGAATTTTGGCTTGTTAACTTGTGGTTAAGTTGATGGGCAGAAAGTAAATAAGAAACAGGAGACAAGTGAAGATAACTGATGGCGATTCTTGAAGCTGATGGTGATTCTTAGGGTTTTTCTCAATTCTTACCAGATTTTTGAAGATCTCGAATCTCTCGGATCATTTTCGCTGCTGTAAGAGATATCTCTCCATCCTATGCTAATTTATGCATCTGCAAATCAACATTTTTGGTTTTCTTGATTGGGATCTCTTTGCTTGCTCTTGTTCTTTGATTTTCTATTCAGTCATGAATGCTGATTGCGCAAATAATCAGTTTTCACTTTTCTTCTGAAAATCAACATATCTTGATTTCTAAGCAAAGAAATTGGGGAAAACAAAGAAAATTCAGATCATAGGGATTTTAGAATGGATTCGAATCAGAAAAGCATTGCAAAAAATGCATTAAACATAGAAAAAAATGGACTTATCTTGTCTAAAGCCTTGAAGCCTTCTTTTGTTGAAACTCTGAACTCCAAGAACTCTATTGAGAAATTGAATACTGCTGCCAAGAATTTGCAAAAAGTTTTGAAGCCCTATTATGCTGAAATATTGACTCACAAGGGAACTGACGAACATATGAGATTTGATGAGAAAACAGTGATTATAGAAGATGATGGCTTTCCAGCAATTTATTTCTCAGAATCTGAATGCAACAATCCACGGTTATCCTTCAGTTAGCTATGATTGCTAAATGTGCCTATGGTAAGCTTGTTTTCATGGATATTCATTTTTCCTTGCAACATAAATTTAATCTTCAAGAGAATGTTTTGATTACTTCTCTAGATAAAAGGCATTCACTATTTAGATTTGCAAACATAGCAGATTTTATGAAAGTTTGGTTTGCTGAGTATACTTACGTCCAGGGTTTTTTATTCAGATTCTTTAAATGGGATTCTCATTTTTCTTTCTGTCAGGAACCCAGCATGTTTCTGCTTGGGTAACTCTACCTGGATTGTTTCCAAACTTTTATCATTTTGATATGTTAAGCTCCATAATTAAGCCAATTGGGAAGTTTCTCTTTGTTGATCCTAGTAATCTCAAGCTAAATAGAACCGATAGAGCCAGAATATGCATTGAGCTGGATCTTCAAAAGCCTTTACATGACTAAATATGAGTGGGATCTTTCCCAAGTTCTAGATTTGCCCAAAATTTCTATTTTGAAAAGAGATTTGATTTCTGTCAGTCTTGCCATAAACTTGGGCATTCCACTTTGAATTGCAGAAAATTCAAAGGGTCTGCAGATGATGTAACTGCTTTTGAAAAGAGTCAAATGGAGCATTTTCCCATCAAGAGAATGAACCTGGGTTAAACAGAAGAGTTTTTCAAAATCACAATTTTATATCAAAAAGTCTGCTGCTCAAGATGAAGCTACTGATTCTGGAAAAACTACAGTTGAGTTGATAAGGTCCTGAATGATATCAAACAATTTACTGTTCAAGAAGTTACTGGTTCAAGGAAAATTATAGATATAAATGTTCAAAATAATAGTTCGAAAAAATCTGTTGAAGATACTGGAAGTTTTTCAACAGGAAAAGAGGTGTTAATTGAAAATACTGATAAAATAGTTGATATTGAAAATTCTGATAAGGTTGCTGCTCATTCAGTTGTCATTAAATCAAGTTTCATGCCTCAGAGTGAATCCATATTGAGAAAATATAACACATATGCTGAGAATTATGGTATTACACAATCTTTGCAACATTTTAAGGAGGACTCATCAGCAATTCCTTGTCCTTTTCTTTTGAACACATGTTATCTTTCAAGGGCAAGTTTTTATTGGAAGGACAAAATATTATCAAAAAGGTGGAGATATTTTTAAAGAATGTAGAAACTAAAAAGCTTGAAGAGTGCAGTGACAATTCAGTTCAAGGTCAGCAGAAAATGAAGAAAACTAAGATCAGACAGAATCAAGAGTTGCAGCTTCTTAGGAGGACTGGATTAAGATTTGTAAAAGTTCCCAGAAAAATGCAACTCTTCATAAGCATGAACATATGTTTTTGGAATATAAGAGTAATTGCTAATCCCCAATCTCAACAAAGACTTAAAATCATAGCAGTAGAAAAAATGTGGAATTATCTCTATTATAGAACCACTTACGGATTTTTCTAAAGCAAAGTTTATAGCTTCTAGTGTGGGCTTTTGATAAAGTATGGTGTAATTTGAATAATAAGATTTGGATCTTTTCAAGTCAACAATGTCAACTAGACATTTTGAGTTTTCAGAACAATGCATCACTGCTAAAGTTTCAGTTCCTTCAGCTCAGAATTTCTTTATTATTGCTGGATATGCCAAAAACTCTTACCCGGAAAGAAGAGAACCTTGAGCTGAACTTGTTAATTTTTATCATCACCATAGAGGTCTCTGAGTTCTTAGAGGAGATTTTACTTCAATTTCAGAAAGGAAAGGCAGAGGAAATCCAAATCTGTGAAGTATTGATGGTACACAATTTACTTATTGTAATGCACATGAGAGTTTAAACAGACTCTGGTCCAGAATAGACAGATGGTTAATGAACCAAGAGTGGATGAACCTCTTTCCTGATACACAAGTGGATCATTTAGCAAGAGGATGTTCGGATCGTATTCCTATTCAGTTGCATTTTATGCCTTTACTTCAAGAACCTAAATCTTTCAAATTTCAAAGTATGTGGCTAATCCATCCTACTTTCCTTGTTGCAGTTGAAGAAAGTTGGTATGATATTAATACAAACGTTGATCCTTTTCTTAAGTTTTTTCTGAAGCTCAAAATACTTAAAGGAACTTTAAAAATCTGGTACAGTTTGGTCTTTGGAAATGTGTAGAAAATAGTACGTGATGCAGAGAATTTGGTGAATTTGCAGCAAACTGAATATGATTTAAACCCTTTTGAAGACAATCTTCATTTTCTGTGGCAAGCTAAATATAATTTTGAAAGTGCACTTCATCAAGAAGAATTTTTTTGGAGACAGAAATCAAGGATAAAATGGCTTTCAGATCGTGATAAAATTACAAAATTCCTCTATAGTTGGGTAAATGTCAAAAACTGTCTGAACAGAATTACAAAGTTGCAAAATGCTGAAGGTATTTGTTTCGAGGAGCAAAAGCAGATTGTTGATATTGTTGATATGGTGGCTTCTCATTCTGAGAAAGCTTTTACTTCACAAAATATAAATGCAAAATTTGATTGCAGACATATTATTCCTAACATGATTTCAGTTGTTGAAAATAAAATACTCACTGATATTCTTTCTTTTGAAGAGCTACATAGTTGTATTAAGAATATGGATTCATATAGTGTTCCTGGTCTTGATGAGTTCTCTGGTAAATTCTATTTGGCTACATGGCAGATCATTAGTGAAGATCTTTTGGAAGCCGTAAAATATTTTTTCAAACATAAAGAGATGCCCAAGGCTGTCAATTCTACACTCATTTTCCTTATTCCGAAAAAGGCAAACCGCAGCTCTATCACCGATTGCCTATAAGCCTTGGTAATTTCCTATACAAAATTTTCACCTGGCTTCTATAAGACAGAATAGCTATTCTATGGACAAAAATCATTTCTCAGAATCAAGGAGCATTCACAAAAGATAGAATTATTACAGAGAATAAAGCTTTAGCTCAGGAACTCACTCGGGATATTAACAGGAAAACAAGAGGCTATAATATCATCTTCAAACTGGATATGGAGAAAGCTTTTGACAGGCTGGAGTGGAGTTTTATTATCAATATTATGCAGGCTTTTGGGTTTTCTAATCATGTTTTACAGTTAATCAGAGGTTGCCTATCTACTCAACACTTTTCAGCAATAGTGAATGGTCAAGTAGGAGGCTATTTTAAACATATGAGGAGTGAGGCAGGGAGATCCCTTATCTCCTGCATTTTTTGTTACATCTTCAGGATTCTTAAGCAGAGGGATCGCTTATCTTGTTGAAATTGGAAAACTAAAAGCTTACTGGACCAGAGAAAATTGGCCCAATATTACTCATTTATTATATGCAGATGACTATTATTTTCTCAAATGCAAGTAAATGGAATATTAAAGTTCTTTTTGACTTTCTACAAAACTATGAAGCATATTCTGGACAGAAAGTTAATTGGAGTAAAAGTGTTTATTACACCGCCAACGATTATCCTTTCTCTGCAAGTTCTGAAATTCAGCAACGAACAAATATTTCAAAAGGTCATTGGCCTCTAATATATCTGGGTGCTCCAATTTATTCTGGTAGAGGCAAGAAAATTTTCTTTGAAAGTTTTGTTGAAAAAGTTAGGACAAAATTGCAAGGTTGGCAAAATAAGCTTTTATCACAAGCTGCGAGATTAATTTTGATTAAGCATGTGCTATCCTCTATGCCGCGACATATACTTTCTGTTATAAGCCCTCCAAAAACCATTCTACAGAGAATTTCATCTATTATGGCTAATTTCTTTTGGAAGAACACTGAAACACAAAAAGGGCATCACTGGGTATCTTGGAAAAGAATTTGCAAACCATTGTCAGAAAGAGGCCTTGATTTGAGAAGTCTAACAGATTTGGCAAAGGCATATAATATAAAGGCTGCTTGGAAACTAAAAACTGAAAACAGTTTATGGGCTTCTTTTATGCAAGCTAAGTATATGAAAAATGACTCTTGGTATTGTTATGGTACTGCTTCTGCAGCTTGGAAGAGAATTTTTAAGATATCTATTGTTGATTCTTTCTCTGAATGGATCATTGGATCTGGTAAAATTAATTTCTGGAAGGATGTATGGCACAATGATGAGCCTCTTTAAAATTATTGCACATGTCCTATTGATAAAATCCACATTCAGGATATTTTGAAAGATTATAAATGGGATTTTTCTAGTGTAGAGGGTTCTTTGCCACATCATATCAGAGATGAAATAATGGATGCAAATTACACTATAAATGATACTGCATATGTCATGATTTGGAAGCATACCAGTAAAGAAATTTTCACCTTAGCATCAGCATGAAAATGCATAAGAGAGAAATATTCAAGCTGCTTTTGCTAGCTTTCTGTAAAATAAAGAATTTCCAAAGAAAATTTATCTTTTTTCTTGAAAACTTTTCTCAGAAGATTTATTAGTAGATTACAATATTGCAAAGATAGGAATGTATATACCAAGTAAACGCGTTGTAGCAATTCAGAGCAGGAAAATATTGAACATCTTTTTTTAAGGAGTGAAGCAGCAAATGTTATATAGAAGAAAATGCATGAAGCATTCAATATCAGACTTGCAGATTCTCAGTACAGTTCCATTCTATCATGCTACGAGTTCTGGCAAAACAAAAACAAGCTTAAGATTACAAGCTGGATCCCTCACATTGTTAATTGGAATATTTGGAAGTTCAGATGTGAGAAAATTTTAAAATAGCTATGTTTCTATTGAAGGTATCTGGTATAAAGTTCTTAGTTATCTCAGGAGCATTATTTCTTATTCAAAAGTACAAATTTTCCATATTCTCAATTGCAGATATATGAAGAATTGGGCATTGATGATCTGATTGATACAAATTATTCCAGTCAAAAACATATAATTCTTACAAATTGGAGCAAGCCCCCAGCTGATAAGTATAAGTTAAATGTTGATGGGTCTGCTCAAATTAATCAGCAGAAGTCTTCAGGGGGGAGCGGTACTCGGAGATTCCAAATGAAAAATTATTTTTGCTTCAAAATTCTATTATGGTAAAAGTGATAGTTTGCAAGCAGAAGCTAGAGCCTTGCTAGACGGTCTACTGCAGTATTATCATATGAAGATCAAAGAGGTGAAAGTGGAGACTGTTTCTAAATTTCTTGTTGATTGCATTACAAATGGAAAAATTACACCTTGGAAGCTTAAAATACATTGTTCAAGCAATAAATTTCCTAGTAAACAAAGTTGCAGTAATCTCGCATACTTACAGAGAAAATAATAAGACTGCAGATTATGTTTCTCATGAAGATCATAGAACTGAAATAAGTTGCTCGTATGCAAGCATTGCAATACCAGAAAAAATTCAAACTTTAGCAAGATTGGATCTTTCGGTCTTACCTCGTGTCCGGTTTCGTCAACAACGAAGAAGGATTTGTTATAACTTGATGAAAAGATTAGATAATATGAGATCGGAATATTTTTACTCTAATTTGAGCAAGGAAAAAAGAAATAGCTTGGATCTGAAGCTTGTTATTACCTACTTATCATTGAAGCTATTTCTTACTGACATGATTCACTTGATTTCAAGCGTCGTCATACTACAAGCAGATTTAGAACTTAGCAAAAGATTTTATCTTTATGATTCTCTCGAGCTCGTCTTCATAGATCGTTGCGAGAGGAGCAAGGGTTCGTAGAGAGATTTGAGAAATGGAGAAGAGGTTTTAGATATGAATTTTTTTGAACGAGAACGAGAGTTTAGATCTGTTTTTTTCTCTCTCTTCCGCCCTTTGATTTTTTCTTTCCGAAACCCTAGCTCACCTCTCATTTGTATATATATCCCCGCTTTTGGGCTTTGATTTAATGGGCTTGACCCCCTATGACTTTCTTTTTATCTTAATAAAAACTAACTCGGCTTTCCCAGTTTCATCAAAAAAAAAAAAAACTTTTGTGGTTAAGTTGCTAACAGTATGGTTCTAGCTTTTAAGTTCCAAGTTTGATTATTTTCCCATTGCCAATGGCCTTGTACAATGTTATTTGAAGTAAAGAATAAGTACTCTTTGCATTCTAGGCCCATGATTCTATATTTGCATGTCTGCATTCCATCCAATTAAAACCCTATGAATCCAGCCGTGAAAATTTCTACTCAATGAATTACCTGCTTTTTGAAAGCCCATGGTGACATGTTTTTCCGTCATTGATCTGACGAATGCCTTCGTTGCATACTTCTGCAACAAGAATCTTAGTGCATTTTTAATTTAATATGACCTTTGCCTGCCAAATTTTAGAATGGAGTCTGTCTCTTAAATACTCGACTGATAGTGCTCAAGTGAAATAGGAAGATCACTGCGGTAGTTTTAGAGCGTATTCAGTTGGATATCTAGCTAGCTTCTATCATGTCTTTGGAGGTACACAATTCCTGTAGCAATATTATTATTCTGTTTTTCTTTTTGACTCTTTTACTTAGGATATTTGGAGACTTTGCTCATTGGTTGGTTGAACTTAAACTGAATATATTCTTATAGCCAACAAGGTGAGTTTCCCTACATGTTGTTTGGGGTTTGGGAATTGTGCAATTCCCACTTTTCCCACGTGGGAAAGGGACATACAATGAACTCAAGAGTGTTTGGTTTAGGTTGCTGGTTGATCGTATATTTTTCCCCTCATTTTAGTGAAGCTGTCTCCATATAGTGCGTCCCAACTTGGAAAAGGCTTTTAAGACATTAATGATGTTGATTCTTTATAATTATCTACCTACCATTGCTGTGAAACACATATTCCTTATTCTATTTGATCAGCCATTGAGTAGATTGTATATCGCATCCATGATAAATTGTGAGCTTCTAGTCCATTTTATTATCACATCTCCCAGGTAAATTATTCCTGTAAATTACGATTTTTAATATCTTACAACTTTCCAGTTAAAATAATTTTTTTGTGTCATGCTTTGGAAAAATGCATACCTAGACCTGCGACTTTCTACTTTCTTTATTAATGTCTTCATTAACTTGTTCTTCCAGGTTGTTGCTCAGGAACCGCTTGCTGTGGCATCAGAGGCCTCCAAGATCTCTGCAGTATCTAGCCATCCCCTTTCTACTAAGGTATCTTCAATTACTACAACCAATGAAAATGGAGTTAGTATTATCAGATCTGATGAGGTTCCTGGAAAATCTAGTACAGATGGGACTGCATCTTCAGGTGCTGGCAAAAGTGGCAGCCTGTCTCTTGATGCTCTAGCAAAAGCTAAGAAAGCTTTACAACTGCAGAAGGAATTGTCAGAAAAGCTAAAGAAGATACCTGTGGTAACCATAATTTAGAAATCAACTTGATTTGATTTATTTTCCTTTATACTTTTCTTATTGATGGATTCTTTTGTTTTTATTTGTTTGATCAGTTAAATAAACTTGCTAGCACAAGCAACTCACAGGTTACTGGAAGTCAGCATGTACCTTCTTCTATATCAATGTCAACTTCGACAGCCCCGGTTCAAGCACCATTGAGCTCTGTTAGTGTATTTCCTGGGCTTACGACCACACCTGCTATAGAAGCAGTGAAGCGTGCACATGAGCTCGCTGCGAAACTGGGATATCAACAGGACCCGGAGTTTGCACCTCTGATAAATATGTTTCCGGGGTCATCGGCTGTACCTGAGATGGCTGTGACTCAGAGACCTTCCAAAGCTCCTGTTCTCCGATTAGATGCTCAGGGTAGGGAAATAGACGAACAAGGAAATGTCATCAATGTGCCAAAACTAACAAATCTTAGTACATTGAAGGTAGGTTATCTTACTATTTTCTTTTATTATTATTATGACTATGATTAGGCCCCTATGAATAGGATTTGGAAAAAAACCTTATCAAGATATTAGCCATTAAATCCACATTGAGATGCATGCAAATAGTTATGAAGAAAAGTTTTCTTCATAAATTCAAACAATATCATTTTTTCTATACATCCCAATGTGAAGCTAATAGATAAAAACTTGATGGAATTTTTTTTTTAAATCTTATGATTTGGGGGATCAGTCTAAGTCATTATATTTATTGTTGTTATTTTCGTTCTTGTCATATTTTAAGGCGGTGTGAGTGTGACCCTTATGGGACTGGTCCACTTTATTGAATAAATCGAATAGGCCTCCTTTTCTATAGTATTGGTTGCATTCCTTGAACTTGTGACTGACTCACAATTATCATTCCCAATCAACTTTTCTTCTACCCTCCCTTTGACTGTTCTTTTATCATTAAATCCACTTACTAACTGTGTTGGAACCCACCAGGTTAATATTAACAAGCAGAAGAAGGAAGCATTTCAGATACTGAGACCAGAACTTGATGCCAACGTCCAATCAACTCATTTTGATGAGAGAATGGGCATCAACAAAACTAAACTATTGAGGCCAAAAAGAATGTCGTTCCAATTTGTGGAGGAAGGTAAATGGTCTAAACAGGCTGAGATTGTCAAAATTAAGGTACTTAGCAGCATTGAAATTGACCTATTGTTCTGCAACGTTTGTTGCTTTGAAATTCTCCCTTCTAATTGTCTTTCTGCTTTAGAATCAATTTGGCGAAGCACAATCGAAGGAGTTGAAGGTGAAGCAATCACAGCTTGCTAAGGCAAAGGCTGAGCCTGATGACAACCCAAATCTAATAGCCATCGGGGAGAGAGTTTTCAACGAAAAGATGAAGGATGAAATACCAGAAATAGAATGGTGGTAAGTTATAATTTTTTTATTGCTTCTGATGTGTTCATCATAATGAAATTTCTTCTAATTTGTATAATTACAAACAGGGACAAGCCGCTCTTACCTTCTGGTGCATATACGGAAAATATTGAAGAGAATCTAAACCTTGAAAAGATCACAATATATGTAGAGCATCCTCGTCCCATTGAACCTCCTGCGGAGCCAGCCCCGCCACCACCACAGCCCCTCAAGTTAACAAAAAAGGAGCAAAAAAAATTAAGGACGCAGCGTCGCCTAGCAAAGGAGAAGGACAGGCAAGAAATGATTAGGCAAGGCCTATTAGAACCCCCAAAGCCTAAAGTCAAGATGAGTAATCTCATGAAGGTTTTAGGATCTGAAGCAACCCAAGACCCAACAAGATTAGAAATGGAGATCCGCAGTGCCGCTGCAGAGCGCGAGCAAGCCCACGTCGATAGAAACATCGCACGCAAGCTTACTCCAGCAGAGCGCCGCGAGAAGAAAGAAAGAAAACTTTTTGAAGATTCAAATACACTTGAAACCTTAGTATCCATATACAAAATCAATGACCTCTCTCACCCTCAAACACGATTTAAGGTTGATGTGAATGCTCAAGAGAATCGGCTCACTGGATGTGCTGTAATTTCTGATGGGATTAGCGTTGTGGTTGTTGAAGGGGGTAAGAAATCGATTAAGAGGTATGGGAAGCTGATGCTGAAGAGGATAAATTGGGCAGCTGCTGTCAATGATGATGATGATGGAGATGAGAATGCTGATGATTCTGTTACCAATAGCTGTGCTTTGGTGTGGCAGGGTAGTGTTGCGAAGCCTAGCTTTCATCGGTTTCTTGTTCACCAGTGTAGAAGCGAAGCTGCTGCTAGGAAAGTGTTTGCGGATGTTGGAGTTCCACATTATTGGGATCTTGCCATTAATTTTTCTGAGGACCTGATGTGATTTTGAGAGCAATGACACTGGTAATCTTTGCAGGATTGGGGAGTATGTTCAAACTGTCCTTTATTTTTTCATATCGTGTTTGGACAATAAACAAATTATGTGCTAATTTCATAGACATTGATTCATGATGAGTATGAAAATAGATCTGCTTAGTATTAAGTTATGCCTGCTAGTCACAAAAAATGGTGATTTTCGAAGGTCGAGCTATTGGTGCCTATCTTCGGGAGCATGCTTAGGAAAGTTATGAGTGGGCTAATGGAAGTAGCCTGTTACATTCAGGTATTTCCTACCCCATATACGTATCAATTCTCATTATGGAACTGCAAAACCTTGCTTTGAGTGCTTCTATAATGATAAAGCTGCTCTTGCATTTGTGCTGCTCAGAATGTAAATGGACCAAACCTCAGTTGAGGGATACGATTTGTTATGCTGTTGTATTTTTTTTTAACTTTGTGTTGTTCGTTGTTGAAATTTTCGAGTTTAGTCATTGTCGATAGAAGAATGATAAACTGCTATATTTTTCGCGTTTTCTTAAGTTTCTTCTTGTTCTGCTGTTTGTCTCATAACTCAACCTGATGTGTCATTATATTTTGCTATGCCGAGAACGATGCTCAAAATCGTTTCTCCTTGTGTCATAGCTTTGATACGCTGCTTGTGTTTTCCTTAGAAAGATATGCCATCATCATTTCCTCATGTCGTGACTTTGCCATGATGCATAAGTCTTAACTTGTTAAGCTTATTTCGCTCTCAGGATTTGCATCTCATTCAAACCCAACCAGTTTCTTTCAGCTTTCATCTGCTTTCCAAGTTTTCAGCATAATTCTGGAATCATAGCCGCCTTTCTGGTTTTCTTATTTGCAAACCATCTCTCTTGAAGCTTTTTTTTTGTTGTTGCCCCTGTTTGTTTCCTCTATGCTCAGGATTCGCTGTGGTCAACATCGCCGTTTACTCCGCTCAAACAGGGAATGCATTCACTTTGCTGTACTGTATAAGGTACAAGGTTCGATTGCTTGCATATGCAAAAAATCAGTAATCATACATGATGCACATTGTTGTTGCTGGTGTTTGCATTTCTAAACATAGTCCGAGTCATAATTGTATCAATGTGCATAACCGAGTGGAATCATGGACCCTCATTTTATGGCAGACGTGGATGATGTCGTTGAAATGTGAATGTTGAAATGTGAATGTTGAGATGGTTGAGCGCCAATTTATAAAATAATAATTGCATAAAATACCTTGTATAGGCATTTATACACCCCTCAGCTTATTTATTAGCACAAGCACCCTTCTACTTATGGACCAAAACCCTTGGTGACAGTCAGATTCAACTGCAAACTACTCGAACAGTTTTCTAATCTGACTCAAAAACTTAGAAGATGTGTTTGGCTATTGGACAAGATCAAAACTTATGCAACTTAAAAGAATGAATGATTCATTGAGACAAATAAGAACACGGGAAGAACCACTTATGAGAGAATATTCTCTTATCTAGCTTGGATTTTAGTGGTAAATTGTTATCTAGTTCTTATACGAATCTCTTAGTATATTTAGGTCATGGAAAAATCTTTTATTCAATGTTTATCATTTTTCTTCTATACATCTAGGCTTTATATTGAGAAAAAATTCTGAGCGGTCATATTCTTTAAAATCTTATTATTTTTTTTCACTCCTTAGATTGTGGTGGGATATTGAAAAATTTCATGATTTTTGTATGCCATGTAGAATATTGAAAAATCGAAAACAGAAAATTTTTAAGAATTTTGTTTGGTATAATGAAAGAAAACGAAATTTTTTGATATTTTTGAAAAATTCGTTATTTTCGTGCGCTTAACATATAAAATATTGTAAATTTTGAAGTAAACAGAACATTTGACATTTTTTAAAATTTCCAGATTTTTTCGTATGCTGTAGCATGCATAATTTTGAAATAACGGAAGAAAAACAGAACATTTTGAGATTTTCTTGTGCTATAGCATATAAAATATAGAAAAATAGAAGAGAACATAAAATATTAGGACTTTTGAAAATTTCATGACGTTCGTATGCTATAACAAATAAAAAACATTGAAAAACGAAGAAACAGATGATTCTTGAGATTTTTTTAGATTTAGCGATTTTTGTATGCTATATATAAAAGGAAAATATTGAAAAAGAAAGAAAACATGAAAATTTGATATTTTTGATAAGTTCATAATTTTTGTATGGCAAAAAATATTGAAAAATCAAATAAATCAGAAAATATTGGGATATTTGAAATTTAACGATTTTCGTTTGCGGTAATGGAAAATATTGAAAATTTGAAGAAAACGGATTTTTTTTTAAAACGTGATTTTTGTGTACTATATCATACAAAATATTGAAAATTTGAAGAGACGGAAAATTTGGGGATTTTTAAAGATATCACGATTTTATTAGCAATATAGCAACCAGCGCGTAAAATATTGAAAAACCGAAGAGAGTAGAAATTTTGAAAATTTTAGAATTTTCACGATTTTCGTGTGCTAATTTTTTTGACAGAAGTATTATTGATAAGAAAAGAAAGGGCACAATACAAAAAAATGGATTAGGTGTTCGTATGTAATCAAATGCAACACAATAGATGCAAAGGTGATTACAAACCTACACATATCCATGCAAAAAAGAACAAAATTCCCACAGCTAAAACACAAACAGTAGATGCAAAGGTGATTACAAGCCTACACATATCCATTACAATCCAAAAACAGAAACACAGATTAGGGAAACTTGATAAGTAATGACGCTGACTCTGAAAATGCAGTAAGTGCCATGGCTGCATGTAGCTTATTCTTCCTCTTGAAACTTGCAACTTCAACCCAAAAAATTACCATGGACACAATACAAATACGATAGAATCTTTACTCTGAAACCTATTCACAAAAATTCTATTGTTTCTTTCTGATCAAAGAGTCCAACAAGTTGCAAAACACACTAACCGCCATAATCGGTTAACTGATGTGCTTTCAGTATAGACCTGGAATTTGAAAAAACTCACCATAGAGGTGATATTAAAGAGCACCATAACATCCCACTAGCTTGTGCGATGGGGCACATAAATAGGATATGGAATGTCGATTCAGGAGAAGCATTGCAAAAGAATATTGAAAAATCGAAGAAAACTGAAATTTTTGATGTATTTGAAAACTCCGCGATTCTCCTATGTTATAGCAAGTAAAATATTGAAAAACCGAAGAAAATAGAAAAGTTTGAGACTTTAGAAAATTACGCACTTTTTGTGTGAGCATGCAAAATATTGTAAATTTAAAGAAAACAAATAATTATGGGATGTTTGTAAATTTCACGATTGTCATGTACATGTGAAATATTAAAAAACTGAAGAAAACACAAAAGATTGATTTTCAAAAATTCATGATTGTTCGTGTGCTCATGCGCAATATTGAAATAGGGAAAAAAGAAAATTTGGAGAATTTTTTTGCTATTTCTGTGTGATATATTATCGAAAATATTGCAAAAACAAAGAAAACAAAATATTTTATTTTATTTTTGAAAATTTCATGATTTTCTTGTGCTATAGCAAGTAAAATACTGGAAAACCAAAGGAAATTTCAGAATTTTAAAATTTCGCCATATTTGTGTACTATAGCGTGCAAAATATTGTAAATTTGATGAAAAACAAATATTTTGGGATTTTTGTATATTTCGTGATTCTTATGTGCTATAACAAGAAAAATATTAAAAAACTGACGAAAAAACAAAATTTTAAGTTTTAAAAAAATTTCACGATCTTTATATACTATAACAAAGAAAATATTTAAAAGTTAAATAAAAGGCCGAACTATTTACAAATTATGGTTCATATGTTTTTACATATGAAAGTTCATAAATATAATATACAAACTTAAAAATCAAACTTTTAAATTAATATGGTTTATTATTATTATTTTGGGCTTCAAACCCATGCATTGCTCAGAAGCCCTGGCTAGTTTATACCACCAACCAGTCAAATTTCTGTGTCCAATTTGACTCCATATGCTGCCCAAAATTTACAGAAGAAGATAACATTACAGATGCAACCACCATATTTATTATTTATAATAACTACTAAAACCATCTCATAAGTTTCCATTCATGATTCATCACCAACACTGAACCACCACTACTACCAAAAACTCACCAACAAATTTAACAATCTCATATAGTCACCACTGATCTCACTCATTAGTATACAAATAACATAAAAACTGATGACAGATAACTTGATCCAAGATACCATTCATTCATTCTGTTTTCTTATGATATGAGATCAATCCCTTGGAGAAGCAATGAATCAGAAAGAACTTTGTTAGTTGCTTCTGAAGGGTGGAAGCTGTCCCAAAACACGTATCCGGTGGCGTTGGCACATGTCCCCGGCGATTTCTCGTTGCATAGAAGCGACGTCTCGATCGTCCCTGTCCCGCAACACGCCTTCCTCGCCTCAAAGAAGCCTGTTATTTAGCAGCATTGCAAGTTTAGTATAATCATGGTATTTTATTGAAATTTGCCATAGGAAAAGATTTAGTTCGCCGTTTGTCACAAGTGCATACCATTATCTCCTGGATTTTTAATGAGGTCATGGAGGGGGTTATATATGTCAAAGACGACCAGTTTGAGATCGCGATGCGCCTTCTTAAGGGCGTCGCCTGCTGCCCCGAGCTTCCTATTGAAGTTGACGGCGTCTTTGTTCAGGCGAGCGACGCAAGTGTTGCTTCCTTCGCCAAAGAGGGTTATGGCTGCCGGTAGGCAACCCATCGGTGGCAGCGATGTCACCCCGATTCTTCTTGCTCCTAAGATGTATAGATTCTGTTGTGTCAAAAATGGAAACATTAGATTTATTCTAATTTCTCTCATGTAGCTTTAACTATTTAGTTGAAACTGTATTGGCCGAAAATGGCTGGAAAATATTTATAAACTTTATCATCTAAAATAAAAATTAACAAATTGTTATATAAACATACAAATATTTTGTTATGTGTGTGTGTACACACACACACCACCAAATATACCACATATGCTCCTTGCCTTTTCCTAGCCCCCTTTTGTAGTGATTCACCAACCTTGGCATTTATATTTAATGCCATATTGTGTTCCTTTAAAGCAATTTAATGATCTCACCTAAAGTTGCTTCACAATCACATCTTTAGAGAATCTATGTGGTATTTATTGTAAAAGCAGCAGATAACATGGTCGTCCTTTAATTGAGACATTGAATTTCAAGGTCAAGGAGTCTTTAAAGAACTGCAAGGTTCATTTATGAGCACATTTCTATTATGTCCTTTAATTCCTCTTTTTGGGATTAGGATGACCGACGAATGAAATCCAGCCATTCAATTTTATCAAGACCTATGAAAGACCATCACATATTTTTGTATATTTTTTCTGGGTTATATGGTACCATGCGTTTTTCCGGTCGATCGTCTAGATGAGCAAAGAATGGCAATGGGCTACCTTTCGCGGTTCTCATGATTCACATCTAACCATCAAATAAAAATCTGTCGGATGGCGGATTTATACTCAGGGGCTAACTTTTCATTCTTATCGGCGATAAGTCCATGTCATATATTAGCCTTCTCATTTAAGCTATGTGAATTATAATCCTAATAGTTAACGACAATATTTTGTTTAACATTTCGAACAATGATGGAGCGGAAAGGGTCATTTGATACCTGTGCAAAAGCAGTGAAGGACTGGACAAGCAAATCGGCAAACTGATCAGGGGTGTAAGCTCTATAAAGCAAAGGATTAATGTAGTAATTCTGCACGTAATCACTGCTTCCGGCACTTATGATGTAAACCGAGCCCGTTATGATGTCTGTAGCGTTTGCGTTCGCCCTCTGTGCGATCGACCTCAACTTCGACTGGTAATCTCTGTAGTACTGCAGCTGCTGTGTCAGCGTAATCGCCCTCTGTACCGAAATTAATCCCACATTAATTAACAGTGACTAAGGTTAATATTGAAACATGGTTAGCTTTTGAATGGAAAATGGCTTACATAGAGATTAGCAGTTCTGTCCAAGTAGCCAGAAGCAGCAGATGCAAAGTTTGCTCCTGTGAGCAAGCTGGTTGCAGTTGCCTGTTGGGTGAGGTAAGCTGGTGGGTATGTAGTGAACCCTAGGTTCTCGACTGCATGCACGAAGTGAACAAATAAAGAGATATTAGTTGAAGAATGAACCTCTCCTATTACTATCTGCTATATTTTATTTCATGTTATTATTAGATCTTGGCCACACACATCACAGATCAAAAGAACACAAACCAATGGGCCTTCCTGTTTTACCCACCTACTTACCGTTGGATCTAATAGTTCCTAATAACATGCACTCCGGATCCGGAATTAGCTTATATCAGGACACTAAGTCTCAACTGTAAAAAGTGATGTATGAGTGACATGTGCAACTAGTAACTCTTAGGCTCTGTTTTGTCACTTGATATTCTATTTATTTATTTATTTATATACTGTCTTATAAGGTAATTGGTTCTAATGTAAATAGGCTTCTTTTTTAACTACTATAAATATATTAATGAGACGAGCTGCAATTCAACTTTTCATATAAAAAAAGAAAGTATTGGTTATGCAAACTCTAGTTCACAAGGCTCCGTCCTGCACTTCGAAAAGGCAACTTTGTATGTTTCTTAAGTTATCCGAACTCTCGAATTTGGATTAATAACTCTAATTATTCCGAGTCAGAAATGTCAAACATGGCCTAGTTAGGATCTTTGAATTAAAGTTCAGATAACTATAAGAAACTCTGATTACCTTAATCTAACTCCAAACCAAAAGTAGAGCCATCTACACACACACACACACAAATATTGACAATTACTAACATCAAACAAAAAACAAAACTATGAATATATATATACTATATATACCAGTGAAATCAGTAGCAAGCTTCCCATTGCAAAACCTCCCAGTTGGGGAGTGATTATTGAAGTCCCTACCATAAGGAGGGAAGTTGGCCTTCACAAGAGTATACAAATGATTGTTGTTGCCAGCATCAACCACAGAGTCACCAAATATGAAGACCCCAGGAACAAGTCCTTGCCCTTTTGAAAACCCTACAAACAATCCAAGCATTGCTACTAGTAATATCATCATCGCTTGGCTCAACCTCAAAGCCATTGACATCATCACCATTGCTCCTCTTTGATTTTGTTGTACACACAACAAAGTTTTGGGAATTAAATGGAGAGGAGAGATAGTGGGAGACAGAGGGAAATGGGTGTGCTTTGTGGGTATTTAAGTAGAGGAGAGAAGAAGAAAAGGTTGGGTAGTTAAAGTGCAATAATAATAAGTTGTGGGTAGAGATATATGGCTTTCAAGAAACCTCTTCCCCCATTCCAAGACAAAAGAAATGAACATTTTTTTGCACCACCCCACTCACATTTTATGGGCTTTTGGTAACTGAAAGGTGTGCTTTCTTACGGCACATTGGTTCTTTCTGTTTCTGTTGGTAGGTAAAATATTGCTTTTTTTCATTAAAGAATAGAATTGAATCCCTGCTGTATATAACATCAATACTGAAACGATATCATACTTATATGTTAATTTTCCAATGCATGCGTAAATTGTACAAATACAACCCGAGCTTTGCCCGAGAGTGGTTAACTGCAATTTTTGGTTTAACTAAGGTCAATTTATAATTAGCATTTCTTAAAATAGATTAGGTCACTGGTTTGCCCATATACCAAGAGAAATATAACTTAAGAGATGGAAGACAAAAGTCTCTCACTGAATCCTTATTAGTTTCTTCACCATACTGAGCATATCTACAATAAAACTCTTTTACTTTGGCAATAAGTTTCAAAGCTGTGTGACATTGGGTGATGTTATTAAATTTTTTTAACATAAATATTTGGTTGCCAAGATGGCACTGTGTCATTGGTCACATAGTGGCATCCACCTGGAACCAGAGTTAAGGGTACCTGCTGCATGTATTTATTGGATGACTGTAAAATGCAGTGTCAAAGTTAATATGGTGCTCTGTATATGTTGGATTGAGTGCCTTTTTAGACAATTGAACTGTGGCTTACCCATTCCCTTAAGATTAGGGTTACCTGTTACCTGTTGTTGTTGCTCCTTCAAAGTTTTGAAGCACTTGTCAACTCAACATAACTCATAGTATAACTTTTGTTTACATTGTGAGAATTGTGAGAGGTGGCCGGTTTGATTTCTAAAGGAGTCACTTGAATGCTGAGGTGTTGTCTTGTATTTTAGAAAGGACCGCACACTCAAAGAAAATATTGAGGCTATAAAAGAAGATTAATAGTCTCATGTCCTAAATCAAAGGGTTATGAAGTAGTTTTTGATGTTTCATAAAAGTCTATTTTTGATAACGCAATGTTCTCTCGGTGATGGAGCTCCTTTTCGGGCCTCCGTCAGATATTGTCTTCCGTTGATCTCACAGTGGACTTAGTTGATTATCTTCCTTCGCGTGTGGGTCTCAATGGATTTTGGAGGAAGAGGTGAGATGAAGGAGTGGCTGCCGAGTACATGCAAAGAAGTCCCGGGGGGGTTTGGTACCACCAAGGACCCTCCGACGCTCAAGTTAGTGATGAGATCCGAGCAGAGTAACGGCATAAAAATGTAAAAAATGGCTTACTTGACCTCTCTGTGATGGGGGTTTATATAGCGGTGGAGCACGTAGCAGCGAGCGCGAGAATCTCGCCGGCGGTTACGCCTCCCCCGACGTCACGCCCGCGTAGAAAGCGGATCGCCCATTAATGGGGATTGATGGCGTGGAACGTGGGATGCTGCTGGCATAAAATCTGCGTATGGCGAGATTCGCGGAGCGGCGGTTACGCCTGTGAGCGGTGGAGTTGGTCGGGGGCCCGAGGAAGATGGCCTCGGCTAGGGAGCTCGGGGACGAGCAAGAGGGCAGAAGAGTCTTGGTCCTGTGGCAGCCCGGGGCGAGCTAAGAGGCCGAGGAGGCCAATTCCCAGGGGGCTCTGAGGGGAGCCAGCTTGGGCTCGCAGGTCGGGTGCACGGTGGCTTGGTCGGCCCTCGTGGGCCCCTTCTTCTGAGTTTTAGGGCACGCCACCTGCCACGTGTCATGATCTTGGGGATTGCCGATATCGAACACTATCATTAGCCCCCCACTCTTGTCCCGACCATCTGGTGGTCGGGTCGGGAGTGGACTGTTGGGCCTCCCGAGGTGAGATTCCTTCTAAGGTTTCGTCAGGACGAGTTCTCGGGTCGTCGGTTGTCCTTCCCGCTCGCGAATCGAGGTGAGGCCTCCGCATCTCAAAGGGGGCGTGCCGGTTCGTGCACTCTGTAACTGAGGCAATGGTCCACGTGTCAGATGACGATTGGTCGGCACGACGTATGCGGGCCTGCGGCGCCCGATGGGACGCGGTTCAGTGTAGGACTGATGCGTCGAGCGATCGGAGCTGCTGGGCGCAAGGAGTCGTTTCGGCGGGAGATGGCGGGCGCCGTTGGACGCGGCCGTACGTAGTGATAAAAACAGGGGCGGGGTCCGCCTCAGGGCTCCCAATCTCTCGTTTCCCTTCTTCCTTGAGTCGCCGCCGCTCGGCGTTCTTCTTCCCGTGGGATACATGGCGGGCGACCCACGCCAGGAGGGAGCTAGTGGCGTGGCCGAGCCCCCGTCAAGCTCATGCCCCCCGCGGGATTCTCTGCCGGCGGTAGGGCCGTCCCCTTCGTCTACGGCATCTGGTGGTTTCTTCGGCAGCGGCCAGAGTTGTTCATAGTTACCTGGGTCCCAAATGGGGGACAGAGGGAAGGGCGAGGGCAGGCCTCTTCTCAAGAGGAAAAGGACGGTTTCTCGCGCGCCGTCGTCGAAGGCCTCTGAAGGAATTCCCGGGCGGGAGGGGGGCGCCGTCTTCACGGTTCCGTCTGGACTTACTGTCGCCGCTGGCCTGCTCGCCGGGATGGAGGAGTCGGCTGGGGGAAAGCTTCCGTGTGGCTCCCTGAGGGATCAATTGGAGGCCATGGTCCAGGGGGCGGTCCAGGTACGAACCCTTTCACTCGTACTTTTCTTGGCATACCTTCCCTTGGTTCGGGGGCCTCCTGATTTCTCATCGGCTTTCTGTCAGCTTCTTCAACACTGCGCCCTTGCCACTCGCATGGAGGTCGAGGGGGAGTTCCATGCTTCGAAGCCAGTGGAGGCGTTCCCTTCGGAGGTCGATATTTTGCAACGCGACCTGCGCCAGGAGAGGGCAAGAGCTGACGTTGTGGCAGGTCGGGCGGAGGCTGCGGAGCTTGCCAACTCGGCGACTCGGGGTGCCCTTCGTCGTCTGAACGCGTCTCTCCGGGTCGCCGATAGGAAGCTGGCGGACATGGCTGAACGTTTTGCGGCCCTGGAAAAAGAGAGGGACGCCAGCAGAAGAGATGCTGAGGCGGCCCTTATGGTGGCCCGGGTTGCAGAGGTTCGGGCCAAGAAAGCAGTGGCCGATTATAAGACGTCGGAGCAGTTTTACGCCGAGCTCGGGGAGTACTCTGCAGTCGCCTGGAACAACGCCCTGGACGCCGTGAAGGAATGGCTTCCCGAGTTCGATGATGGCGAGCTCCACGCTCGGGCTCCGCTTCCAGTGGCGAGGCCTCCGGTGGGAGATGGCGAGGGGAGCAGGGCGCGTCTCGGGCGGCAGGATCCCCGGCGGTAGAGCCCCCGGTGGGCCGAGATGCCAGCGAGGAAGGGACCGGAGTAAGTCTTCGGGCAGTTTGTAGGGCAGGGGAGGCCCACCCTTTGTAAAAACTTTGCTTTGGTTATACAATTTTTGTTTTGTTGGTTTGCATTCCATCTTCTGTGTGTGAAGGATGTTTTCTTGTTTTCGTGTTGGGTTGGCCGTCTGTCTAGCGATCTCCTGTCGAGTTGACTTTAATCACTAGGTATCCCTATGGCCCTCGAGGTCGATGGGAGATCGTTCGGACTTGGACGATCCTGATGTTGATTCCCGGCCGTGGGGGGTTGGCAGGGTAGTTGTGCAGGTGCTTCTTGCGCGGTCTTACCGATCGATAGCGTTGGGGTAGGGGGCTACCAGCCGGGCTTGATCGAGCAGGGTGGCTGTTTGGGTGCCTCTTGCGAGGGTTTTGATCCCTGTCGGCCTTGGTGGGAAGCTACCAGCCGGGGATAGCCGAGCAAGGGCTCGACTGCCTCTGGGAGGACTTCGTGCCTTAGCGCGGGAAGGGCTGTGGAAGGCCAGTAAGAATGACCGGGCAGTGAAGCTGCGCGGTTGCCTCTTGGCGAGGGCTTTGACCTCTGGCGTCGTGGGTAGGCAACTACCGGCCTGGGATGAACGAGCGTGGTAGCCGCTCTGGTGCCTCTTGTGAGGGTCTTTGATCCCTGGCGTCGAGGGTAGGGAGCTACCAGCCGGAGGGGACCGAGCAGGGTAGCTGCTCGGTTGCCTCTTGCGAGGGCTTTGATCCTTCAGGACGGGGACCGAGCAGGGTTACTGCCCAGTGCCTCTTGGCGAGGACTTTGATCCTTGTCGGTTGTGGCAGGAAGCTACCAGCCGGGGATAGCCGGGCAATGACCCGACTGCCTTTGGGAGGACTTTGGTCCTTGGCGCGGGAAGAGCTATGAGGCTGTAAGAAGCCTACCAAGGACCCTTGGCCGGGCAGGGTTACTGCCCGGTGCCTCTTGGCGAGGGCTTTTGTCCTGAAAGATAGCCGAGCGAGGGAACCTCGGGATCGACTGCCTTTGGGAGGGCTTTTTGATCCCCGGCGTTGCGGCAGGGAAGCTGCCCGCTGGGGATAGCCGAGCGAGGGGACCTCGGGCTCGACTGCCTCTGAGAGGGCTTTTTGATCCCGGCGTTGCGGAAGGGAAGCTGCCCGCTAGGGATAGCCGAGCGAGGGAGCCTCGGGATCGACTGCCTCTGAGAGGGCTTTTTGATCCCGGCGTTGCGGCAGGGAAGCTGCCCGCTGGGGATAGCTTCTTCGTTGTAAAGGAGGAACTCTACCGGGGGAAAAAGATTCAACGTTTCTTTATTCGTATGGGTAGGAATTTTAGACAACGCTTTACACCATCTTGTTAAAGGGAAATCTTGAGAGGTGGCTGGGGTGCGATACTTCGCTAGTCTTGACCTTATTGGTATAGCTTGAGCTTTTCGGCGTTGTAAGGCCGTAGGAGCTTCCGCCCATCTGCGTCCTGTAGGCGGTAGGCTTCGCTGGGGAGCGCTTTAGAGACGAGGAAAGGACCTTCCCACTTTGGGGAGAACTTGTGAAGCCGGCCTTGGTCGATGAATTCGTTCCGTCGCAGGACCAGGTCCCCGGTCTTGAAGGAGCGGTGTTTCTCCCGAGCGTTGTAGTATCGGGCCGTCTGCTGTTGGTAGGCGGCGGCCCTGATCTGGGCCCGGTCCCTTTTCTCCAACAGTATGTCGAGGTTGGTTCTCAGTGCCATGGTGTTTGCGTCATCGTAGAAATGCTCGACCCGGTGACTGGATAGCCCGATCTCCGCTGGGACCATCGCCTCGGTCCGGTAGCAGAGGCTGAAAGGGGTTTCCCCGGTGGGAGTTTTTTTGACGTGCGTAGGGCCCATAAGACCCGGGGTAGCTCTTCGACCCAACCGCCTTGTCTCCCTTCCAGACAGGTTCGGAGGACGTCTCGGTTAGCGACCTCGGCCTGACCGTTATATTGGGGGTGCGCGACCGTGGCGAACTTCATGAGGATATGGTATTCTTTGCAGAAGTCCCTTACTTTCTCGTTCTCGAAGTTCGTCCCATGGTCGGTGATGATGCACCTCGGGATTCCGAACCGGAGTATCAGGTTATTTTGCAGGAACTTGATGGTTGTGGCGGCGTCCGGTTTCCTGATGGGGACGGCCTCGATCCACTTTGTGAAGTAATCCACCGCGACGAGAACATATTTATGCCCGCCAGTTCCGGTAGGGAATTGGCTGATCATATCTAATCCCCACTGGGCGAATGGCCACGGGGACGTCAGGGCAGTTAGCTCGGTAGCCGGGAGGCGGGGAATACTGCCGTGTAGTTGGCAGCTCTTGCACCTCCTGACCAGCTTCAGGGCGTCCTCGTGCATGGTGGGCCAGTAGTACCCCTGGAGTAGTGCCTTTTGGATCAAGGTTCGAGCCCCCTGGTGTGCACCGCCCACCCCTTCATGAATCTCCCGCAGGACGTAGTCGGCTTCATGGGAGTCAACGCACTGGAGCAGGGGCTGGGTGAAGGCCTTCTTGTAGAGGTTCCCGTTGCTCCAGACGAAGTGGGTGGTTTTGGCCCGGAGGCGGCGGGCGGCCGCCCTGTCCTTTGGGAGCACGCCGTCCTTTAGGAATTCTGTCACGCCCCGCTTCCCAGAGTACGCTAAAAATGGGCACGTGACATAGCCAACCATGCTACCTGTGGGTAGGAAGTATCCATCCACAGTCACATTACGGCTGTAGAAATATCAAGAACAAAACAAAACTATCTAAAGCATGTCCATAATCCAGAATAACAAGAGTCAATAATAAATAAGTGCAGAAGCAAATGATCCAATACAAATAACTGAAAGGTATGTCCCATAATGCGGGCTCACATCAGAAAATAAATGCAGGAAATGAATCTAACCACTACTGGACTCACAACTCAGCCTGCTGGCTGAAGTAATCCTGCCCGGACTGCGACAGTGGTACAGGATCTGGACCATGCAAAACCCAGACGTCAGCGCGTCATGTCAACAAGTAATATAATATGAACAGTGTAATAGGCAATGCAAAAATAAACATAAATAAAGCAATAATGTGAAACAAGCAGTGCAGGGTAGTGTGCAGTGGGTAACTAAACTGTTCTATCAGGTTTTCTAGTCTAAAGTCTTTGAAATCAATTGATGAATCGTCGATGTAACTCAATAGTATCCCGTACATACCCGGGACCACGGCCACAATATTCTCGGCTGCAGCCGAGACATGCCGCTAGGCACAAAACAGGAATGTGTACACTCGATAGTATCCCGTACATACCCGGGACCACGGCCACAATATTCTCGGCCGAAACCGAGACATGCCGCTAGGCACAAAACAAGAATGTGTACACCCAGAACATGTAGTGAACTGTCGAGTTACAAGTCAGGTTTCACCTTTGATTTCCCCATACCCCCAAGTTATATATGTCAGGTCAGGTTTTCAGTAATCAAGAACTAATGCCAACTCAGGATCAGGTAAAAGCAGGTTTGTCTGGATAGACAACAGGAACGGTCCATGAGGACTACATGTCAGGTTTGTTGGCATTAGGCACGAGATCAGGTAACAGGTCAGGTCATGGTACATCAGGTCAGGTCAACAGTGAACGGTACCATGTTAGGTGTATCAAAATATACCATGTGTAACAAAGTCAAGTCAAGATGTAACAATATCGTGGGTGTGCTCACAAACAAATATATAATCGAACAGGGTATTAACAGCAGGAAATAAGCAATGGATTAAATAATAAACATGTTTCATTTAATTACAAGAGTGCAGTAATACAATGCAGCCGTTTAATTATATTAACAGGTTTTGAGCACCCTTAGCGGTGCAATAGTTTAGATATGGGTGCAATACAGTTATATCAAGCCTTTGAATACAATTGTCCGAATGTAATAGAACCACATGGGTAAGTGCTAACATCTATTAAACAGTAAAATGTGATTAACAAGTAAACTTGGTTATTAGGTTTAAACTAGCAAACTGTAGATTTTATGTTAACTGTATAATGATATAATGTCATATTGCAACCAAATGAGAAACGACTATACCAAGTTAAGTTTTACAGGTTTAATGTGTCAAAACATATATAAATATATAGTATAGCATGTAGCAAGGGATACTTGCCTCGACGGGTCGCGAACCCGGAAAAACGGAACGTAACGTCGGCGGGGAAACACGCGACGAACGCACGATTCACGGATTGAACCCAACCAACGAACCAAGGGACCTCACGGGTCAGAGCACTCCGCTGGATCATCGGGACACGTCACCGGTATGGCCGGATTCCGGCGAACAGCGACTACAAAATTCCAGAATTAGTGTACAGCCAAAGGGGGAACATGAAGATGGAATGGAAGGAGTAAGGGGAGAGAAGGCTTACGTGTTGCAGAGGGTGTGACGGCGATGAGGTCGACGACGGTGAGGCGCCGGCGAGGAGGTTGCAGCGGTGAGGGTTAGGGCTCGGGTATGGAAGTTCGGTGAAAGGAAAAGGGAGAGGGAGAGGAGATGGTCGGGGTGCTGGAGTGCGTAGGTGATGAGGAAGGCGCTGGTGATGGCGCGGATGGCGACGACGAGGGCCGCCGGCGAGCAGGCGACGGCAGGGAGTTCTGCAGGTGGTCGCAGCAGACGTGCAAGGTGCGCGGGGGAGGAAACAGGGTTGGTTAAGGCGAGGAGGCGGAGGCGGGGGCGACGGTGACGCCGGCGCCGGCGTCGGGGCTGCGGCGGCGACGGTGAAGACGGCTAGGGTTAGGGTTCTCCGTGGGTTTCTCGCGATGGTTACGTTCTGGAAAAATATAAGGAGGGAGAAATCTATAGGGAAGAGAGAGAGAGAGAGGTTAGAGAGAGAGTGAGCTAGGGAAAGATAGAGACAGAGAGACAGAGAAGGAAAAATGAAAAGGGGCCCACGGGTTATAGGCATCGTGATTGGCCAGGAAGTGAAGTGGTTAAAGAAAAAAAATATATTTAAGATTTAAAAGATTATACAGTAAAGAATATATAAAAACGAAATATTATATGGTTTAAATATTATATTAAATTTGGGATTTTGGCGCTAAATGAAACATTTCCAAATCGCGCCCGGGTCGGGTCCAAAAATTCGAAATTTAAAAAATAGGATTTTAAGCGGGTTCCAAATTTTGAAATGAGGTGTTTTATGATTAAAAAGTATACCCCCAAGACGGACACCCGTACGCGTGCGTAGCCGTCCAAACTCGCCTGTTTCACCGAACGGGACGAGAACTCGATGCACGGACGCTACCACAAGGCTAGGGGTGTCGAGTAGGCCAAGATGGATATTTTTAATTTTATTTTAGGTGCTAAAATTTGTTATATGCAGAAATGACTTTTCCAGATAAAATTTTACAGTAAGTGACAAACAGGCAAGCTAAATGAAATGAGTACTATTTAATGCCTAACCAGTAACAGAAAATAGTAGTATTGGGCTCGGGTGTTACAAATTCCACGAGGGGCTTCCTCAAATCCTGGTCGCTCTCCTGCGCCATGTACACGTAGAGTGTCGCCGCCTCGTCTCCCACGCTTGGTCGGGTCAAGGTTTCGAAGAGTATTGACCGCCTATTGTTGGCCGAGTATGACGAAGCCAGCTTGCTCAGGGCGTCTGCTTGGGCGTTCAGTTGCCTGGGTATTTGTTCTACATGTACCTCGTCGAAGTTTTTTCGGAGCTTCCTCACTTCGTCCAGGTAATTCATCATTAGAGGCTCTCGAGCCTCGAAGCGGCCAGTCACTTGGCCGACAACTAGGGCCGAGTCGCTGCGGATTCGAATAATCTTCAGCCCCAGCCCGACGGCCATGCGCAGTCTGGCCACCTCGTATTCTGCCGCGTTGTTCGATGCTTTGAAACCGAGCCTCAAGGAATACTCCATCTCAGCTTCGTTTGGGCCTCGGATGATGAGGCCGGCACCGCAGCCTTCCTCGGTAGAAGACCCGTCGACGTAGATGATCCACTCCGGAGCCGAGCTAGGGCCTTCTTGGATGGGATGCCGGGCCGTGAAGGGCGGCGTGGAATCCGGCTTCCTGCTAGGAATGGTGCATTCAACGATGAAATCGGCCAGGGCGTGCGCCTTGATAGCTTGCCTCGGGCGTACCTTATGTCGAATTGAGATAGCTCCCATCTCCATTTCTCTAGACGGCCTGAGGATTTCGGTGATGCCAGGATAGCCCCCAACGGGCGCTCAGTGAGGATGATGATGGTGTGTGCTTGGAAGTAGTGCCGCAGCTTTCGCGAGGTTACCACGAGGGCCAAGATAATCTTCTCTATGGCGGGGTACCTCGTCTCCGCGTCCTTGAACACATGGCTCACATAGTACACCGGCTTCTGTGCTCCCTCGGCCTCTCGGACGAGCACCGAGCCCGCTGCTTGGTCGGATACCGCCAGGTACAGCGACAGCTCGTCCCCTTCCACCGGTCGGGTGAGCAGGGGCGGTGTTGCGAGGTGCTTCTTCAATTGGTCAAAGGCGGCTTGGCAATCCTCCGACCACTCGAACCTCGGAATTTTCCTCAGCGCTTTGAAGAACGGGATGCACTTCTCCCCCGACCTGGACATGAAGCGGCTCAGAGAGGTGACCCGCCCTGTGAGCCGCATGATCTCGACGTTGGTCTTGGGTGCGGCCATGCTCAGGATGGCGTCGATCTTCTCTGGGTTAGCTTCGATTCCGCGGTGAGTGACCATGAACCCGAGAAATTTCCCTCCGGTGACTCCGAATGCGCACTTGGCGGGGTTCAACTTCATGTTGAATTTGCGGAGCACTCCAAATGCCTCGCCCAGGTCCTTGGTATGGTCGGCCGACGAGACGGACTTGACGAACATGTCGTCAACGTAGACTTCCATGTTCCTGCCGATCTGCGGATTGAACATGCGATTGACCAGCCTCTGGTATGTAGCCCCGACATTCTTGAGGCCGAAGGGCATCACCCTGTAGCAGTACACCCCCCGGTCCGTCGTGAATGCGGTCATATCTTCGTCGTCGGGATTCATGCGGATCTGGTTATAGCCGGAGAAAGCGTCCATGAAGCTCAGAAGCTCGTGCCCGGCCGAGCTGTCGACGAGCCGGTTTATGCGGGGGAGCGGGAAGTTGTCCTTGGGGCAGGCCTTGTTGAGGTCGGTGAAGTCGACGCACATACGCCACTTCCCGCTCGACTTCTTGACCAGAACCATGTTTGCCAGCTACTCCGAGTATGGCACAATCCTGATGAAGTTGGTGGCGAGGAGCCGGTCAACTTCCTCTTCGATAGCCTTCTGTTTGACCGGGGCGAACCTTTTTTTCTTCTGCCTGACGGGTCGGGCCGTAGGATCAACCCCGAGCTTGTAGGAGATGATTTTGGGGTCGATCCCAGGCATGTCAGCCGGTGCCTAGGCGAAGACGTCGGAGTTGCTTATGAGGAACTCGATCAAGTCCCCCCGCTGAGTTTTCGTCAGGAGCGACCCGACCTGGACGGTCTTTCCTTGGTCTCCTTCCGCTAAGGGCACCTCGGTCAGTGGTTCGACCGGTGCTCCACGGACTTCCTTCCGCTCGTCCCGGGTGTCCAGGGACCCCTTAATGTCGCCGCATGCATCGGCGCTATCAGCGGGCTGCTCGGGAGAAGACGCCTCCGTTAGGCCTATCTCCGCGATTCGCTGGCTCCCGTATGCCCGACCTACCCCACCCTGATCGAGGGGGAATTTTATCGCCAGGTGGTATGTTGAGATCTGGGCCTGGAGGGAGTTCAGCGTTGGCCGGCCGAGGAGGACGTTGTAGGCCGATGGGACCCTCGCCACGATGAAGTCCACAAGCAGCGTGCGCGTGCGGCTGGGCTCCCCGATCGTGAACTGCAGGGTGACCACCCCCTGTGCCGGGATGGAGTGGTTGGTGAACCCCGAGAGGACGTGGGAGGTCGGTCTCAAGTCTGTTGGGGCAAGCCCCATACGCAAAAAGCAGTCGTGGAAGAGGATGTCCGCCGAGCTGCCCGAGTCGACGAGTATCCGGTGGACCTCGTATCGGTGAATTTGTGCTACGATCACCAGCGGGTGCTATGGGGCACAAATATGCCGTGGATATCCTCGTTGCCAAAGATGATGGGCTTTCGGCCCCTAGCCCTTTTGTTCGGGCGGTCGCCAGGGCCTGTGAGATGGGAGCCAGTGGGGAGATCGACGACTTTAGGCGAGGGTTCGCCCGCGTCTCCGCTGCGAGGGAGGCGACAGCGGGCGTTTGGATCTTCAGGGAAATTGGTTGTCATTTGGGCGGAGATCGGAAGGCCAACTTTCGTTTTTGTGGAGCTGTCTTCCCACAGACGGCGTCAACTGATGGAGCTCCTTTTCGGGCCTCTGTCAGATGTTGTCTTCCGTTGATCTCGCAGTGGACTTAGTTGATTATCTTCCTTAGCGTGTGGGTCTCAATGGGTTTTTGGAGGAAGAGGTGAGGTGAAGGAGTGGCTTCCGAGTACCTGCAAAGAAGTCCCGGGGTGGTTTGGTACCACCAAGGACCCTCCGACACTTAAGTTAGTGATGAGATCCGAGCAGAGTAACGGTATAAAAGTGAAAAAATGGCTTACTTGACCCCTCTGTGATGGGGGTTTATATAGCGGTGGAGCACGTAGCAGCGGACGCGAGAATCTCGCCGGCGGTTATGCCCCCCCCGACGTCACGCCCGCGTAGAAAGCGGATTGCCCATTAATGGGGATTGATGGCGTGGAACGTGGGATGTTGCTGGCGTAAAATCTGCGTATGGCGAGATTCGCGGAGCGGCGGTTACGCCTGTGAGCGGTGGAGTTGGTCGGGGGGCCGAGGAAGATGGCCTCGGCTAGGGAGATCGGGGACGAGAGAGAGGGCCGAGGAGTCTTGGTCCTGTGGCAGCCCGGGACTAGCTGAGAGGCTGAGGAGGCCAATTCCCAGGGGGCTCTGAGGGGAGTCAGCTTGGGCTTGCAGGTCGGGTGCACGGTGGCTTGGTTGGCCCTTGTGGGCCCCTTCTTCTGAGTTCTAGGGCACGTCACCTGCCACGTGTCATGATCTTGGGGATCGCCGATATCGAGCACTATCACTCGGGCAAAATTCTATTTGTTTTCCGCATAAATCAAAATCTTTAAATTCACATTCTGTTAACCCGTTTCCGTAGATTTGAGACCACGCAATTGCAATGTTACCGCAAGACATGCCATTGATCTTTCTCACTCTATCTATATATTATATATATGAGAGAATATTCTCATATCTAACTTGAATTTTAATAGAAAAATTGTTATCCAGCCATTCTTTCATTACATTTAGGTCATGATTTTTTTTTATTGATTCTTTACTTAATATTGACCACATTAATATTCTATACAGCTAGGCTTATATGGTGAAAAAATCTTATCGATCTTATTTTTAAAAAAATCTCTTTCTATCTTTTCTTCTACTGCTTAGCTTTTATTGGCAAATTATTAAAAAAATCATGATTTTTTGTGTGTAAACATGCAAAATATTAAAAAGGAAAATTTATTAGAGTTAAAAATTTTGCGACTCTCGTTAGGTATTGCAAAAACGATATAGAAAAATTAAAGAAAATAGAAAATAATGACATTTTTTAAAAAATTATTATTTTCTTGTGCTTAGCATGCAGAATATTAAAATTTTGAAAAAACAGAAAATTTGAGATTTTTGAAAATTTTGTGATTTCATGTGCTATATGAATAATGCTGAAAAAATGAAGAATACATAAATTTTATGATTTCCTTGTGCAAGTAAAATATATTACAAAAAAAAAGAAGTACAGAAAATATTTAGACTTTTTAAACTTTCATGATTTTGTTGTGCTATAGCAAATAAAGAAAATTGAAAAAGTAAAGGAAACATAAAATTTTGGTATTTTAAATATTTTGCGATTTTCATATGCTATAATAAGCAAATTAATATTTTAAAAAATTGAGATTTTTGAAAATTTCTTGATTTTTGAAAAGTTCATGATTTTCTTGTGCTATGACAAGCAAAATACTGAAAACCGAAGAAAACATAAATTTTGAGATTTTTAAAATTTTGCCATGTTCGTATGTTATAACATACAAAATATTAAAAATTTGAAGAAAACAAAATTATTTGGGATTTTACACATATCTTGATTCTGTATAACAAACATAATATTAAAAAACCGAATATTTTTTTTTTGTTGAGATTTTTAAGAATTCACGATTTTCATATAATATAGTAAGGAAAATATTGAAAAGTTAAATTAAAATTCCGGAATATTTACAAATTAATCCTTTATATATTTTACACATGAAGTTTATAAAAAATAGATATTACACCTAACAATCATATAACAATAAACTTTTCAATTAATATGCATTTTCTTGACTTTGGACTTTCTACGTGAGCATTGCGTTGAGCTCTTGATAGTATAATACGTAGAAAGCTATATGAGAGAATATTTCTTCAAATATTCTTCTCTTTCAACCCTTTACTTTTTTTATAATTAGAACTTGCAACTTAAAAAATCAATCTTAAATTAATTAGAAAGATTGATATTTCATTACTTCAATAAATTTCTCCTTTTATACAAAAAATATATTTAAAAATATCTCTTTGTTTATAATTTGGGAAATGTTATTCAATAGCAAGAGAAATATAGCAAAAATCCGAAGAAAACGAATTTTTTTCGAGAATTTCTAAAATTTCATAATTTTCGTATGCTATAAGAAGAAAAATATTATGACAGTTTTTTTATAAAAAGTCTCGTTTCAATAAATAATTGGAAAAACATATCTTATGTAAATTTATTTATCAAAATAGATCTCTTTTTGCCACATAAGAAATTAGGATAAACAGTTGCCTATATGGCATTGCTTATGCGGCAATAACGAGGTCTATTTTTCTAATAAATTTCAGTGAGGTCCATCATTAAAATTATTTATTAAAATAACTTTTTTGGAAAATAAATCCTCTTAAATATTAAAATAATTTTTTGAAAACAAATCTCCCTAAATAAATATATGGAAATTTTATCAATTCTTCTTTACTACTTATATCTCATCAAATAAATTCATGGAAATTTTAAATTTTCCAAATTGATAATTTAGAAAATTTAAGAGTTCATCATATAAATACAAATATTAATTATTTAGGAAAACATATTAATTTTATGCAAAACATTTTAGAAATTTCATAAAATTAGAACTCATGGATATTAGCTTTGATTTTTTATTAGTAATAATTAATTTTTCTAAAAGAATATAAGAAAAAATAAGTTCTTTCTAGTTAAATTAGACTATAGAGTTGCCATTTTTCATTTATTACTTGCTATTGCATATAGAAATTACAATTTAAACAAATTTCCAAATATATTAATGTTAATTATGAAACTTAGTCAACCTAAGTTTCTTCTATTCTCCAATTATGGCGCTAAAATCTTGTATTGCGAAAAATATATCAAAAGTATTTGATGAAAATTGAAAAAAATATAAATTAAATTAAATTCAAATAAAAAGTATTATGAAAAAATAAATTTATGTTACTTCGTCGTTGTTTTCTTAATGAAAGCTCCATGCTACCGCACATGTATGCTTTTTCTTAATAAATGATAAAGTAAAAATTAATATAGATGATGCAAAAATTATTTGATGTGAAATAGTAAAAAGGAATTTATAAAATTTCCATGGATTTATTTTCAAAATAAATATTTAAACAAATTTATTTTCCAAACAAATTATTTTTTAAATGGACCACATTGAAATTTATTTAGAGAAACCTTGTTATTGCCGCATAAGGAATCCCATTTAGGCATATGTTTATCCTAATTGCTTATGTGGCATAAAAAGATCTATTTTGATAAATAATTTTTCATGAGGTCTATTTTTCTAATTTTTTATTAAATGAGATTTTTTATATAAATTGTCCAAAATATTAAAAAATCGTAAAGAACAGATAATTTTGAGATTTTTAAATTTTCGTGATTTTCGTGTATATGCAAAATATTAATAAAAACGGAAAAAATATTTTAAGATTTTCAAAAATTTCGCGATTATTGTTTGTTATAACAAACAAAATATTGAAGAACCAAAGAAACTATAAAATATTTGTATGGTATAGAATTTTTTTTTGAAATTTTGAAAATAACGTAATTTTTTTCTGCAAGCATATATTTTAAAACCAAAGGAAGTAAGAAATTTGGATATTTTTGAACATTTTGTGTCTTTCATTTGCTATAGAAAGCAAAAATATTGAAAAAACCGAAGAAAAAATTACGATTTTTGCATTTTAGTGTGTTATGAATACAAAATACTGAAAAGTTTAAAAATAACCGAAAATTTCACGATTTTCGTGTGCTTATTGCTTGCAAAACGTCGAAAAATGGTTGAAATCAGAAAACTTTAATGATTTTTTAGAATTTCGCAATTTTTATGTGTTATCTGACATGTAAAATATTAAAGAAATTTGGGATGTTTGTAAATTTCGCGATTTTTGTGTGTTATATGACATGTAAAATATTAAAGAATTTTGGGATGTTTGGAAATTTCATGATTTTGTGTTAACAAGTAAAATATTGAAGAATCGGAGAAAACAACTTTTTTTTAAAGTTACGCGATTTTTTATGCTATAGCATGCGAAATAATGAAAATATGAAACAAAACAGAAAATTTCATGATTTTCATGTGTAACATGCAAATTATTGAAAAACTAAAGATTTTTTTTTTTTTTAGATTTATGAATATTTCGGGATTTTCGATGGCTATAACTGTAACATTTTGGAAAATTATAAATATTAATTTATAATTTTAAATATGAATATAATAAGTTTACAAAAAATGATATCGCTTATGAAATTGTGTATCGGAATTATATCCGTAAAAATGCAATTATTTTAGTAAATATGAAGAAAAGTGTGTGATATCATAAAAATGATATTTTTAATTAGTTTAACATGACATTGTATTTTACATTAAAATAATGATATATAAGTGTTAGAATAAGTATTTCATTCTTCTTAAACATGGATTTAGATTTTTACATGGAGGGTTTTAATTAAAGAAAAAGGGTTTTCTTTTGTTTCTTTTTATTTAAAATGAGGATGGGTTTATGTTAGCTAGGTTTAACCCTCACCTTAAGCACACCCTCATCCATGCTCACATCCCTCCACCTCATGTTTCAAACACTTACACCTCCTTCTTCTCTCTTAACACCTCATGCTCTCTCTACACATACACTTAGTGATTTCTTAGGCTTCCTCAAACTGAACACAACTAGTTCTCCAACTCCAATAAAATTATTCTAAATGTTCATCAATTTTAATGAAGAAAATCTTTAATCCCTTCATCAATTTTGTTCACACCATCAATCTAGAAGCCACTACAACCCCTAAGATCCTCCATCATACAATCCTTGAGTTGGAATTTCTTTGTTCTCATTCCATATAGGTAAATATTATCTTACTTTTAAATTTTGAAGCGATAGTGAGTTTTACTTGCTGGCTGAATATCAGTGACATGTTAGGGGTTTTAAATTTTTTTGATGACTTTATATTGATAATTAACTATTGGTTAAAACTAAAAAGTTGTAGATAATTGCCATTTAATTTAGCCAAAAAAAATTTGGTTAAGTTTTACTGTAAAATAAATTTTACACGAATTTTTAAAGAAAGGGTTTCCAAACTGGAAATTTCATTTCCAGGGGCTGTTTTTCACTCAAGTTGTAACAATTTTATTAATTTTTCTGTTAATAATTTGGAGAATATTAAAATTGTAGATGGTAGATAATTTTGTGTAGATATCTTTAAAATTTTCATTTTTCTTATTCTATTTACAAAATCTAGAGATATCAAATTTTTAGTGAAGGTGGTTTTCTGGTTTCTGCAGATTATCCAAAAACATGTTTTTATTTTGCATTTTATTTCAGGTCCTATACATAGAAATTGGAAAAGATATTTTGGGGTATCAAAGTTAACTCCTTTAACAATGTGTATAATTTTAGTTTCACTCTAAACATTGTGTTTACGATTTCTGGTGATTTTTCGAGCGAACCCAAAAACCGCCGTTTTCTGAGCTAACATTTTCAAACAATATGCATCCGAGCATTGTAATTTTCTCGCTACATTTTGCCAGTAAGATAATATTATTGACGAGCGTGTTCTTACATTTGAAGGAGTATTAGCGGAGACGCTGAAGGCGTTGAGAAGAAGAAAAACGATTGTGGATTTCGACGAGTTCGACAAGTTAGTGAGTAGATTTACATCTACGGGGGAAGTCGGGTGGATGGCGTATAACACTCCCGCAACCATATAACTAGAATAGTTATGCTATCTAATTAGTTGTTAATGTTAATTCAAGATAATGGTATTAGTGTTATGTTGCATCTAGTATGTTATTTATGTGCATATAGTTTCATTCATGGTTTGGTGGATTTGTACGAGCGATCATGCCGTACTTGAGATAATTTGGATATTATGATAATGTGGATATTGTACGAGGAATCATACCGTACTTGTGATAACGAGATTAGCATGCCGAATAACGGCCAAGTTTCCTTTAGACTCGTAGAGTCATGTTTTTATTTCGTTTTTTAAAGTAATACTTGAGTGAGCTATACTCTTTTAAAAACTAACGATTCGTTTCCTTTTTTAATGATAAATGATAAGGACGCGATATCAATTTCCAAAACGAATATCTATTTTCACCTAAGGCAGCTTCTTTATTTCAAAACCAACGTTTTGTTCCATTTTCAAAGATAATGATATAGCTCATAGCAAGTAGTTATAATTAATAGTTACGCTTAGATTTACCTTACATGTTCACAATATATTTATTGATATTATACGTTTCCGTTATACGAACACAATAATAGAACACTGCACAACTACCAATGAGTATTATGTTGCACAAGCACATACGCATATGTTACACTACACCTCATTAGTACTGCCATATTACTGTAGGACTGTTATACTACGTGATGTGTATGTAGATGTCGATACGAGTATGCTATATACACTTTTAGAACACTTGCAAAAATACTAATGATTGCCATGCTGCATGAGCACAGACGCGTATGCTACACCACATATCATTAGTATTGCCATGACACAGTAGAATTGATACGTTTGTTGCCTGTATGTCTATATTTACGTGCAGTACCATCTTTACCCGCTGAATTTTTGTGAACATCAGTAACATGGATATTCGTATTTGATTCTTATGAGTTTTCATGATGTTTTATTTTGATGATATATATCAGTGGTATGAGACGCTGTTACATATATGTATATATATAATATATGATCAGAAGGATATATGAGATTATTCTTATTCTTTATTTGTTATCTTTGGATATGATGAGTTGATGTCACCATGAGTCGTTTTTATGTTTTGGTTTTACTCCGAACCGAGTGGGGGGCTATACGGTTATGGATTACTATGTTATCCAGACTGAGGGGAGGATATACAGTCGGATACATGGTGGACCCGGTCGAGACCGAGGGGCAGGATAGCCGCAGTAGAGACGGGGAGCCTAGCGAGGATACTTGATACCGGAGATAGAGATGAGCACGGCAGATATCCAGGGGATACTGACCGGGGCTAGATTGGGCACGGCGGATATCCAGGGGATACTGACCGGGGTCAGGGATATCGGGTGGCGATCATCTGTTGAGACGGTGTCGACGATATCTGCATTTGCGTGTCGGTGATGGACACGAGAGATTTGAGGATTTGCGTGTCGGTGATGGACATGAGGGATTTTTGATTTCGGGTGTCGATACTGGACATCCAGATGTTGATATGTTACTATCATACGAGGTATACAGTTATGTTATGAATTATTGTTCTGACCAGGACTGATCCGGAGGACGGTACCTGCATACCTTTTTACGAGTAGTTGCATATGTCTGGTATGACATTAGAATCTTTTAAATTGTAAATCTCTTAATATTATTCATTAAAACAGAATGACGTATATCTTAAATAAGATACCTATTATATTTCATACTATGACCTTTGCTTTTATGCCGTGACATATGTATTCCACGGCTATTTTAAAGAAGAGATTTTACATATATATTTTCGGCTACTTATGGGCTTATACCTAGATACAGGTCATTTGCATTGATACATTCTATTTTGGGTTTATGTGATGGATAGAGTTACATTTATGATACATATGCATATCATATATTATATTAGTGCAGGATATGATAGTATTATATTTATGACCTAGGTATTGTCGTGCATTTCGATTTCTACATTGTGATGTACTTTTATTCACTGAGTTGGTAACTCATCCCCGTTGTGCCACAGTTTCTTGCAGGTTTTACCGCTTGGATTATCAGCGGCTTGGGGCACACATTCCTTTCGGTGATTGCTTTGGTAGATGGGTTACTGTTGTATCGTACTCACACTTGTATGTTCATATCTTCTTATATCTAGTAAAGCTCTATCGACTTAGAACTGGTATATTGTGGACTTACAAACGAGACTTAGAATTGTGTGTTGTAGGCGTCATACTCATTAGAGTCGACCTTTTTATATTGTTGATTTTGTTTCGTTTTTCTTTTCTTCGCCATTGTGTGTCGTATAATATTTGCTTGGTTGCTCTGCCGTTTGGGCGTGGAAGCTAGCTCCCGTTGGGATACTATTTTTATTGTTATATTTGTATCGGGTTTTATTAAAAATTTACAAAGGAGGTGCTGTCGAAATTTAAAACGTTATAAATGCTTTTCAAATATTTTTAGTTAGACTTAAATGTTTATTTTAAACCGATCCCATCTGATGACTATTTTAAACCTCACCTCCAATATTTTCCAAAAGGATTTAGATTCTGGATTTCGGCTTACTTAGACGGCGTCGACGTCTTTAGATGTCACGTGATTTAAGTGCCGGTCATGCGCCATACTCGGGTTGTGACAATAACAGGAAAAATATTAAAAACCAAAAAAATTAGATTATTGAAAATTTTGTGATTTTTACATAAAACTTTTCCAATTTAGTATTCTATATATTATGTAAAATATTAAAATATTGATATTTTTGAAAATTTCATGATTTTGGTGTGCTATATCATACGAAATAATGCAGAATAAACGAAAATAGAAATGTTTTAAGATTTTTGAAAAATTCGTGAGCAAAAAATATTTAAAAACCTTAAAAGTAGAATTCATTTAAAATTTCTGAAAATTTCATGATTTTCGTGTGTTTAGCAAAATATTGAAAATAGAAAATTTTGTGGTTTTGTGTGCAATATCAAACAAAATTTTGAATAACGGAGAAGTTTCATATTTTCTAAAATTTCATGACATGGCTGAGAAAACAAAAAATAAAAATTAGATTTTCAAAAATATCCCGATTTTCGCTTGTTAAAGCGAACAAAATATTTGAAAAACGAAGTTAACAATAAAAACTTGAGATTTTTGAAAATCTCGCAGTTTGCGTTTGCTTATGCAAAATAGTGAGAATTTAAAGAAAAGGAAGATTTTACAATTTTTGTTTATTATGTAACAAGCAAAATATTAAAAACTCGAAGTAAGCAAGAAATTTTGAGATTTTCCTAAAATTTTGCAATTTTAGCGTGTAATATCATGCAAAATATTGAAATATAAAGAAAACAAAAAAAAAAAAAATTTTTAGAACCTCGCAATTTTTGTGCAGTATATAGCTCTCAAAATATTAAAAAATCGAAGATAATAGAAAAGTTTTATATGTTTAAAAATTTCGTGATCTTCGTATGCGAAATATTGAAAACCCGGAAGTAAACAAAATAATTTTGAGTTGTTTGAAAACGTCACGATCTTCCCGTTCAATAACATGCAAAATATTGAAAATTTGAAGTTACATAAAATTTTGGGATTTTTGAAAATATAGCAATTTTCATGTGTTATAGTAAGAAAGAATTTAAAACCAAATAAAACAGTAAAATTCAAGATTTCTGAAAAATTTGAAATCCACAGATTTTTTGAATGACATAAAATATTGAAAACTTGAATGAAATAAAATTTTGTGATTTCTGAAAATTTAACATGTGTTATATATCAAGTAAAATTACCTTTCCTTCAAAAAAATATCGAGCAAAATATTGAAAAATCAAAGATTTCAAGATTTTTGAAAGTTCTACATTTCTTTTATGTTATATCATGAAAAATATTGAAATATAGAAAAACAGAAATTTTTTGATATTCTCGTGATTTTCGTGTGCTATTCAAAATATTTAAAAACCGAAGAAAACATTTTTTTTATTTTTGAAAGTTTCGGGTTTTTCATATGTTAGCGTTCAAAATATTGAAAATTTGACGAAAATAGAAAATTTTAGGATTTGTTAAATTTCATGGTATTTGCATGTGCTATCTCAAGATATATTCTGAAAAACCAAACCAAAAAGAAAATTTTGAGACTTTGAAAATTTCACGGTTTTCTTGTGTAGAATGCAAAATATTGAAAAATGGTAGAAAACGGGAAATTTTGAGATTTTTATTTTGTATAGCTTGCAAAATATTGAAACACCGGAGAAAATAAATATTTAGGTATTTAAGATTTCGCGATTTTCGATTGGTATAGCAAAATATTGGAAAAACTAAATAAAACAGAAAAATTTCAGGTTTTACAAGATTTCTCGATTTTTGGATACTAAAAATTTTAAGAAATATATTTATTTGGATTTTTAATATATCCTGATTTTTGTGTGTTATATAGCAAGCAAAAAATTAGCAAACCAAATAAACCAGAAAATTTTGGGATTTTTGAAATTTTCATTGACTTTTACATGCAAAATATTTTAAAAAAGATTTAGGTATTTCAAAATTTTGCGATTTTCATATGCTTTCGCAACGAAAATATTGATAACCAGCATCACACGAACCTGTTTGTGGAACTCTGCTCATGATGCTGTTGATGATTAACAGCTTTGGTCTGTATCTGATCGTCTCATTCATCCCTGTAATGTACTTCATGAGTCTAGGCCGGTCATCGAAACCAATTCTTTGTACAATAGCCTGTTTGTGGAACTCCGTGCTATTAAATAAAATCGTGTGATCAAGGAAATGATCATTGAGCATGTCATTCTCTTGACCATCTAGGTCTTTAGCTCGGTCACGGTATCCTACTTACAAATGAATTTTCGCGTTATCGTTCCCATTTTATGTCATGTCCATATATCCTGCTCCAGTTTCATGTTGTGTCCGTTTCCGTTTCCATGCTTCTAATAAACCTCCATACTAACTTTGTTAGAAATATCTAATAAGCTTCGCTTTTACTAATATCTCCCTTAAATTAGAAATTTTGATTTAAAAAAAATAAAAGTCACCAATATCTGCTAAACTTTCAAAGTATTTCATGACCAGTATTGAAATTTTCACTCAAGAATTGCTGTTCAAATTTATTGTAACAGCGCCTTTAAATTTAATCTCACGCGGAAAATAGAGTTGCTAAATACATGCACTAAACTATCATTGATATAAGCTCTAGTAAATCTGAAAGTACACAACTCAGATTAAAACAGTACATCAATCTTTATCGTTATTTCGATGCTATTGCCTTGTTCTCTACAGTCCGCTGTGCTGCCCGTTTAAAGCGAACGTCGCTGTCCTCAATGCCGGCAGCATTCTGAACAATGTTAGCAAGCTCGGAAACTAGGCCCAGCTTATCAAAGTTCATGTTAGCGCCGCCAGTTACCACAACAATGGTTTCCACATTAAGACCATAGTATTTGCAGTATGCCTCGCCCCAGCAAGAGAAAGAGCACCAGCTGGTTCAAGAATGCTCCTCTTCTCATCAAACATATCCTGATATCTTGAAGAGAGTAGTATGGCTGCTACACTAGACATATCGTCTCTGCATGCCTCCATAGAACACGGTATAGTTTTCTCCGAGATTCCTCCAAGATATCCGCTTTCATACCGCAATGAATCTGATGATCCCATAGTAAATGGCATCATGGGAGGTGGCGAGGAAGTGGCAATGGCAGCAGATACGAAAGTACGCCATCTGTGATCAACCAAGATGGTAGCTTTGTGCAGTGTTATGATCTGAGAGTGAGTGAAAATAAGTGAATTCCTCGGGGGATAGAAATTAGAGCTAGAGAATGTTTACAGTCCAATACGGTATCTATTAATTGTTCTCAGGTTTTGTTCAGGTTGAACCGACGGAGCTAATATTTATGGTACTTGGATAACAGAGAACATATTCTTTCTGTTGTGTGATCTTTGCATTTGGCAGATATGGAACAAATCAAATAGGTCCAAACTAGGCGATAATTATATAAATAAGTTAGATAACACCCGTTGCCATATCGATAAAAGGGAAAAAATATCTTCTATCGTGTTCCTTACGCCCTTTTTGGATGTCTGACTCTTTTGTCAAATCTCTCCTCAATTATGGTCTTATTGTGTTATCTATCAGAACCATACATGACAAAACTATGGTTTTGGCCTTACTTATTCCAAATCCATTCATTAGCTAAGATTGAAATGGTCACCTAAGGCGCCATTCAAATGAAGGTTACGAGACAATCACAAGGCGGATAATTATAGTAGCTCGTATATTAACTCTACCTTCTCAGAACTTCTTAACTATAGAAATTGAAGAGTAAAACAATGGAAGTGTATGTATCCTAAATGTCTGAGATGTCAAGATCCATTTGTTGCATTTGCCAGGAAGAAGCCACAGCATAACAAAAATGCTTTGTTTGTTTTAATTAAGCCTCATAAAAAGAAACTCCCTCCAAGTTTGAAGGAATTTAAAGAAAAGAGCTGCATCAGATGTCATGCTCAAGCATGGCCTATAACTATTGTGCAACTTATGCTTGACCTTGTTTGTGATACTTTCTCAGCAAGATCATGTCTCCTAAAATTACTGTCATATGCGATAGATCCATAAAGATTAGGCCATTCACCTCTTTTACTGCAAAATATTACTTTAAATCCTAAAATTACTGTCATCATGCTTCATCACGGAAACAGTTCTTACGGATTTCAACAGAATTATCAGGAGTTTTGTTCGCCTTTGTGCATGAGGTGTTCAAATTACAGGTTTTATTTTGAATAAATTGATATGCCTCATTGAACTAATTAGAAGTTAATGATACGAGAAGATACAAGGCAATAAGGGGGGAAATGCCAATATACAAACACATGCTTGTCAAATACAGGACTTCAAAGGAACGGAACAACCGACTCTTGAAAGAACAAATGAACCGGGCGTGGCATCTCACACCACTATGAGAATACGCTCACTTTTTTTTGAATCCACCTAACCTTCCCCAGTTGATATCGACAACCACTTTACCCAAAACATTGAATTGTTGGGTTGCGTGATAACAATGCGTATCAAGCTGTTTGCATCGAAATTTGGCTATGAAGCCGAAAGATAAGCAGTGTTTGGATCTTTAAACAGCCGAAAGACAACCATATGGGCCGATATTTGTATTTTGGCTGAACGAGATTCTGGCCGAAACACATCAGCTATAATAGGCGAATGTGAACAAAAACATGGGTCACTATGTGAGACAATTGATACCATGTAGCCATGACCAAAGAACAACGCAGGGAGTTATTGCATAAATTAAGGGCGCAACAGCCATTTATGGAGGCTATAAATAGAATCGAGTTCGAAGAACTCGAGACCACTTTCAGATCAATCAAACTTTTATTAACTTCTTGCCTTGACTTATCCTAGGAGTAAAATAGAAACATGCTGTTGGGGGCCCTACCGGAGTAGAGTGTGAATCCCTTGCCATCGGTTAACTCCGGCAATCATAAAGGACTACATGATATCCTATCGAAACCAAAGATGATGGCGTCAACTGTGGAGGCAGTTCTTACCAGACTAGAGCGTGAATCCCTCGTCGGTAGAACTTCGTCTTCAGATGACAACAAGTTCTTTTCAAAGTAATGTTTTGGGTGTACAGTGCAAATCGTTGCATTCAAGGTTCGGTTGAGGTGAGAAAGAGAGTGTTAAAGGCTTGTGCATTTATGTGTGGTTTGTATAGTGTGAATTCTTGCCAGCTGACCCCCTGCACATTGTGAAAACACACATAAGACAGCTCAAAGAAGCATTCTTGGAATTCTCATTTGACTATAGTTCGTCAAGTAAACCTTAAACCCCCTAGCTGTCTCTGCATCTCTACCTCCTTTATTACTGAGCGGTCATTTATGAGCCTTACCTAAGTTTGTTTGAGTATGAAATCCAATCCTGGAAATACAACACCCCATTATTTTTACTGCCCAAGTTCTTATAACAGGAGATACGATTGTAAAGAAAAGGTACCGGTATTATTTACCTACCTACCCGTGTTGGTTTTGGGTGAGAAACCCTTTCCTTGAAGGTTGTTTGAACTTATTCGCTTGTGCTACCACTAGATAATAGCATAAGATATAGCATAAAGATCTCTTGGCTGGTCGTCCAGCAAACTACGACTTGAGACCAAATGTGCACTGGCGTGCACTTCCTTTTTCTTCATATGGTCCCAGGAAAATGAAGCAACTAACAACGCATCTTCACGGTCCAAGACCTACAAGATCGATCATCATAAATTATTGTAGTATGATGTTCCCGTTACATAAAATATTCAGCCTGCATAACAAGCCTCGGCTGATATCAGCCGCAAGTTATGCCTTGGTGCCAAACCTATACCGTAGCTCCCTATTTAGACTTCAAATGCTTGATTCGCTCTTTAGGATGTTTATCATTTATTATGCAGAAAAGTGGCTTCGGCCATGAGACGATGTATTTGTAATGTAACTTGTAATCACAGCCTATGAAAAGAACGTGTAAAATAATCTACTTTGGCCCTCATAAAGTTGGGTGGTGTCTGTATAAGGTCTGTAAACATCGGTTTCTTACTCGGTGACTCATGATGAATAATGTTATCTTGCTGTGCCTCCTGTTAATTACCCTGCTGTTCAGGTTAATGCTTGCATTAACTGTTACATTTACTCTTAGTACATATATAGTCTACTGGTAAATGCCTTTGTAAGGGAACTCACCAAGGAAAGTGCGTTCTCCCCTAACCCTGAGCATTCATTTTTGGGAGACATGTGTTACTTTACATATTAGATTAGAAAATATTTAGAGCAAACACAAGCTAATAGAATAACATTTCTCATTTGCATGTAGGCCTTTGAGCCACGTAGATAGATGTACTCATTTGTATAGACTAAGGAAATGGGCTAAATAAATACATTAGAAATTGAGGTGTGAACTCGGGACCTCTTAAAACATGGTACCGATACCATGTCAAGAACTAATGTATCCAAAAGTTAATACATTTCCAGTGAAACGATATTTCGTATAGCGATCACTTGTCAGAGAGAAAAGAGGCGGACATATAGTTAACCCTCCCTGAAGCACAATCATGGTGGGTAAAAGCAACTGTAGCTCGTTTTAGCCTAAAAGTCTAATGAAAACAGTTCGGTAGATAATATTAGCTCTTGCTTGCCGCTACTGCCTAATTAATACAGGGGGTATCTTTAAAAAAGTCGAAAAGGGCCCGTCGCACCACTCCCCTTCCCCTTGGCTAGGAGGTTGATACGGCCGATATGTTGGTTCAATTGTCTCTCATGGTTTGGTCAGGCTAAGGTCATTCAGGTTTTTCTCACGTCTGCTGCATAAACATTCGTCGGGGGATCACCTACTTAAATATGTGCCTCGTTTTAGCCATTGTTACAATGAAGGGTATAAGTGCCTCTTATGTGCCCAACACCTCTTATAGTACATGGGAGTTAAACCATTTATAACAAGTGTTTGTGATAGCGCATCATCAAATGATACGGAAAATAATGAAGTGTTGAAATTGAAAGCTGAGCAAAACAAACTTTAACAATAATAATAATCACAAATTCAATTATATACTGAATTCCTTTAAACTAAATGACTTAGATTATGGTAGTAAATTAACTTGGTGGCGCGCAATATGTGTGTCGGTCTATCTATCTATCTATATAATATATATAGCTATATGCGAAAATATTCGGCTCTCTTATTTAAAATCTCTTTCTATTTTTTCTCTCACTGCGGTTTTACTGGAAAAATACTTTTAAAAATTCATGATTTTTGTGTGCGCTATAACATGCAATATAATGGAAAAAAAAATTAGAATAAAAAATTTCATGATTTTCATTTGGTATTGCAAAAAATATATATAAAAAACAAAAGAAAACAAAAAATTTGACACTCTTAAAAATATTCGACAAGTAAATATTAAAATTTGAAAGGAACAGACAATTTTGCGATTTTCGTGTTATAACATGCATAATATTGAAAAAACAGAGGAAAACGGAAAACTTTGGGATTTTGAAAAAAAATACAATTTTCTTCTGGTATAACATGTTAAATATAGAAAAACGGAAGAAAACAACAAATATTGAGACTTTTGAAATTTTCGTGATTTTTATGTGCTTTAACAAACAAGAATACTGAAAAACCAAAGAAACAGAAAACTCTGGAGATTTTTGAAGATTTTATGATTTTCTTATGTTATAACAACTAAAATGTTGAAAAACCAAAGAAAACAGAAATTTTGAGATTTTCGAAATTTTCGAAATTTTCATGTGTTACAGCGTGTTTTAAAATTTTTTGTGTGTTTCCAGGGGTTTCCAATCACGCAAAATCTCATTCGCTTAGACCAGATTACTTTGTTCTGTTAGGTTCTTAGTAACAATCGGCGACCTTTGCTTATTTTTACTTCACATACATTTTTGTCTTCTTGAACCTGGAAGTTCTCCAAAAGCACGAGCAAATAAATAATGGAAAACGGAAGAAAACGGAAAATTCTAAGATTTTTGAAATTTTATTATTTTTGTTCGCCATATACCATGTAAAATAATTAAAAAGGAAGAAAATAGAAAGAACAAAAACGGATTTATGAATATTTTGCGATTTTCATGTGTTGTATCGTGCAAAATATTGAAAAACTGAAGAAAACGAAATTTTTTTGATTTCTGAAACTTCTACAATTTTTGTTTGCTCTAACAAACAAAATGTTGAAACCTGAAAATAGAAAAAAATTGGGGATTTTAGAAATATTTGCAATTTTCATGCTCTAAATAGCAAGCGAAATAATAAAAAGCGGAGAAAACAGAAATTCTTACGATTTTTGAAAATTTCACGATTTTCGTGAACTTTATAGCAAACAAATAATTGTAAAATCAAAGAAAACAAAAAATTAGATATTTTAAAATTTAGCACTTTACATGTGCTATAAAAAACTAAATATAGAAAAATGGAAGAAAATATAAAATTTTGATATTTTTCATAAGTTCGCGATCTTTATGTGCTATATAGCACATAAAATATTGAAAACCCCAATAAAACAAAAAAATATATGACTTTTGAAAATTTCACGATTTTTGTGTTCTATAGAATGCAAAATTTTGAAAGAAAAAAACCGTTTTTTTTAAATCACGATTTTCGTATGTTATAATAAGAAAAATATTGAAAAACTAAAGAACAAAGAAAATTTTAAGATTTTTGAAAATTTCTGGATTTTCATATGGTAGCGTGCAAACTACTGGAAATTTGAAAAAAAACAAATAACTTTGGGATTTTTGTAAATTTCGCATCTGTCATGTACGACATGGAAAATATTAAAAAAACAGAAAAAATTGAGATTTTTTAAAATTTCAAGATTTTCGTGTGCTATATAATATGCATAATTTTGAAAAAAGAAATAAAAAGAATTTTTTTGATATTTTTGAAAATTTTACAGTTTTCGTGTGCTATATATCGTGGGAAATATTGAAAACCACAAGAAAACAAATAATATTTTATTTTTTAAAATTTTATGATTTTCTTGTGCTATATAGCAAGCAAAATACTGGGAAATCGAAAAAACAAAAATTTTAAGATTTTTAAAATTTCATCATAATCGTATGTTATAATGTGCAAAATATTGAAAATTTGAAGAAAACAAATAATTTTAGGATTTTTTTAAATTTCATGATTCTCATGTATTATAATAAGCAAAATATTGAAAAACCGAAGAAAAAGAAAGATGATGAAAAATATCGTAGTATTTGCAAGTTAATCCTTCATATATTTTACATAGGATTTTCATAAATATGAGATATCACAACTTATAATTTACAAATCATATAACAATAAACTTTTAAATTAAAATGGATTTTCTTGACTCTGCGCGGGATCAGAGTTCAAAATTACAGATTCATGCAATTACTTATCTCAAATTTCATTTAAGTTGTCGAAAATTAAGTCGGTAGAAGATTCTTGGCAAGATTGGTCAAGAATAGAGCCGTAAATAGTCAGTAAAATTAGTGGAATACCAGAAGATTTCCAATTTTATTGTTGTGCTAACATAACTAAGTTCAAAATCTCAAGATAAAAAAAAGGACAGGAAATCTTTTAGACAAATATAGAGTTGGACCATATCCTATAAGTAGGTCTTGACTACTGTTATATTTTTTTTGGATGTGCGCTAGCAACTACGAAGAGTAGTTCTCATTTTCATAGAAAAAATGAACCAAGTGCTTAAATGCGAAGAATTTTTAAAAAATGAATATTTTCATTTCTCCAGCAATGCAAAACTTTTGAATGATCAGATTTCATCTCTATTCCAACTACATTTTATGAATTAGATCAGCAGGATCCATTCTAATTATTTGTCAGTTATACAGACTATGCAACCTTTTTCTTAGCATATTTTCGCTATTGTGATTAGTAAATTTTGTATTCTTTGTAATTAAGCGATCCTTTGCTACCGTGTGTATAGAAGCATAAATGCTCGATTTCGAGTGATGTACAGATAAGAGTATTCACTGTGCAGACAAATATGTCCATAAGTGCCAATTTGATTTAATGTCAGGAATGGGAAAATTAGGTTGAGTCTCTCTTGTTAACATTTTTTTCTTCCAATTTGTTGGTATGGTTGGAAAAACAGTAAAATGCAATTCCAACTACGGTAGTTGCTACTACATGCGGTTGCAAATACGTTGTGTTATCAATTTCATACAACCAAACAAGTGAGATTCAAGAAACTTGCATGATGTTTTTTATGTTGTGATTTTCTATATCCGTGATCGTCCAAAGAGTTACAAAACACACCAAGAGTCACAGCGGAAAATCTATTTGGATCGCACGCAGACAAACTACTTAAAAAAGACTAACCGGACTGTTCCCGCCAAAAATTTCTGCGCAAAAGAGTCCAAGGTATCAAAATGGCAGCGATACGCTTAAGGAAATGCGAACCAGTATCTTCCGGCCTGTATTTTGATAAACTCCCGAAAGATAAACAGCTAAATTCTGATGATATTGGAAGCATCTTGAAAAACCCTTCGATTTGATATATTATGGGCCTCATAATTCATCCGGGATCAAAAGTTATATACTACGCACTGTTCCCTGATTAAAAATCAGGAATTACCTCAATGAGGTGTCACGTTCTCACACGTGACTAATGGTCACGTGTTGACACATGATAGTTAAAACAGAAATAAAAAAACAAATGCCTAAAGAAAATACCTCAATGAGATATCACATGCTCACACGTGACCAATGGTCACGTGTTGACACGTAATGGTTAAAACAACAATATAAACCAGCGGCTGTTAAAGGAACCAATTTGGGGGTCACGTGCTCACACGTGACCAAGGGTCACGTGCCAGCACGTGCCAGGCTTTGAAAGCCTTACAGTTTAATAGAATTAAAATTCTAAATTTCTCTAAAATATTTCGAAATAGAATTAAAATTCTAAATTGCTCTAAATCCTTCCAAATGGAAAAAGATTATGGGGACCGTTGGATTAAAAATCCAAGGGTGATTAAATATCACCAATTTATGGAAAAATCTTAGACAAGGAAAGATTTCCCCTAAAATCTCACCAGAAATAACAAACATAATATCTCTAAATTTAAAATCCAACGGTGAATAAAATTCACTGAATGATCTAAAAGATGATATTAATCATGAAATCAATCAAAATCTTTCAATGAAAGATTTACTAAACAAATTGATTCTTTTCCTTCTCCTATAAATAGGAGCCAAGAAGAGAAGAGAGGGGATCTACCTTTTTGGGAGAGAAAAACACAGAGAGGAGAATTTAATTCTCAAGAGGGAAGAAAAGAAAGGAGAATTTAATTCTCAACAAAGAAAACCCTAGGTGAGAAAAGAAAGGGAATCAAAACTTCAAACAGAGAATTTAATTCTCAAAATCCAAGAGTTTAACTCTTATACAAAAAAGAACTTAGTTCTTCTTCTGGTTGAAGATCTGCACAGAGCACATCTCCCCATAAGTTGAGAATTTAATTCTCATCGGGTCGAGATCCTGCCATGCAGATCCTAAACTTAGAAGGGGAATTGAGTTTTGAGAATTTAATTCTCCTAAAACAAAACTAGGGTTTAACCCTAATCAAGAATTTAATTCTTTTACATATCTGGGAATTTAATTCCTTTAAAAAGAAATCAGGGTTTTATCCTAAATAAGAATTTAATTCTTTCACAATAGGAATTTAATTCCTCCAAAATCATAATTAGGGTTTAACCCTACAGAGAATTCAATCTTAAAAGATCTCTGTTCATGAAAAGAACTAGGGTCACGTGCCCCGACGTGACCCTTGAAAAGATCCCTGAAGAAAAGAAGTTTTGAGGCAATGCCTCACGTGCTCCCACGTGACTCCCAAAATGCAGAAAGAAAAAAAAAACAAAAGAAAAGAAGCTTTGGGCGCTCTCACATGTCCCTACGTGACCCCTCAACAAGTGCTGTAATTATCGATGCATAAATCCCCATCACGTGCCAACACGTGATACTCTAAAATAAAGATGAAAAGTGTTTAACGCTTATTCACAGATTTGAGGATAAAACAAAAGGAGATCTGGCTCCATACTTTGGGCGCTCTCACGTGTCCCCACGTGACCCCTAACAAATCCCTTTAATATCCAATGGATGGATGCCTATCACGTGCCCACACGTGATGGCCAGAAAATGAAAAGTGTTTAAGACTTAACTGCAGAACGAAGAAAGGGATCTGGTCCCGCCTTTGGGCGCTCTCACGTATCCACACGTAACCCTTCTTTCTTTAATGTTTAACACTAATTTGGGGATTATACTTCCAATGTTTAACACTAAATTGAAGATTATATTTCCAGTGTTTAACACTGATTGTCTTTTAGTGTTTAACACTAATTTGAGAGTTCTATCTCCAGTGTTTAACACTATTGTTCTTTAGTGTTTAACACTACTTTTAGCCAAATTGGCTAATTTTCCAGAGGCAAAAGTCCCTCCTCCAAATGAATCTCAGAATTGAGAAAATCAAAGATGAAAATGTTTAGCATTGCTAAATAATGTTGGTTTGAACCCAGACAAATGTTTAATGGTCCAACAAGAGCCAATATTTCTAACTTAATTGGACTTATCCCAAATTGGCCATAAGTCCTCAAATCATCTTGAACTGAGCACATCTGCTCTTTCAACCAACTCATTGGTTCAAGGGTACATCTCTAAACTCCTCTAATATTTGTCGTTGTAATCCTTCAACATCTTCAGAGAGGTGATGGGTCCCGACAACCATACATGCAATGGACCACCACGTCCCTAAACTGGAACTTGGACCACCACGTCTCTAAACTGGAACTTGGACCACCATGTCCCTAAACTGGCAATGGACCACCATGTCCCTAAACTGGAACAATAGAGCCCCCAAATGCTCTTTTGTCGGATCTAAACGATCATGTTAAGTTGATCTTAGTCTGGAAATTAGGCTAACGTATCCTTAACAAACGTTTAAGTTGATCTTAGCCTCAAATATGGCTAACGTGTCCTTAAACTAACATCCGTCCCCAAAATGGGAATGTTGGACCACTATGTCCCTAAACTGGAACAATAGAGCCTCCAAATGCTCTTTTGTCGGATCTAAACGATCCTGTTAAGTTGATCTTAGTCTGGAAATTAGGCTAACGTATCCTTAACAAACGTTTAAGTTGATCTTAGCCTCAAATATGGCTAACGTGTCCTTAAACTAACATCCGTCCCCAAAATGGGAATGTTGGACCACTATGTCCCTAAACTGGAACAATAGAGCCCCCAAATGCTCTTTTGTCGGATCTAAACGATCCCGTTTAAGTTGATCTTAGCCTCAAAAATGGATAACGTATCCTTAAACCTTCAAACAGACTTTAGTCCCAAATTGGACTATAGATCCCCCAATCAACTTTGGTTCAAGGGTACATCTCTGAACTCCTCTGATATCTGTCGTTGTAATCCTTCAACGTCGTCAGAGAGGTGACGGGTCCCGACGGCCATACATTCAATGGATTACTATGTCCCTAAACTGGAACAATGGACCACCATGTCCTTAAACTGGAACAATCGAGCCCCCAAATGCTCTTTTGTCGGATCTAAACGATCCCGTTAAGTTGATCTTAGTCTCAAACTAGGCTAACGTATCCTTAACAAACGTTTAAGTCGATCTTAGTCTCAAATGAGGCTAATGTATCCTTAAACCCAAACCCCCAAACCCAAATCTAAGATAATACGGATTTGGACTAGTCCACGCCCTACGGGCGACGACATAACCCAGTCTCCGTATACAATCCACGGGCAACCAAACACAAAATAAACACACACGACACGAAGTGAAATTTCTGGAGAAGGAGAAAGTTGTTACCGCAATGCTGTAGCGTAATTAACTGCAGGGGCTTGCGCCTGCAGGGAAGAGCGTCCCCACAATAAAAAACTCCTCAAACGAGGGGGAATCTGATGAAGTCTGCTACATCGGACGCATCCGTTTAAACCTTCGATGCATGGTGCCATAAATCAACTTGGCATCTTCGGAGAGGTAGACGGATAGCACCAATTAGCATCTGCCCCGAATTTCAGGCAAGACGTCCTCACGTCGTCGCTGTCTTTCGGAGGGGAACAGATTCTGGCACGCCCGGTGGGACCTCTTCCTCTTTCCACTCCACACTCCGTGTGTCGTGTTCGCAAACGAATCGCGGTTTGCTGTGGTTGCCTGTGGATTCGAGATACTAAGATTTGGTGTCTTGCTCCATGCAGAAAACAGAAGATCAATGGCTTCAAACTGCACTGCTTGCAACTGTAACTCTCGCTCGGTCCTTGCTGGAGGAGTGACTTATGGGCCCCAAGCGGCCTCCCTTTTCAAGATGCCAGCGGAGCAGGTTACTCAAGCCACCGCTGGACTATTCTTCGGGACCATGCTCCTATTGATGAGCTTCAATGCCCCAATGACATCGCAAGAAGCTCCAAAGAAGCCGGTCTTTGATCGACTTACCACTGCCGTGACCCCTCTCAACGGGTCGCCCAACTTCAATACCTCAGTTTTCAACAGACTGGGCCAGAACGTCTACAAGCCCGCGATATCCGAAGCTGCCATCCTAAAGCGGATATCCATCCCGGCTCAAGCGGACGAAATCATTGGAAAGGCTCTTCCTTCCAAGAAGTCAGTTTTTACAAGGCTCGTGTTTCGCCCAATCAGAGCAAAACTCTGTTGAAATTCAAAATTCAAAATTCTGAAGCAACGCTTCAAGTCTCGGGCGCAACGCGCCACATGTCAGGCGCTGATACGTCAGCGCAGCGCCCAAGAAGGCGCACCCAATCAGAGCAAAGCTCTATTAAAGGAAGCAACGCTTCAGTTGCGCTGCGCTGTGCGACACGTGTCAGCGCAGATGCGCTAGCGCAGTTGCGCTGCGCTGTGCGCTGCGCGACACGTGTCACGCGCTGGGGTATCTGCGCCAAACAGAATTAAAATTTTAAGAAATCTTTTCTGTTCTTGTTAAAATAAGAAGATTTTCTTCTGCAAAGCAGAAGTCCTTGGATCAAAGATCCAACGGTGGGGAAAATTCCCCAAATCACTCAGAGAAGAATCTCTTTAACAAATTTAACTAATTTATGGGCACTATAAAAAGGATCCTAGGCCTCAATTCAAAAAGGAGGAACATCTTTCTAAAAAAAAAGAGAAGAGAACTCTTGAGAACTCCTCAAGAACAACAGAAGGTAAAAAAACCTTTAGGAAAAAGAGAAAATTCTCTTAAAAACAGATCATTGATCTAAGAACAAGATCAATGATCTTCAATAAAAAAGAAAAATAATTAATAATAGTGCTTTGCACTTGCTTATGAACCACTGGTTCTATGAAAACAAGAAAAACTTGTTTTCTTTGATTTAAAATTGATTGAAAGATAAAACAGTGCTTTGCACTTGCAAACTGCGCTGTTGCGCTCTTGGGAGAGCGCCACGTGTCAGCAGCGCAACAGCGCAGCGCACTGCACTGTTGCGCTTGCGCTCACCAGAGCGCGCCATGTGTCAGCAGCGCACTAGCGCAGCGCACTGCACTGTTGCGCTTGCGCTCACCAGAGCACGCCACGTGTCCTCACCACAAACGTTTGCGCTCAGTGATTGGCGCAAGGCGCCTAAATGCAATGCATTTTAATGAAGGGCCAGGCCCAATTAAAAGACCAAACAGGCCTAAGTAAATTGATGCTCTGCATCATTTATAAATGGGCAAAGCCCAAACAAAATAATAAAATGCTATGCAGATGCCTTGCAGAGCCCAAAATAAATCGATGCTCTGCATCTTTTATGGGCAGAGCCCAAACAAGAAAATATAAGTAATGCAATGCATTATTTAAGTGTGGGCAAAGCCCTAGCACAGGTCTAATGGACTAAAAATAAATAAAATGTTGAACATTTTCAACTGGACTTAGCCCAATTCTAGCCGTAAGTCCTTAAGTTAAATTGAACCGAGCACAAATGCTCTCTCAAATCAATTTATATCCGGTTCGAGGGTACATCTCCGAACTCCTTTGACACATATCGTTGTAATTCCTCAACGACGTCAGAGAGGTGACGGGTCCCAACGACCACACATGAATACGGACTGCGGGGTCCTTAAACTCGTGGACCGAAACGTCCCTAAACTAATATCGGACCGAAACGTCCCTAAACTAATAATGGACCACCACCTCCCTAAACTGGAATATGGACCGAAACGTCCCTAAACTAATATCGGACCGAAACGTCCCTAAACTAATATCGAACCGAAACGTCCCTAAACTGGCGATGGACCACCACGTTCACAAACTGGAAAACGGACCACTACGTCCCTATACTGGAACAATAGGGCCTCCAAACGCTCTTTTGCCGGATCTAAACGGTCCCGTTTAAGTTGATCTTAGCTCCAAACACGGCTAACGTATCCTTAAACATTCAAATGGATTATAAAACTCCAAATCAACCTTGGTTCAAGGGTACATCTCTGAACTCCTCTGACATCTGCCGTTGTAATCCTTCAACGACGTTAGAGAGGTGACGAGTCCCGATGGCCAGATATTAAATGGATTATCACGTTAAGTTGATCTTAGTCTCAAACAGGACTATTGTATCCTTAACGAACGTTTAAGTTGATCTTAGCCGCAACGCGACTAATGCATCCTTAAACTAAAAACAGCAAATCCAAATCTAAGTAAATACGGATTTGGACTAATCCACGTCCTACGGGCGACGGCATTATTCAGTCTCCGTATACAATCCACGGGCAACCACAAACAAAACAAACACACACGACACGAAGTGAAATTCTGGAGAAGGAGAAAGTTGTTACCGCGATGCGGTAGCGTAATTAACTGCAGGGGCTTGCGCCTGCAGGGAAGAGCGTCCCCACAATCAAAAACCCCTCAAGCGAGGGGGAATCTGACGAAGTCTGCTACATCGGCCGCATCCGTCTAAACCTCCGATACACAGTGCCATAAATCAACTTGGCATATTCGGAGAGGTGGACGGATAAAACCAAATAGCATCTGCCCCGAATCTCAGGCTAGACGTCCTCACGTCGTTGCCGTCTTTCGGAGGGGAACAGATTCTGGCACGCCCGGTGGGACCTTTTCCTCTTTCCACTCCACACTTCGTGTGTCGTCTTCGTGAACCAATCGCGGTTTGTTAACGGTTGCCTTTGGATTTCAAGTTACTAAGATTTGGTCTTTTGCCTGGCGCAGAACTCAAGATTCAATGGCCTCTAATTGCACCAACTGCTCGAAGTGCCACTGCAACGGACTCTCCACCTCACCAGGAGGTGTAGTATATGGACCCCAAGTGGCTTCCTTCCTCGCTTTGCCGGTAGACCAGGTGACCCAAGCCACCACTGGTCTGTTCTTCGGGACCATAATCCCACCTACAAGCTTCTTTGCGTCTATGCCTGCACCGGAAGTGAACAAGAAGTCGGTCTTTGACCGGCTCACTGCTACGACGACCCCTGTCAACGGGTCGCCCACTACCAAACCGACAGCCTCTGTTTTCACCAGGCTAAATCTGAACTCTAAAATGGCTGTCCAAAGGAAGGCAATAACTGCTGCCCCAGAAGTCGTCAAGGCGGCTTCCCCTATCAAAGAGTCAGTCTTTTCAAGACTGACGATTCCTGCTCCTGCATCTGCTCAGGGATCCGTCTTCGGCAGGTTGAATATCACCCCTCAGAAGACAACCTCAGTCTTTAAGAGATTAACACCGGCGGCGCCTCATTCAGACAGGGGGCAAAAAGAAACTATCTCAATCTCTGAGCCAATCCCAACGGCTCGCCGTGCTCGACGTCGCCATTGGCAACGAGTGAGGAAGGCAGGGGGCAACTCTCCCTCAGGGCTGACTCCACCGGCTCCTGTGGTGGAAGTCAACGCTGCTGTCCCAACCGGGAACAGCTTTGAACTGCTGAGGAGGGTACGGAAGAACTCTCCAACTGCTACACTGAAGAGATCTCCTCCACCTGCGGAGAGAGTTTCAGAAACGAAGCAAGAACAGCCCCCTCAACGGCTGTCCTCAAGAATTTATAAAGTTTGGCGGAGGGTTCAAAACTCTGTGATTGATCCAGACCAATTTCGTCGCCAGAAAAAGGCGAAAGTGGAAAAAGACAAGGACCGCCCCATTAAACAGCAGGGGACAGCAGCTGCAAGGCTGCCCCCTTCAACGGTTCCTTCAACCTCAACGGCCCACAAAAGAAGGAGGCCAGAGAAAACTCCCGCGTCAGCGGCAAAAGTTAAAAATGGTGAACCTAAACGCCCCAAGTCAGGGGGCATAACAGTTCATACGGTTTACATGGCATCGGGAAAAGAAGATAGCCGCATATCAACAGGTCATAGACCGCACACGAGATCAGTGACCAAGGCTCAGGAGCAGCAGCAGAAGCTCCAAGAAATGATGAACGCTATGGCCGCACTTACAGGGCCAAAAGAAACCCCTGAAACATCCTCGGACGAGCGTCAAGAACAAGAAACGGACGCTGAATTCCTTCGTCGCGTGCTAGAAAAGAAAGATAAAAAAGCTGCGGAGCAGGCAGCCAACATAAAGAAAATGGCCCTCCTGTTCCAGGATATGGTGGGTATGATGATTCAATAAGATCCACCTGCTGAAGATCCCCCGATCATTCTTGAAGACGATAGGGGAGAGACGTCGAATCCTCCAGCTCTGTCCACAGCTAAAGAGGATACAATTTCTAAAACTGACTTGGACGAATATATCGCCCAGCAAATACGGGTGCATCATGCGACCGAAGCGGCCGGTCAGGTCGTAAAAACGGGGCGACCATACCCAAGTTGGTACGATCAAATCAAGTACCCGCCAGGTGATACAATTCCTAAGTTCCATGTCTACAAGCTGTTGCTTCGCCAGTTTGTTGGAAGCTTATCAGATACAGCGTTCGAATGGTACTCTGAGCTCCCGAACGACTCTATTAAAACCTTCGCGGAGATGGAGCTGTTGTTTACTCGGCGTTTTGCAAGCGCCAGTGAACTACCCCGATGACAGCACTGATTAACGCCAGGGTAAAACCCGGCGAGACGTGGGTTCAGTACGCTATACGATGGCGGAACTTATGGTCAAAGTGTGAGCAGCGCATTGAAGAAGCTCCCGCGGTGGATATGTTTGTGGGAACCCTCGATCCATAAGCAACCATCTCGCAGTTCATGATGTTTTTCAAGCCGACTACCTTCCAGGCCTTGATTGACAAACTAGCGCAAATGGATCAAATGGGCCATAAACCCCCTCTTCCAAGGCCAGACACCCGAAATGACAAAGGGAAGGGAAAAGCGATTGTCGTCGCTAATGCTCAACAACAACTGAGCGACTCGAAACCGGTTGCTCGTCAAAATAATACGCGACCGTACGTGCCCCTTGAGGATAGGATGGGACGTCCTTATTCCTTTCCCCGTGATAAAACGAGGAGGTTATTCGAGCTGGCGTTGCGCAACAGACTCATAAATTTGCCGGATCCAAAACGTCCGTTGCAACCAAGTGACGTCAACGAGCCCAACTACTGTCCTTATCATCGGATACTAGGCCATTCGATCGAAGATTGCTACGTTTTCAAGAATTGGCTTGAAAACCAGTACCGACAGGGCAAGTTCGCGTTATCTGACAAATGGAAGGTGAATCCCCCGCAGCCCCACACCTCTAAGGGGACGAATACGCCGGGGGCAACATGCTCCGTCATTGAAGAAGCTCCTTGGGAGGTCGTATTATCAGCCAAGACAAAGAGGATGCTAAGCGATCTTCAGACATGTCCAGCGGTCAAGTGGAAGAATCCGTTGGAACCGCAGATCATTGAAGGGATGTTGAAGCCACGTCCAACTCTAAGGACCGATGGTGGCGGTTCAAGCACTTGCAGCCAGCCGTCAAAATCTTCGAAAAAGAAGAAGAAGAAATCTAAGAAGCCCTTGAAGCCTGGTGGCAAACACACGGACTTACAAAAGCAAATTGACGCGTTGGAAGAATACAACCAAAAGGCGCGGACTCCCATTACGCTCCAAGAATTCCTCAACCACGTCTTTCAAGAGGAAGGTGAGGGAGAAAGTTCGTCAGATGAAGCTGAAGAATGCATGGCTAGCTGTCATATGATTTCCCATTCGAACGATGAGGAGACCCCTTGTACTGAAACGGTGGGGGCAGATTCTGAACCAAAAGTTCTGGGACCATCAGATGAGGTAATTGATGCATTCCTTAATGAAGCTCGGTTGAAAAGTAAAGCTGATCGAGAACGCGAGACGGCTATATTGGAAAGGGCCAAGCGCCAGCGACTTGATGAAAGAGCTGAGGCGATCCCGCAGAAGCTAAACACTTCCGCTACCGTCAAAAGCCAATTCAGGATGAGGAAAAAGTTTGCTAAGGCCATATCAATGGGCATGAAGCTACCATCCTCTGAAGGAAGCATCACCGGTGAAATGGAAACGCACCCCTCCTATTGCTTATATCATCAAAAGATTTCGCACCCCATACAAGAGTGCAAAGCTTTCGATAGATGGTGGCAAGGATACGTTGCTCACCGACAACACTTTAAGCGGGAAAAGCTTAAAACTCGTCGGGAGCAAAGAAATACGACCGAAGGGCTTAAAAGAACTGCTGGCGATTGTTGCGTGGTTAATACCGGTAAATCACAAGTGCCCACATTCGGGAGTGATTCTGATGAAGAACTAGAACTTGCCCCTCTCTTTAAAGAGTCCACTTCGGGAAAAGAAGAAGAGCCGAAGGTCTGCGAAAATATTCGGCTGCGGAATCGGACGCTGCCTGAAAAGAATCTCGGACCCTTAAACAGAAAAGATAAAGGGAAAGAAAAGGACTCTAAAGATATCGTCTTAGATGACCAAGTGGTGGAAGAGCTAGCTTCCTAAGACCCACCAAAGAAGAATAAGGTGGATTACAACGTCTTAGCACATCTGAGGAAGCTGCCCTCACAGCTCAGCATTCTTGACGCCCTTTTACTATCAAAGGAGGCGAGAGATTCGTTAATTAAGGCACTACAGGACCCGGAACAGTTCCAAGCTTTCCTGGCCGAAGAAAAAATGAAGGATGAATTGGAGGACGTGCACACGGCAGATGTTACTTTTGGTGATGAAGACCTTCTACTTGGGACGTGCGAACACAACCGCCCTCTCTATGTCTCAGGGTATTGCCATGATATAAAGATAGGCAAAATCTTGATCGATAACGGATCGTCTGTTAACCTACTCAACGTACGGGTGTTGAAGGAAATCTGCATGAGCGTCCAGCACCTTGCTCGGGACAAGATCACCATCTCCGGGTTCGACTCCCAATCTTCAAAGACTCTTGGATCTGTGATACTGATGCTACGCTTCGGGCTACTCGTCACGGACATTAAGTTCCACGTCATAGACGCCAAGACATGCTACAATGCTTTGCTTGGCCGACCATGGTTACACGAGTACAACATCATCCCTTCTACACAACATCAGTGTATGAAGTATTTTAAGGATGGTTTTGAGTATACCGTGACGGGAGAACTGAACCTGTTCTCTGTAAACGAGGTCCGCAAATACGAAGACGCCAAATACTTCTTACCAGATTTCGAAGACACGGAGAAGTGTCATAAGCCGGAGAATAAAACTAACGCTACCATCCCTGTCTTCGGCAGTGATACTGAGGAAGAAGAGGAGATGGTTTATTCGGATCCGCCCCAACACAACAAGCCGGGACCATCAGCTCCTACGTTGATCTTTGGCAGCGACTCGGAAGATGAAGTCCATGCTGTATTCTCTGCTCGACCTTCAGTACGAACGTTCGCTGATGAAGAGCAAAGTCTGCAAGTCGCCATGGTGCCGTTTAAACACCATAAAGAACTGGATGCACTTAATATTTACAACGTAGAAGAGCTACAAACATTCTACATCCCTCCCAGGCGAGAGAGCAAGAAAGCAATTCTGTTTTACCACTCTGAAGAAACCAAGCTAGAAAAGGAAATCTGGCATGGCGCGGATTCTATGCTCGACAGGCTTCAGCCTATCCGTCTCCCCAGATATTATACGGAAGGTTTGAAAAAGCTGCTGAAACGCCAGGGGATACCCTTCAAGCAGACCGTTCGAAAAGCCAAGTTCTATGACAAAATCTGGAACGTTCCCGGGACTCAGCGCAAACTGCCTAATGGGAGAATGGAAACAAAAGGGCTTGGATACATCCGGTCAAAGAAACGAGAGTTACTACCCGGCTACTGTGTCGTGTATGACCTTGATGAAGAAGCGGATGCTCAATGGGAAGATGCTAATCCTAAGCCAGTGAAAATTCCAGATGCAAAGCAGCCCAGTCCGTCGTTCGAGGAACAAATGGACAAACTTATAAAGAAAGCTGGTCAAAAAGTCCGAGATGATCACAACCGTGAGACGGCCATCTACGAGAAAGCCAAGACACAACGCTTTCTCCAACAGGCCGTAAAGAATGAAAATGCCGCTCCTTGTCAACCTGTTATAAACAAGGCTCGACGCAAAAGCAGAAATAAATCGAGAGGCCAAAAAGGCGCTCAGCAACAACAAAGCAGGGCTAAGAAGCCACGCAAACGGGAGTCGAGCGTTATTGATCTATCCCTTATGAAGAAAATGGGGCGAGCATACTCATTTCCTTGGGACAAGACGAAGAAGATACTTGACCTTGCTCTAAAACATCAGATGCTTACACTGCCGGAGACTAAGCACCCCGAACAAGCGGGCGAAGTCTCACACCTGGACTATTGCTCTTACCATCGAGTAATAGGGCATCCTCTTGAAGATTGCTTCACTTTCAAGAATTGGGTCGAAGATCAGTATCAGCTTGGCAAGTTCGCTCTGTCCGACAACTGGAGGGTAACGCCACCACAAAAGCACGAGCCCAAGGCCACGAAAGAAGAACCAGTTCCACATTGGAATTGGAAGCGAATTCGCACCTGTCATATGATTACAATATTAAAGGAAGAGCCCGAGGACATAGACGACCTCCCTTGGTGCTTCGAAAACAGCAACGACGAGATAATCTCAGGATTCCCACCAGCGCCAAAAGAACTGGAAGATGGGATCCATACCACTGCGGATAACCTCAAGAAAATTGAGTTGGGATCGGCGGACGATCCGCGACCGACATTCATCAGCGAGCTGCTATCTGAAGAAAGGGTGGCTGCGTTAAAGGACGTGCTTCTATAGCATAGAGATTGCTTCGCGTGGAACTATTCCGAAATGCCGGGACTAGATCCAGAAATTGCTGTACACAAATTGGCGATATCCCCGAACATCAAGCCAGTCAAACAGGCGCCGAGGAGAATGCGGCTCGAGCTCGAGATGAGTATCAACGCCGAGGTCAAGAAGCTGATCGACTCCGGCTTTATCCAGGAGGTTCAATATCCTGGATGGATCGCTAATATCGTCCCGGTGATGAAGAAAAATGGGACAGTGTGCATATGCGTGGACTTCCGGGATCTCAATAAAGCTTGCCCGAAGGATGATTTCCCAGTGCCAGTCACCGAACTGATGATAGACAATACATCCACTCATGAGGTTTTCTCCTTCATGGATGGCTCATCAGGGTATAATCAGATAAAGATGCATCCCGAAGACCAGAAGCACACCGCCTTCAGGACCCCTCTAGGTATATTCTGTTATAAAGTGATGCCCTTCGGTTTAAAGAACGCCGGTGCCACTTATCAGAGGGCCATGACGAAGATCTTCGATGACCTTATACACGAAATCGTCGAATGCTATATCGACGACCTCGTTGTTAAAAGCAAATCATACGAGGAACATCTCGGGCATCTGAAGACTGTATTTCGACGCCTTCGACAATACAATTTGAAGATGAACCCTCTGAAGTGTGCATTCGGGGTTTCCTCGGGCAAATTCCTGGGATTCATCGTTCGACACTGAGGTATTGAAATAGATCCATCAAAGATTAAAGCGATCATGGAAATGCCTCCGCCGAGAACTCTCAAACAGCTGCGGTCTCTCCAAGGGAAGCTCGCAAACATACGGCGATTTATAGCCAACCTTTCAGGAAAGTGCCGTCCTTACAGTCACCTGATGAAGAAGGGAACCCCATTCATCTGGGATCACAAATGCCAAGGCGCACTGGATAAGATCAAGCAATACCTGCAGAGCCCTCCAGTTTTGGCTGCTCCGGTTAAGGGAAAGCCTCTCATTCTTTATACAACCGCCCTCGAAGGTTCCTTAGGCGCATTATGGGCACAAGAGAACGATCAAGGGAAAGAAAGAGCACTCTACTACTTAAGTCGAGTTCTGCTGGGGGCAGAAAGTGACTACTCCCCCATTGAAAAACACTGCCTAGCGTTGATCTTCGCGATAACAAAGCTCAGGCACTATACGTTGGCGCATGAGGTCCGTCTCATTTCAAAGGTGGACCCTCTTAAGTATTTAATGTCAAAGGCCATACTGACAGGTCGACTCGCTAAATGGGCTCTGCTTTTGATGGAGTTCTCGATAACGTATCGACCTCTCAAAGCAGTAAAAGGCCAGGCCATCGCCGACTTCCTCGCTGAACATCCCATACCCGCCGATTCTCCTCTAAATTGCGATCTTCCAGACGAACATGCGTTTGATGCAATCGACGGTGGTGATACCCGATGGGAACTCTATTTTGATGGCGCATCTTCCATGAAGAAGCGCAAACAAAACACCCCTATAATCAAATCGGGGGTAGGCCTCATTTTTGTAACTCCACAAGGAGGGATAATGCGCGTTGCTTTCTCCCTAACAGAGCTGAGGACAAACAATGAAGCCGAATACGAAGCTCTGATAGCAGGCCTCGAGATCGCCATCGACATGGGAATTGAAAACCTCCTCATATACGGAGACTCCCAACTGGTCGTTAGTCAAGTAAACGGTGACTACCAAACATGCAAACCAGAATTGGTGAAGTATGGTGAAAAGGTGCAACAGCTGTTGACCCAAATCTCCTCTTATACTTTAGAGAACATACCGCGCGCGGAAAACAGCAAAGCAGACGTATTGGCCAAACTTGCTAAAGAACTGGCTGACGAGAATCTCGATGACGTTAGAATCGTGGTACAAAGCCGTCGGGTGCTTGCCCCAGCATAAATATCTCCGGAATCATCCGAAGAAAAAGGAGCGAGCGAGCAGACGACCCTGCAAGTAAAAGACTGGGAAAATACCGAGGATTGGAGAGGAATCATCATAGATTACTTCAAGTCCCATCGAACGCCTGAAGAAGCGTCCACAAGACATCAGCTCATGAAACGAGCCCTGTCTTTCGCCTTCGTCAACGATACTCTGTACAAGAGATCGTTTGATTCTCTGTGGTTGAGATGCTTGGGACCTGACGAAGCAAAAAGGGCCGTCCAGGAAGTTCACGACGGACTATGCGGTTCTCATCAAGCGGGCCCAAAGATGAAATTGAAGATAAAACGGATGGGCTACTACTGGCCCACAATGATTCAAGACTGTCTCGAATATGCGAAGCAGTGTCACTCGTGTCAAATTCATGGGGATTTCATCCACCAGCACCCAAATCCATTACATCCAACGGTGGCTAGCTGGCCATTCGAGATGTGGGGGACTGATATAGTCGGCCCTATCGAACCAGCATCGTCTAGGGGACATCGTTTCATCCTGGCAACGACTGACTACTTCTCTAAATGGGCGGAAGCAGTACCATTAAGAGAGGTGAAGACGGAAAATATCCTCCACTTCTTCAAGACGCATGTCATATATCGATTTGGAACTCCGCGACGGATCATCTCCGATAACGGGTCAGCTTACAGAAGCCACAAGATCAGTCGCTTCGCGCAACAGCATAATATAGACTGGAGATATTCCTCGGTTTATAATCCGCGAGCTAATGGTCTAGCTGAAGCCTTCAACAAGACCCTGACGAAAATCAAGAAAAAGACGGTGTCCCGAAATAAGAGAGACTGGCAAGAGAGGCTGTAAGAAGCTCTCTGGGCATATCGAACTACGTTCAAGACGGCCACGAACACAACGCCGTATGCGTTGGTGTTCGGTACAGAAGCAGTACTCCCCCTCGAGATAGAATTACCCTCTCTACGAGTGGCAGTCCACTACGAGCTGACGGACGAAAAAAATGCCCACCTTCGGCTTGAGGAGCTTGACGCCCTTGATGAAACTAGGCTCATAGCGCAACAAAATCTGGAAGCTTATAAAGCAAAGATGATGCGCTCATACGAAAGATTGACCCGACTGAGGACATTCCACCAAGGCGAACTTGTGCTAGTGGTCAAAAGGCCTATGATCCCCAATCGCGCCAAGCGGGGAAAATTCGAGCCAAACTATGAAGGCCCGTACATCCTAGATAAAGTTTACCAGGGTGGGGCCTATCTACTCATGGACATGCACGGTGAAAGGCCTTTCAGGCCGATAAACGGTCGCTTCCTAAAGAAATACTACGCTTAATGAGCCACAGCCTAGGTCAATGATAGATGACGACGACCATGTCCGCTCGCTATCTTCCTAAGCTCAAGTTTTATAAGCAGTAGCCAGCCTCTCAATGTCGGACCGAAATGTCCTTAAACTAATAGCGGACCGAAACGTCCTTAAACTAATAGCAGACCGAAACGTCTTTAAACTACTACCGCAGCATCTTTAGGCTGACGAGATATAAAAAAAAACATATAAAAATAAAATAAATAAAAAAAAACGGTATGTCCATAAGCAAAAAGGGCACGGATGAAAACCCGAAAGGGCTCCGTGAGTAAAAACAGCAGGGCTACCGGCGAGTGTTCGTGAAAACCCGAAAGGGCGCGACCACGTAAAAAAAAGAGAAAAAGAAAATAAAAAGAATAAAAAAAAACGGTATGTCCATAAGCAAAAGGGGCACGGATGAAAACCTGAAAGGGCTCCGTGAGTAAAAACAGCAGGACTACCGGCGAGTGTTTGTGAAAACCCGAAAGGGCGCAACCTCGTTAAGAAACACTTATAGGGTCCTCTCGACCCTGTAAGGAGAAACCATCCGCGTGAGATCCTTACGACTCACAAGGGAACAACACACTTAGGGATCCCCACGATTCCTACGGAGAAAATACACCTGCGAGATCCTCCCGACTCGTAAGGAGAACTCTCTTATGAGACCCTCACGGCTCGTAAGATTCGAAAGTCTTAAGTTACAGAGACCTAAACCTGTGCTTAAGCGAACCCCCCCCACAATATTAGATATTGCCCTACAAGTGGTCCAATATTGGCCCTTGTATACAATCCACGGGCGCGAATAAACATTTCCCTAACTAAGTCCCATCCGAAACTAGGGATATGTTTGCATGGTAAACAACCCTTGTAAATCTTCTCGACTTACAAGGAGAAAACCCTCCTGTAGGATCCTTACGACTTACAGAGGAACAAAACACTTAGGAACCCTCACGATTCCTAAGGAGGAAATACACCTATGAGATCCTCACGACTTGTAGGGAGAAATAATTTTGTGAGACCCTTACGGCTCATGAAGTCAAAGCCTTAGTCGACAGGACCCTAACCCTGGTCGCTAAGCCTCCTTTGTTCGACAACGACAGAGGCAAATGATGATTCGCTCCTGGCAATATCCCAGTTATAGCAATGCTGATGCCGAGATCGGTGTCTAGTTTCAGGTTTACGGCGAAAAGCCAGTAGGCCGCACATGCATACGAAATAGCCGAAATGATGGGGCAACTTGCAATAAAAAAGCAGCAAGTAAAATGTATGCATGCGAAATAGCCGAAATGATTGGGCAACTCGCAATAAAAAGCAGCGAGTAAGAATAAAATAAATAGCCGAAATGATTGGGCAATCGCGACCTTCGCGATATAAAAGCTGAAATGATAGAGCATCGCGGAAATAAAACAAAAAAAATAATGATAAGACTTTGGCCCTACAGTTAAGATCACATCGATCCCTGTATACAATCCAAGGGCGTAAACAAAGAGGGAACCATACTTTCCCAACAGACTCCGTCAAAAGACAAAGCCAAACCTCGGCGGTTCATTCCAACTCCGAAGAAACCAGTGTCTTCAGCAAACTCCTCGACTCACGGATACAAACACTCCTTGACGAGAGCCTCCTGATCCGCGTTGACCCGCGGAGCCACCAGTGCCTCCGTGGGAAATCCTCGACTCATTTCAAACTCCAAGGAAACAAATAATCCTTGGCACTTGGGAAACAAATAATCCCTAGCAAACTCCTCGACTCACGGATACAAACACTCCTTGACGAGAGCCTTCTGATCCGCGTCGACTCGCGGAGCCACTAGTGCCTCCGTGGGAAATCCTCGACTCATTTCAAACCCCAAGGAAACAAATAATCCTTGGCGCTTGGGAAACAAATAATCCCTAGCAAACTCCTCGACTCACGGATACAAACACTCCTTGACGAGAGCCTCCTGATCCACGTCGACTCGCAGAGCCACCAGTGCCTCCGTGGGAAATCCTCGATTCGTTTCAAACCCCAAGGAAACAAATAATCCTTGGCGCTCGGGAAACAAATAATCCCTAGCAAACTCCTCGACTCACGGATACAAACACTCCTTGACGAGAGCCTCCTGATCCGCGTCGACTCGCAGAGCCACCAGCGTCTCCGTGGGAATCCTCGACTCGTTTCAAACCCCAAGGAAACAAATAATCCTTGGTGCTTGGGAAACAAATAATCCCTAGCAAACTCCTCGACTCACGGATATAAACACTCCTTGACGAGAGCCTCCTGATCCGCGTCGACTCGCAGAGCCACCAGCGTCTCCGTGGGAATCCTCGACTCGTTTCAAACCCCAAGGAAACAAATAATCCTTGGCGCTTGGGAAACAAATAATCCCTAGCAAACTCCTCGACTCACGGATACAAACACTCCTTGACGAGAGCCTCCTGATCCGCGTCGACTCGCAGAGCCACCAGCGTCTCCGTGGGAATCCTCGACTCGTTTCAAACCCCAAGGAAACAAATAATCCTTGGCGCTTGGGAAACAAATAATCCCTAGCAAACTCCTCGACTCACGGATACAAACACTCCATGACGAGAGCCTCTTGACCCACGCAGAGCCACCACTGTCTTTGCGGGAGAATTCCCGGTTCGTCTCAACTTGCAAGATGAAGTCTCAGGCAGCAAGGATTGAAAAGCTTGCTCCCTGAACAATGGGGCCCTGCAAGTCAATCCAAAATGGTCTCTTGCATACTATTCACGGGTCTCACTCTCCAAAGTCGATTTTCGACAAGGAGGGAAACAACCGCTTACGAATCCTCTCGACTCGTAAGAGGGAAAATTCTATTATAGGATCCTTACGACTTATAAGAGAAAACCACACTTAGGAATCCTCACGATTCCTAAGGAGAAAACCCACCTACGAGATCCTCTCGATCCGTAGGGAGAAAAGTCTCTATGAGACCCTCACGGCTTATAGAGTTGAAAAGTCTTAGACAGCAGATCTGAACCTGCGGCCTAAGCCATCGCTATTTCTTAAGAAAGTCAGGATACTCGTTCTGATCATCCGTCAACTATGATTACTAAGGTGGCATGCTGATAATGAATGAAAGAAAAGACGGAGAAAATGACACATTACAAAAAAAAAGGGTGTATCTTTTATTCATAAACTTGATTGGGTACAGGATACATTATGTCAAAGAATAAAAAATATATATATACATTCTTTTATCTACAATTACAAACGATACAAAGAAGGATAGCTACTGAGGAGGAAGTGTTTTTAGTAAATCCACAAGTTGCTCTCGCACTTCCTTCAGCGCCTCCTCCTGAGCGGCTGCCGCGGCCACCTCCGCTTCCACCCGGGCTCGCTGCTGCAAGAAAGATGAAAGTTGCTCCTCCGCCGCCTTCTGGGCTGCTTCCTGGCTGGGTGCAGCTCGCTCGACAACATCAAGGTGTTGCCTCAATGATAACCCTTCAGAAAGACATTGCAGAAGGCCCTCAAAGACAACCTTCAGCCGTGCGGCGTTGGCCTCCACCCGAGCATGCAGTTGGGCAGACTTGCTCGAAGTCTCACCTCGCTCCTTACGTCTTAAAATGACTTCTTGTTCGAGGTGGTGGAAGTAAGGAGCACTCTGCTCAATCCATGCTGTTCTTTGATTACTGGCAGCCAAGGCCCCGGGAGCGGGACGCAGCGACTCCAACCGATGCAGGCGGGCCTCGATCTCCCTGCAATGGTTAACCCAAGATGCGATGATACCCTCGTCGTGAAAGTTCACGAGTATCACCAGCATCGGGTTAACCGCTATAGCAAAATCCGCAGCAGAGGTAGGGGTCTCGACGTCGAGCTCCTCAATGTAATCGCTCAACATACGTAAGCTGTTCGTGGCGCCTTTCGAAGATGGACGTCTCAGGTAAGGACCTGCTGGTATTATGATGCGAGATTCAAAGGGCGCCGAGACCGGAACGACGGCTGAAGAGAAACAGGATGTGATCAGATAACAGTTCTGAAATTAAAGAAGGGAGACTTTATCAATGTGATAGTCGCTGTACCAGCTGAGGCAGGTGGCAGAGCCGGAAGAGTCGGCAACTCAGCCCGTCTTTCATCCCCTCCTTCGATTTGTAACACTGCAGTCGAGATAAAAAAAGGGGGGGTTTAGAAATAATCCCATCAATGAAGAAAGAAGGATGTCATTGGAAATCATACTCACCAACGCCACCAGAGGAAGAAGCAAGCTCGGATGGGAAGGAGAAGTGTGGGAGCAACATCTGGTAAAGATGGTCAAAAAGTACTCCTGAAAAGACACAACAGCACGACTTTAGTACATGCACTATACATCTGAAAGATAAGACTAATAAGTTGCAAATCCATACCTTCCAACATCTTAGACGGTATGAGAGAGGGTTGGGAGGTAACCACCGCCAAGGCAGTCGTTGAAGGCGCTCCTTCAAGCAGTGGGGCATCGGCGCTGGCTGCACCTGCGTTACAAGAAAGGTGAACTTGTCAGAAAGGATTGTAAAATAAGAAAGACAGTAACCTAAGGTTTACCTGAGGAGCTCCCGGCCCAAACAGAAGCGACTCCCTCCTCTATCGACATGAGGCCACCGCCCGTAGCCTCATCACCCGACTCGATGGGGACCGTCGTCGTGCTAGCGCGACCAGGAGACGGCAGGAGATCGTAAGCAGGGAGGGCAATGATTGGAGCGTTGCCGGATTCTTGGAAGGAAGCGGCTGACTCTTCCCCAAGAGTCGTACCCATCTTACCCGCAACTTCTTCGAGCTCCGCCGTCTCCATCGGCTCATCCACTGTCACCACGAGGTCGCCGGCCTCAAGCGCCTCGTCCATCACCATCCTCGGTTCAGTTATAATGATCATATCATCTGCCACCACTTCAGGTTCGGCATCAATGACCTTCTCGGTGGTAGGCCCCTCGACCTCCACTTCAGGCTCCAAAGCCACAACGACATTGCCCACCGTCGGCTCGAGTTCGGCAGGTACCGCCTCCTCTGTTTCTTTGGGATCAACGGTTTCCGCCTCCCCCTCGATCGGACTTGGCCCTGCAAGATAAGAGATATAAGGACCAACGACATTAAAATCCTTATAACAAAAACTCTGAGAGAAACATTACCTGAAGTGGATTTACCGTTTGCGCTCCGAACTGCGCGCGCCACCTCTCTGCGGGCAGTGGATAGGGCGACAGGGGCCTCTTCGGATGGAGTATCAGCGCGAGGGACGGTGCTGGGGCCCGCTCCCGCAGCCAAGGCAGCCCGGCGCGCCTTCGCCTCACGCCTTTGCCACTTCCTTTCTTCCCAGGCTGTCGCGATGGACCTTAGTGACGCCTCCTTCAAGGCGTCGTCATCCTCGTTCAGGGATGCCTCAAGAGCCTTTAAGGCATCCTTCATCGGCTCTTCAAGACGAACCTCCTGCGGTGGCCCAGAGGAAGCGGGAACATCGGCAGCTGGTAAAACATCTGCGTCGCTTGGTGGGAACGGCATTGAGGTTTCTGCAATAAAAAGAGAAATGTTAGATCGACCATAACACGAGGGAGATGGAAACTTGATGGATTAAAACTTACTAAGGCCCATAGACGCTCTAAGACGTTCCTCCTCCTGGAAAGTCTTCAAAGAAGCGGCGATGGCTTCTTCATCAGTGATGCCTGTCGAAAGGAAAGAAAGAAAAGCGTTAGTCAAAGGCAATGAAGAGGATATGTTGCAATAAAGAAAAGGCGACTAATAGTTACCTGATTGCGCAAGCTTGGCCAGCCACGCGTCACGCTTTGCCAACCACGCCGAAGTTTCGAGAGCGGCTTCCAAGTCTGTATCGTCCGGCGGCGGCATCACTAGTCCTTCGTTCGTCCCGTATTCGATCAGGCCCTCGGCATAGGGAGCATGGGGTTCCTGACCGAACACGACGTCCGCAGCGAAGAGCGACTTCTTTTTCTTTTGCCCTCCAACCCTAGGCTCACGGGGGATCGACTTCCGTTTAGCAGCCACTTTGGGACGACGGGTCCCGATGTCCGCATCCACGCCAGACTCCGGCGAGGGTACAACTACTGTCTCCACTGGAGCACAGGATGCGGGAGGTGCATCTGTGATATCAGGGAGCGGCAGCTCACGTGGAGGACTTGGCGCACGTGATGGTCTGCCCCCGGCATCTTTTAGAGGAGGAGCCACCAGGATCCTTGACGCTAAGGGAGCGTTACGGTTGGCGCCGGGGGGTACTTCTTTACGGTCGATCAACACTCGCCTCTCTTCCTTTATAACAGCCCCCGTCGCATGATTGTACCACTCTTTATATACATTAAGGAGTCGTGGAGCACAGGCCGGCGTGCTGATGAAAAAACGAGAACCCGTGTTCAAGCGCATGAAGTGATGTAACGCATTCTCCATCCCTTCGTCATTGACAGCAGGTTCCAATAAGAAAGCTTCCAAGGGTACCCCTTGATCGTAACCCAGTTGTTGGGCAAAACGATGCGGATTATATCTCATAAAGACTGCTGCACCGCCCTACCTGAAGACTAGGAAACCCGGTTTAATAGAATACAAATGGAGGATCTCCCAGGCCGTTAACACTGAAGCTCCATCCTTGAAGGAATCCTGTAATGGCCGCACCGCAGTGGTGGACGCTTTTCCAATGGTTAATACCTTATCAATAAAGGACATCCCGACTCCAACGGTGCGAGGGCGAAGCAGTAAACCCCTGGCGTCCCGTGGTGAAGGGGTCACGATTGATGAGCCAATCAACTGTAAAATGCGAGGAAAACTGCACTTGTCAAAGAATGAAGGCCTTTTATGCATGCCGAAGACACCCGCCGTGTGTAGCTCGAGTCACGATGCAAAGTAGTGCATCGAGAAGACCACGTGCAGTACCCCAGGCTCGTTGGCATCCGCTGCTCGGCTGAGGCCATGATATAGGTGCGCCAGGCCAGCGATCCCCACAGCCACCTTTACCCCGATGACCATTCGGTGGGCTGGGTAAAAGACAGAAGGCCGCATGCGATGAGAGTGCATTGGGATCACGAACCAACTCAGCCACAGTCTGAGAAATCCTAAGAAAAAGGCCTCCTCATCCATTCCGGGGGCCGCAATTTCTGCAAAGGACGTTGCTGGGGAGTTAGGAAGAAAGAAGTCCTTTTGGTCTATATCTCTGGCTGGCAGGTTATCCAAACCTAAACCGAAAGGGTCCTCAAGGGTGGCAAACTTGGTAGCTTCTGCCGAGAGGACGTTGGGATGAAGAAACTGAGCAATGAAATCCTCAAAATTAACTCCGCGACTCCCGCGTTCGATAAAGAGAGATTCATAGATGTTCAACACCTTAATCAAGCTCGGGAATTGATGTTGAACGGCATTCTCCGGCGTGACCCCCCTGACCACTGGCCTAGCACCAAAGACGTACACATCTGTCGGGAGCAGCTCCTTGTAATGTTCTCCCATAACCGGTAGGCCGGATAGCTCCGCGAATTCCTCCAAAGAGATGGACACTTCCCGATCCATAGCAAGGAAAGTGTGGGTGGGAATATTCCATTGCTCCAAGAAAGCCTTGAACCACCAAGTGGGGAGCGTGGGATAATGGAAGAGAGAGACGTAGACCGCGGTGTACAGTTCTAGTCTTATCAACTGCGACTTCTTCGTCGACAGGATGTACCGGGCCCACGGCAGATAGCCAATTGGGTGACGGGGAATCAAACCCAGGTTATATGATTGCCCCCAGGGCCGTGCTTCTCCCTGACAAATACGGCGTCCTAGGATATCCAAGACCATGGGACGCTGAACCGGAACCGCATCCATAGCCGGATGAAGAAAGCTGTTCGCGGTCCAGTCTATCATCTCCACGGCATACTGCACTGAAGGTGGGGTAGCGTAGTGAATTGCCGTGATGGGTTCTGACGGTACCGCGCAGGTGAAGCTCCGTCGGCCCATGATGATCTGATTGTACCACGACCCCCAAAGATGGAGACTCTTGTATTCCGGGTCGTACTCCTTGATCATAGCCAGGACTTCAAGATCCAGGGGCGCCTCGGGAAATCCCTCCTCCGAGCGGACGAACGGGAATGAAGTGTCTAGAGACATGATCGCTGCAAAAAGAACAATTTAGCCGTTAGTATTGTAATTTCAACGTTTGGCGTCTAAAAAAGAAAATACATTAATTAAATTAAAATTAATTAATTACACCGCACCACAGTGCAGTGAGTAGGAGACCAAAGAGGGACCCACAAAATCTAGATGACAATACGTCAGTTAATAAGACAATCTCATCATTGGATGAGATTGTCAGTTGGCCCCAGGAAAACATTCCCATTTATAAAAAAGGGGGGGGGGGAAGAATCCCTAGAGACAAGGAGAAAATCTCCTCTTTCAGAGCAAAGCTCTGTCACAGAATGACACTTGTCAAATTCTGGTCTCAAAGGAATAAAATTCCTTAAAAGAGCATAGCTCTGTGATAATAATGGAAAAGATCCATCAGAAAATCTTAATACTTAAAAATTTTAAAAAATTTTGGGACCTAGAAAAATCCATGAAAACTTATGATAAGTTCTTCACTTTGCAGATCTAAAAGATCCACACTTGATCCAAGAGCAAAACTCTGTTCATGGGTTAGAACCCATGAACAACATCCGTGCAGATCTATGAGTGTTTGAGAGCAAAGCTCTGTTTATGAAACCCCAATGGGGGTCTCTATAGATCAAAAGATCTGTGAGAGCAAAGCTCTTTGGTTAAGGTTAATTAATTTGATTTGAATTAATTTTTACCTAAAGTTTTTAACCTTAGAAGTGAGCAAAGCTCTGAAGTTCTGGAAATGAGAGCAAAGCTCTGAAGTTCTAAGCAAGAGCAAAGCTCTGGAATCGAAATCTAGAAAATGGTGAAGTTTTCTAAAGGGCCATAGGTCCTATTTATAAGGCGCTTGCGCCCCTTCAGCTCACCCCTTGATCCAACGATCAGGAGTTTACCACCGCTGCACTCACGTGTGCGCCACGTGAGCACAACGGTGGGGGCATTTGTTTCACCCAATCAGAGCAAAGCTCTGTTGAAATTCAAAATTCAAAATTCTGAAGCAACGCTTCAAGTCTCGGGCGCAACGCGCCACATGTCAGGCGCTGATACGTCAGCGCAGCGCCGAAGAAGGCGCACCCAATCAGAGCAAAGCTCTATTAAAGGAAGCAACGCTTCAGTTGCGCTGCGCTGTGCGCTGTGCGACACGTGTCAGCGCAGATGCGCTAGCGCAGTTGCGCTGCGCTGTGCGCTGCGCGACACGTGTCACGCGCTGGGGCATCTGCGCCAAACAGAATTAAAATTTTAAGAAATCTTTTCTGTTCTTGTTAAAACAAGAAGATTTTCTTCTGCAGAGCAGAAGCCCTTGGATCAAAGATCCAACGGTGGGGAAAATTCCCCAAATCACTCAGAGAAGAATCTCTTTAACAAATTTAACTAATTTATGGGCACTATAAAAAGGTCCCTAGGCCTCAATTCAAAAAGGAGGAACATCTTTCTAAAAAAAAAAGAGAAGAGAACTCCTCAAGAACAACAGAAGGTAAAAAAAACCTTTAGGAAAAAGAGAAAATTCTCTTAAAAACAGATCATTGATCTAAGAACAAGATCAATGATCTTCAATAAAAAAGAAAAATAATTAATAATAGTGCTTTGCACTTGCTTATGAACCACTGGTTCTATGAAAACAAGAAAAATTTATTTTCTTTGATTTAAAATTGATTGAAAGATAAAACAGTGCTTTGCACTTGCAAACTGCGCTGTTGCGCTCTTGGGAGAGCGCCACGTGTCAGCAGCGCAACAGCGCAGCGCACTGCACTGTTGTGCTTGCGCTCACCAGAGCGCGCCACGTGTCAGCAGCGCAACAGCACAGCGTACTGCACTGTTGCGCTTGCGCTCACCAAAGCGCGCCACGTGTCAGCAGCGCAACAGCGCAGCGCACTGCATTGTTGCGCTTGCGCTCACCAGAGCATGACACATGTCCTCACCACAAGCGCTTGCGCTCAGTGATTGGCGCAAGGCGCCTAAATGCAATGCATTTTAATGAAGGGCTAGGCCCAATTAAAAGACCAAACAGGCCTAAGTAAATTGATGCTCTGCATCATTTATAAATGGGCAAAACCCAAACAAAATAATAAAATGCTATGCAGATAACTTGTAGAGCCCAAAATAAATCGATGCTCTGCATCTTTTATGGGCAGAGCCCAAACAAGAAAATATAAGTAATGCAATGCATTATTTAAGTGTGGGCAAAGCCCTAGCACAGGTCTAATGGACTAAAAATAAATAAAATGTTGAACATTTTCAACTGGACTTAGCCCAATTCTGGCCGTAAGTCCTTAAGTTAAATTGAACCGAGCACAAATGCTCTCTCAAATCAATTTATATCCGGTTCGAGGGTATATCTCCGAACTCCTTTGACACATATCGTTGTAATTCCTCAACGACGTCAGAGAGGTGACGGGTCCCAACGACCACACATGAATACGGACTGCGGGGTCCTTAAACTCGTGGACCGAAACGTCCTAAACTAATATCGGACCGAAACGTCCTTAAACTAATATCGGACCGAAACGTCCTTAAACTAATAATGGACCACCACGTCCCTAAACTGGAATATGGACCGAAACGTCCTTAAACTAATATTGGACCGAAACGTCCTTAAACTAATATCGGACCGAAACGTCCCTAAACTAATATTGGACTACCACGTCCCTAAACTGGCGATGGACCACCACGTCCACAAACTGGAAAACGGACCACTACGTCCTTAAACTGGAACAATAGGGCCTCCAAATGCTCTTTTGCCGGATCTAAACGGTCCCGTTTAAGTTGATCTTAGCTCCAAACACGGCTAACGTATCCTTAAACATTCAAATGGATTATAAAACTCCAAATCAACCTTGGTTCAAGGGTACATCTCTGAACTCCTCTGACATCTGCCGTTGTAATCCTTCAACGACGTTAGAGAGGTGACGAGTCCCGATGGCCAGATATTAAATGGATTATCACGTTAAGTTGATCTTAGTCTCAAACAGGACTATTGTATCCTTAACGAACGTTTAAGTTGATCTTAGCCGCAACACGACTAATGCATCCTTAAACTAAAAACACCAAACCCAAATCTAAGTAAATACGGATTTGGACTAATCCACGTCCTACGGGCGACGGCATTATTCAGTCTCCGTATACAATCCACGGGCAACCACAAACAAAACAAACACACACGACACGAAGTGAAATTCTGGAGAAGGAGAAAGTTGTTACCGCAATGCGGTAGCGTAATTAACTGCAGGGGCTTGCGTCTGCAGGGAAGAGCGTCCCCACAATCAAAAACCCCTCAAGCGAGGGGGAATCTGACGAAGTCTGCCACATCGGCCGCATCCGTCTAAAACTCCGATACACAGTGCCATAAATCAACTTGGCATATTCGGAGAGGTGGACGGATAAAACCAAATAGCATCTGCCCCGAATCTCAGGCTAGACGTCCTCACGTCGTTGCCGTCTTTCGGAGGGGAACAGATGGCCATTCCGGTTGCTGCTCCAGGCGAGGTCCTCAAAGCCGCTTCCGCTGCCCAGAGGTCTGTCTTTGACAGATTAGACATTGCTTCTCAACGGGTGTCAGTCTTCGACAGGGTAGCACCAATAACAATCTCTCCTCAAAGTAGGGGGCATGACGAAGTCGCCCTACGGCCGAAACAACTCCATCCGCACGACACGCTCGACGTCGCCACTGGCGCCGAGTGAGGAAGGCTGGGGGCAACTCCCCCTCTGGATTTACTCCACCAGCTCCAACGGTGGGGATCGATGTTGCTGTTCCAACCGGGAACAGCTTTGAGCTGCTGAACAGGGTGCGCAGAAACTCTCCTACTGCGGTGCTGAAAAGACTTCCTGCACCTGTGAAGAATGCTATAGAGAAGAAGCCGGAGCAACCTCCTCAACGGTTATCCTCTCAAATTTACATGGTCTGGCGTCAAGTCCAAAACTCCGTGATGGATCAAAACTGTCTCCGCCGACAGAGAAAGATGAAGGTTCGACAGGAAGAAAATCCCCCTGTCAAGCCACAAAAAGCAACGGCTACCTGGGTGCCCACTACAACGGCCCCCTCAACTTCAACCACTCAAAAGAAAAGGAGGCCGCAAAAAGCCCCTGTGAACATGGCGAACCGTAAGCGCGCTGAGCACAAACACCCCAAGTCTGGGGGCATGGTGGTGCATACTGTTTATACGGCTTCTGGAAAGGAGGAAAGCCGTGCTTCGACGGGTCACCGACCGCTCACCCGATCTATGACGAAAGCTCAGGAGCAGCAACAGAAGCTTCAAGAGATGATGACTGCTATGGTCACACTTACCAGGCCAAAAGAAAGCTCGGAGGTATCATCAGAACAGCGTCATGAACAAGAAACCGATGCTGACTTCTTACGCAGAGTCCTCGAAAAGAAGGACAAAGAAGCAGCAGAACAAGCAGCTAATATAAAACAAATGGCGCTTCTTTTCCAAGATATGGTAGGAATGATGTTACAGCAGGATCCTCCAGCTGAAGACCCTCCGACCATTATTGAAGACGATAGAGGGGAGACATCCAATCCTCCTCTGGCTCTTTCAGTAGCTAAGGAGGAAACCATTTCCAAGGCCGCACTGGATGACCATATAGCTCAGCAGATAAGAGTTCATCAGGCGAAAGAAGCGGCTGCGCAAATTGTTAGAACCGGACGACCCTATCCAGGCTGGTATGACCAAATCAGTTACCCGCCGGGATATACGATCCCTAAGTTCCACGAATATAAAGGGACAGGGAATCCGCATCAGCATGTCGCTCAATTCAGGGCCTTATGCGGCAATACTGGAGGCGATGACAAATTGTTGTTTCGACAATTCGTCGGCAGCTTAGCAGTCCAGCTGGATGCAGATGCAACGTCAACAAAAGACCTCATGGTCGAAACAATGCGGAGTGACGGCAAAATCCCAACTCCACCTCAGCATTCGTCTCGTTACAGCAGACGCAATGTCAACAACAGCGTTCCTCCGCAGTCCAGCTGGATGCAGATGCAACGTCAACAAAAGACCTCATGGCCGAAACAAAGCGGAGTAACGGCAAAATCCCAACTCCACCTTAGCATTCGTCTCGTTACAGCAGATGCAACGTCAACAACGGCGTTCCTTCGCAGTCCAGCAGGATGTACATGCAAAGTTAACAAAAGACCCCATGGTCGAAACAAAGCGGAGTGACGGCAAAATCCCAGCTCCACCTCAGCATTCGTCTCGATACAGCAGACGCAGTGCAAACAAATGAAGCGAATGCCAAATTCCTAGATTCAGGGTCTTGACGGCAAGTCATATAAAGCCTGAAAGACAATCGGAGGTCATCCCACACCAGTGCGGAGTGGTCACCACAATGACATTCGTCTCGATACAGCAGATGAAATGTCACCCCAGCGTTCTTCCCCCAGCAGGATTCGGACGCGCCAAAACAAACGAAGCAAAGGCCAAATTCCTAGCTTCAAAGTCTTAACGGCAAGTCATATAAAGCCTGAAGGACAACCGGAGATCGTCTCACACCAGTGCCGAGTGGTCACCATCTTGACATTCGTCTCGATACAGCAGATGTGATGTCACCCCAGTGTTCTTCCTCCAACAGGATTCGGACATGACAAAGCAAACGAAGCAAAGGCCAAATTCCTAGCTTCAGGGTCTTAACGGCAAGTCATATAAAGCCTGAAAGACGATCGGAAATCATCTTGCACCAGTGCGGAGTGGTCACCATCTTGACGTTCGTCTCGATACAGCAGACGTGATGTCACCCCAGCGTTCTTCCTCCAACAGGATTCGGACGTGACAAAGCAAATGAAGCAAAAAAGCCAAATTCCTAGCTTCAGGGTCTTGACGGCAAGTCATATAAAGCCTGAAAGACAATCGGAGATCATCTCGCACCAGTACGGAGTGGTCACCACCTCGACGATCATCTCGATACAGCAGATGAAATGTCACCCCAGCGTTCTTCCTCCAGCAGGATTCAGACGCGACACTCAAACAAACGGAGCCATGGCAAAATCCCTAGTTCTAAATCTCGACGGTTCACATGCAACCTAAAGACAACCGCGACATTCGTCTCGATACAGCAGACGCGATGCCAGCAAATGAAGCAAAGACCAAATTCCTAGCTTCAGGGTCTTAACGACAAGTCATATAAAGCCTGAAAGACTATCGGAGATCATCCCACACCAGCGCGGAGTGGTTATGACTCATCGGGGCTCTCCAAAATGAGCCTAACCTCAAGTAAAAAGCGGCATGGCAAATTCCTAACGCTTACTCTTCCGACGGTCAAACTGCCAAGGAGGATTGCTTGAAGACGTCTTGTCCAGCCCCCGAAGGAATCAGAGACACGGCAGTCGCAGGGCTACTCAAACAGCATGATTGCCTATCGAGGAATATATCAGTTGATGCGACGGTACGACGGCCAAAACCCTAAGTACCACAAACCCTAGGTTAACTGTGACGTTAGGATATTCTTGCGAGAAATGCTCGATTCGTCTCGACTCGTGAGGAAATTGATATCTTCACGAGAACTGCTCGATTTGTCTCGACTCGTGAGGAAAAGCCTTAGGCAGTAGGGATTAAGAAACCTGTTTCCTAAGCACTGGGACCTTGCGAGTCGGCCCAAAACGGTCTCTTGCATACTATCCACGGGTCTCACTCTCCAAAGTCGAATCTCGACAAGGAGGGAAACAACCGCTTATGGGTCCTTCGACTCGTAAGAGGGAAAATTCTCTTGTGAGATCCTTACGACTCTCAAGAGAAAACACACTTAGGAATCCTCACGACTCCTAGGGAGAAAATACACCTACGGGATCCTCTCGACTCGTAGGGAGAAAAGTCTTTATGAGACCCTCACGGCTCATAAAGTTGAAAAGTCTTAGGTGGCAGATCCTAACCCTGTCTCCTATGCCATCACTGCCCTGCAAAGAGGTCAAGACGGACCATCTATGAACCGCACTGGCCAAAACTACATGCCACTGAAATGGAGAAGTTACTCATGAGCGTATAAACTACTCCACGCCAGAGTAAGACATAAAGAAATAGAAGGGTGCGGCTCATGGAGTTGAGAGTTTGGAACTATATCTCTTAAGAGTCGAGATTTGAGTCAATGATAAATGACGACGCTTGTGTCCGCTCCTTATCTTCTCAGATCAAGATTCTGAAAGTTATATACCAACCCGAAACTGGTCATACGCTATGCATTACTCTGCACTACTTCACCCACGTATATACTTACGTGGGCAAAGTAGTGGGGGGCATTTGTTCCCGCCAAAAATTTCTGCGCAAAAGAGTCCAAGGTATCAAAATGGCAGCGATACGCTTAAGGAAATGCGAACCAGTATCTTCCGGCCTGTATTTTGATAAACTCACAAAAGATAAATAGCTAAATTCTGATGATATTGGAAGCATCTCGAAAAACCCTTCGATTTGATATATTATGGGCCTCATAATTCATCCGGGATCAAAAGTTATATGCTACGCACCGTTTTCTGATTAAAAATCAGGAATTACCTCAATGAGGTGTCACGTGCTCACACGTGACTAATGGTCACGTGCTCACATGTGATAGTTAAAACAGAAATAAAAACAAATGGCTGAAGAAAATACCTCAATGAGGTATCACATGCTCACACGTGACCAATGGTCACGTGTTAACACATGATGGTTAAAACAACAACATAAACCAGCGGCTGTTAAAGGAACCAATTTGGGGGTCACGTGCTCACACGTGACCAAGGGTCACGTGCCAGCACGTGACAGGCTTTGAAAGACTTACAATTTAATAGAATTAAAATTCTAAATTTCTCTAAAATCTTTCGAAATAGAATTAAAATTCTAAATTGCTCTAAATCCTTCCAAATGGAAAAAGATTATGGGGACCGTTGGATTAAAGATCCAAGGGTGATTAAATATCACCAATTTATGGAAAAATCTTAGACAAGGAAAGATTTCCCCTAAAATCTCACCAGAAATAACAAACATAATATCTCTGGATTTAAAATCCAACGGTGAATAAAATTCACTGAATGATCTAAAAGATGATATTAATCATGAAATCAATTAAAATCTTTCAATGAAAGATTTACTAAACAAATTGATTCTTTTCCTTCTCCTATAAATAGGAGCCAAGAAGAGAATAGAAGGGATCTACCTTTTTGGGAGAGAAAAACAGAGGTAGGAGAATTTAATTCTCAAGAGAGAAGAAAAGAAAGGAGAATTTAATTCTCAACAAAAAAAACCCTAGGTGAGAAAAGAAAGGGAATCAAAACTTCAAACAGAGAATTTAATTCTCAAAATCCAAGAGTTTAACTCTTATACAAAAAAGAACTTGGTTCTTCTTCTGGTTGAATATCTGCACAGAGCACATCTCCTCATAAGTTGAGAATTTAATTCTCATCGGGTCGAGATCCTATCATGCAGATCCTAAACTTAGAAGGGGAATTGAGTTTTGAGAATTTAATTCTCCTAAAACAAAACTAGGGTTTAACCCTAATCAAGAATTTAATTCTTTTACATATCTGGGAATTTAATTCCTTTAAAAAGAAATCAGGGTTTTATCCTAAATAAGAATTTAATTCTTTCACAATAGGAATTTAATTCCTCCAAAATCATAATTAGGGTTTAACCCTACAGAGAATTCAATCTTAAAAGATCTCTGTTCATGAAAAGAACTAGGGTCACGTGCCCCCACGCGACCCTTGAAAAGATCCATGAAGAAAAGAAGTTTTGAGGCAATACCTCACGTGCTCCCATGTGACTCCCAAAATGCAGAAAGAAAAAAAAACAAAAGAAAAGAAGCTTTGGGCGCTCTCACGTATCCCTACGTGACCCCTCAGCAAGTGCTGTAATTATCGATGCATAAATCCCCACCACGTGCCAACACGTGATGCTCTAAAATAAATATGAAAAGTGTTTAACGCTTATTCGCAGATTTGAGGATAAAACAAAAGGAGATCTGGCTCCACACTTTGGGCGCTCTCACGTGTCCCCACGTGACCCCTAACAAATCCCTTTAATATCCAATGGATGGATGCCTATCACGTGCCCACACGTGATGGCCAGGAAATGAAAAGTGTTTAACACTTAACTGCAGAACGAAGAAAGGGATCTGGTCCCCCCTTTGGGCGCTCTCACGTGTCCACACGTGACCCCTCTTTCTTTAGTGTTTAACACTAATTTGGGGATTATACTTCCAGTGTTTAACACTAAATTGAAGATTATATTTCCAGTGTTTAACACTGATTGTCTTTTAGTGTTTAACACTAATTTGAGAGTTCTATCTCCAGTGTTTAACACTGTTGTTCTTTAGTGTTTAACACTACTTTTAGCCAAATTGGCTAATTTTCCAGAGGCAAAAGTCCCTCCTCCAAATGAATCTCAGAACTGAGAAAATCAAAGATGAAAATGTTTAGCATTGCTAAATAATGTTGGTTTGAACCCAGACAAATGTTTAATGGTCTAACAAGAGCCAATATTTCTAACTTAATTGGACTTAGCCCAAATTGGCCATAAGTCCTCAAATCATCTTGAACTGAGCACATCTGCTCTTTCAACCAACTCATTGGTTCAAGGGTACATCTCTAAACTCCTCTGATATTTGTCGTTGTAATTCTTCAACGTCTTCAGAGAGGTGATGGGTCCTGACAACCATACATGAAATGGACCACCACGTCCCTAAACTGGAACTTGGACCACCATGTCCCTAAACTGGCAATGGACCACCATGTCCCTAAACTGGAACAATAGAGCCCCCAAATACTCTTTTGTCGGATCTAAACGATCCTGTTAAGTTGATCTTAGTCTGGAAATTAGGCTAACGTATCCTTAACAAACGTTTAAGTTGATCTTAGCCTCAAATATGGCTAACGTGTCCTTAAACTAACATCCGTCCCCAAAATGGGAATGTTGGACCACTATATCCCTAAACTGGAACAATAGAGCCCCCAAATGCTCTTTTGTCGGATCTAAACGATCCCGTTTAAGTTGATCTTAGCCTCAAAAATGGCTAACGTATCCTTAAACCTTCAAACAGACTTTAGTCCCAAATTGGACTATAGATCCCCCAATCAAGTTTGGTTCAAGGGTACATCTCTGAACTCCTCTGATATCTGTCGTTGTAATCCTTCAACGTCGTTAGAGAGGTGACGGGTCCCGACGGCCATACATTCAATGGACCACTATGTCTCTAAACTGGAACAATGGACCACCATGTCCTTAAACTGGAACAATCGAGCCCCCAAATGCTCTTTTGTCGGATCTAAACGATCCCGTTAAGTTGATCTTAGTCTCAAACTAGGCTAACGTATCATTAACAAACGTTTAAATCGATCTTAGTCTCAAATGAGGCTAACGTATTCTTAAACCCAAACCCCCAAACCCAAATCTAAGATAATACGGATTTGGACTAGTCCACGCCCTACGGGCGACGACATAACCCAGTCTCCGTATACAATACACGGGCAACCAAACACAAAATAAACACACACGACACGAAGTGAAATTTCTGGAGAAGGAGAAAGTTGTTACCGCAATGCGGTAGCGTAATTAACTGCAGGGGCTTGCGCCTGCAGGGAAGAGCGTCCCCACAATCAAAAACTCCTCAAACGAGGGGGAATCTGATGAAGTCTGCTACATCGGACGCATCCGTTTAAACTTTCGATGCATGGTGCCATAAATCAACTTGGCATCTTCGGAGAGATAGATGGATAGCATCAATTAGCATCTGTCCCGAATTTCAGGCAAAACGTCCTCACGTCGTCGCCGTCTTTCGGAGGGGAACACGGACAATCTACCAAAATAATGCAAATTATCAGAACCATACCAAACAGCACAAACACAAGATTTACCTAGGTTCGGCGCAACTTGCACCTAATCCAGCAATCCAACGACGAAAACTTCCACTATTAAGAAAGCATTACACGAGAGCAGCCTCACCGATCACCATCCAAATACAAGTCTCTCTCTCTCTATATAAAACCATCTCTCTCTCTCTACCTCTAATTCTCTCTCGGCTTCACAAATTATATTTGGCCGCCGAGAAGATTTTTTAAAGCTCGTGTATTAATTCCTAGGTTAGGCATTAATTAATAATATAAATAGAAAGCAGGGATGACAAGAGATTAATATAAAGTTTACAATCATATAAACTTAGATTAATCAAATTCTAGTAGCACCCAAGTTGAACATGGCTGCCTCCACTTGATGGCCGTCTCTTCATCATGACCTCATGCTGCTTCTGCTCGATTGAATTCATATTGGGCCTTGGACTTTATGGCTTTTTAGGGCTTCAACTTTGCAAACAAAAATAAAAATATACACCTTAATTCAAAATTCATCACAATCTCATCACTTTCTTGAAAATACTTGGGACTCCTGCTTTCGTCGTCCTCGTGCCTTCATCAATCAACAAGGCAGAGTCCAAGCACTGCTTGAACTCGATATCCGAAACCATCCCTGTAAACGCAATTGTCGGATTCCCATCGGTCTCCGTAAGAGCCACAACCGCCTTCCCATCCTCTAAAAAGAACTCTCAACTCCTGTGAAACACCCATAATCAACAATCTCCGCAAATACTTGGTCTTCCTAACCGCCTTCAAGCTGGTCAACAATCTCGTCTTGATGCCGCGATAACAATCTGAAGTGTCGATCTGCTTGGTACTGCATCCATACCCAATATATAACCTGTCCTCGACATCCATTTGTTCCCATCGCCAACTATCCCTGATGATGACACCGATTTGAACCGCGTCTCTAACTGAGAAGACACGGGCTGAGTATCCTCTCTCTCATACCGAGCGAGAACTTGCTCGATATACTGCTGTAACGGTCATAACTCCCCATCCATGACAATATCTATGTCACGAATCTCCCATGCAGACTTTCTGTCGAACTCCTCAACCTACATCCACAGAGCCTCATCCCAAGCCTCTCCCATGCGCCTAAATCCCATTGGCCTCCTCATAACTGGTTGTACCGGACTCTCCATCTAAATCGAAATATCGACCACCCCATCTATACCTGTAACCAAGATTGAAGCCTCGAACACCACCTGGCTCGGTAGCTCTATTCTCTACTCACCATCTGTCCAAGTCTATTTTCTCTGAGATATTGCAAACTCATCGACTATCATATTTTGGCTGATTAATCCACCCTTAGTACCAGGACACCACGAGCTGTACCCTTTTGCTCCGCTTTTAGAACCATGAAACCTTGAGTAATTCCCATCCTCTCCAGTCAATACCTCCTTAGGAGTTATCCTGTCCATCGCCGTTGATGGTGACCGATCGATGAAGTACTCGGCAGTAAATAGGGAATCCGCTCGAAACTCCCTCGGAACTCCAGCGTAAACCGTGAATACCCGTTCTTTCCGAACACCGTCCGAACCATCTGCTCTGCTCCGCCAATATACCTAAGATCAAACGTGGTGTGATGCACGATCTTTCCTGATTTGCAGAACCCTCCACCATGATCGAAACGAAGAACTTTCATGCACTGTCCGAACTGCTTCACAACAGCCTTCCTGAAAATCTCAAAATTCTCAATCTTCGGCTTAAAAACGTACACCCATAACTTCCTCGAGAAGCCGTCAACGAAGGAATCCCGATGTCTAACTCCACCTTGAGAACAAACCGATGCCGGAACTATCTCTTTATTCTTCCCTTGAACGCAGTCCTCTCGAAAATCTCTCTTGCCGATCTCTACACCTCTAATTGATTGCCTCTTTCGAGACCCCTCCAAACTCGCCTTGATAATATGGCCCAATCGTTGCTTGAGGTAAAGACGAATTGTGAGAGATTTTTTCATGTATAAAGACTCCAACTTGCTCAATAATGCCGCTGCCGTAGTCACTTACTCGACCTCGCAAAGAACTTTGTCATCCAAATGAAATTATATCGCATTGAAGGCCTTGTCCTCCATCTCTTCTTTCTTATCCTCCGTGGTCGTTTTCAAAATACTGTCTTTTGCAAAGACAATCTTGTGAACCTCTTACTGCTTGAGAATAGCTGTTATTCTCAACCTCCAAAGGCTGAAGTTGTTCCGCCCATCAAACTTGTCCACCTTGTAATGCGTAGATTCCTTCTCTCCAAATAAATCGAAAGCACCGAATCTGATGCTCTGATACCATGATGAGGATCGGCCTACGGAGGCTCGATACTCAGCATGATCTACTCCCTCTCAAGAGATAACATAAGAACAAAACCCTAAAAGAACCAAGGACGAGGTATGATGGTCTCTCCTTTAACAAAAGCCGCAGTTTTTCCTTTACTAACAAGCAATCTTTATTCAATAATCAAAATCAACTCCTTCATACAATAGTTCTCATCTCTTTTAAATAGAAGAATAAAAACTTAAGCCTACAGAAATAAATCTTAACTAAAAAGGAAAGTAAATAAAATAAATCTAATCTAAATTAATAAGATCTAAACAATTTAAATTGCAATAAATCTTAATTAAATATTAATTTAAATTGTAAATAATCCCTTACAGCATCTTTCTAGATCTCAACCATATCTCTTGTAAGATCTTAATTGATCTCGACATATGCTCCTGCATCAGACTCCTCGGGTTGGAAAGAACTTGATCTCGAGTTCGGCTCTCCTTGCTCCTCAACGCAGCGCTTTAGATCGGCAACATTGAAAGTTGTCAAAATTCCATAACTGGCTAGTAGCTCGATCTTATATGCGTTCTCACCAATTCATTCCAGCACCCTGAATGGTCCAACGGCTCGGTCCTTCAGCTTTCCAAATTTACCTCGAGGAAATCTCGGACCGAAAATTAATCGACGCCAAATCTCCTACTTCTAATTCGGCTGGCCTTCGATATTTGTTTGCAGCCACTTTATACTTGCCGTTTGACTTTGCTATCCTGGTACGAACTTGTTGATGAAGTTTCTTAATATGTTCGACCATATCGTCGGCATCTCCACTAAACTTCATAGTTATGGGAATTGGTACAAGATCAAGAGGACTAATCGGATTTCTCCCATACACTACCTCAAAATCTTCCCCGTTGATCTTGAAGTCGATCGGTTGTAGGTGAAGTCGGCTTGTGGTAACACAGACTCCTAACTTTTCTTGTTATAGCCTATATAACTCCTCAGCAAATTTCCTAATATTCGGTTCACCACATCAGTCTGCGAATGATGCGAGGTACTGAACTACAATTGCGTCCCCATCTTTCGCCATAAGGTTCTCCAAAAATGCCCAACGAACTTTGTATCTCGGTCCAATGTCACCATCTTTGGAATTCCATGTAACTTAACAATCTCTTTAAAATATAACCCGGCCACTCGGGAAGCGTCGAACGTTCGGTTGAATGGAAGAAAATGCGCCATTTTTGAAAATCTGTCGACAATAACTAAGATTGAATCGATACCTCTTTGTGTTCTCAGCAAACCCAAGAGAAATTCTAGGCTAATGTCATCCTACAGAGCTTCGGGCACTGGTAATGGTGTATACAGACCTGTGTTCTGCAATCGATTTTTAGCCAAGGTACAAGTTCGACATCTTTCCACGTGCTTCGCCATGTCTCTTGTTAATTTCAGCTACACAAAATACTCCTCCACCAAAGCAATTGTCTTATCTCGGCCAAAATGCCCTGCCAAACCTCCGTTATGGTCCTCCAAAATAATTGCATCTCAAAATGAGGAATTTGGAACACATTATCGGCTTCATTTGAAAAGAAAGTCATCAACGAGCACATAATTTTTGAAATTTCCTGATAGACATTTTGCCTAAATTTCGCCGAAATCTTCATCTTCCTTATACAATTCTTTCAATTGCTCAAAACCGATAGCTTTAACTTGTAAAGTCGATAATGGTGAAACTCGTTGGCTTCACGCATCGACTATTATGTTCTGTCGGCTTTCTTTATGCCAAATGACAAACGTCACAAACCTTTGTATATAAGCAACCCACTTTCCATGCCGACTATTCAACTTATGATCACCATTGATATACTTCAACGCATCATGATCTGAATTTAACACAAATTCTTAATGAAGTAGAAATGCTCCCAATGTCGAAAAGATTGAACAATCCGCATACAATTCAACATCGTAAGTTGAGTAACAATTTCTTGGGGCATTCCACTTCTCACTAAAGAGCGCAATAGGTCGACCTTCCTGACTCAATACTCCGTCAATTCCCAATTTAGATGCATTACAATCAATTTCAAACACTTTACCGAAGTCAGGAAGTGCAAACATTAGAACTTCGGTGATTTTCTTCTTTATCAATTCAAAACTCTTGTCGGCCGCTTTCGTCCATTCGAAAGTTTTTCCCTTTAAACATTTGGTTATTGGCGCCATCAACGTACTGAAATCCTTTATAAACCGCCGATAAAACAAACCAAACCATGAAAACTATGCACTTCACACATAGATGTCAGCGTCGGCCATGAAGTGATAGCTTCTACTTTTATTGGGTTGACTTTTACCCCTTCGGCTGAAACTATATTATCCAAGAAGACTAAACTGTCGGTAACAAACTTGCACTTCTTGAGATTCACGAACAATCTCTGCTCTCTCAGGGTATATAAAATTTGCCGAAGAGGTTCAACATACTGCTCCAAACTTTGACTATAAACCAAGATGTCATCAAAGTAGACTACCAAAAGCTTCCCAATAAAAGGTCGAAATACTTGGTTCATGAGTTGCATAAAGGTACTCGGCGCATTAGACAATCCAAACGACATAACAAGCCACTCATATATTCCATCTTTCGTCTTAAACGAAGTCTTCCACTCATCTCTTCGCCGAATCCTAATTTAGTGATACCCGCTTTTCAAGTCGATCCTTGAGAATACACTTGAACCTGAAAGATTATCTAGCATATCATCAAGCCAAGGTATAGGGCATCGATATTTTACCGTGATTTTGTTGATAGCTCGGCAATCGATACACATTCGCCACGGTCTATCTTTCTTTGGAACAAGTAATGCCGGCACTGCACAAGGACTCATGCTTTCCTTCAAGAATCCCAATCCACGACAAATCCTCGATTTGTCGTAGATTGCTCGGATGTTCTTTATTAGCCTCCAACACCATTAAAGCATACGTCGCACCATTTTTTTCGATCACTTCCATAAACTCGGTATGACTAACGAAATTATTAACTGGGCTTTTGTTACATATTCTTTCAATTTTCGACAGCCCCAAAATGATCTTTACTCCATCTTTAATGAAAGAATAAGTATTCTTGTACCCATCATGTATCACTCGTCGATCGAATTGCCATGGTCGACCAAATAGCAACTAACATGTATCCATTGCATCACATAACAAAGAATCCTGATAATTCTTGCCGATAGAAAAAGATACCAAACACTTCTCGATGACCGATACAGTGTTTTCCTTTCGAAGCCAAGTGAGCTGATAGGGTTTTTCTCGCTTCTCGGTCATTAATTGCAACTTGTTAACAATCACTCAGATGACAATGTTTTCATAACTACCACCATCAATGATTACGTCGCATACCTTCTAATAAGCTGTACATCAAGTATAAAAGACGTTATGCCGCAGTCAATCATCCTTGTCCTCGATCGCTCGGCCATTCATATCGCGCCGAGTCATAAGGGATTCTCCATGATCACAATAAGCAATCTCTTCGGCATCTTCATCATCATACTTATCATATATGGTTGGTTTCACTTCTTCTTCTTCTTCATCCCCCTCTATTATCGTTACGGCTCATTGGTTTAGACACTCGGCTTTGTAATGCCCATATCCTTGGCATTTATAGTATTGGCCCATCTTGTCTCTTCCAAAACCACTTGGTTTATTTGAGCTCGTTGGTGTCTCTTTAGCCGAAATTGTATTATTGGCCTTTCTTTGGAATTCGGTCGTTTTTGGTGTCTTAGTCGTTTTTGCTCGGTAGTTACCTGCCGATGAGGAACCTTCTCGGCTGATGTCGTTATTCGATCTCGGTCACTTTTTGGCCTTCAGTTGTTTCTCTAGTTTGACCGCCAATTTGTATAAGTCATTGTATGAAACATATTGTTAGAGCTCAACGATATCTTTGATTTAGGCACGAAACCCGCCTAAGTATCGAGCAATTATTTGTTGCTCGGTTTCGGTGACTCCGCATCTCATCATCAATAAGTCGAATTCCTCAGTGTACTCTTCGAAGGATCAGGCTCCTTGTTGAAGGGTATGCAACTTGATATAGGTTTCTTGCACATAATCCTCCGGTAGAAACTTTTCGCGAAGCTTCTTTTCTATCTTCTCCCAAATTGAGATTTTGGATTTTCCGGTTCGAGCGCGTTTGATTTTAAGATTCTACCACCAAATTGAAACACGACCCTTCAAATTAAGTGCGATTGTCTTCATCTTTCTCTCCTCGGACATCTCCTTGTAGTCGAAGACTCGCTCGACGGTATGCAACCAGTCGATGAAAACCTTCAAATTGATTCTACCCGAAAACTCCGGTAACTCCACCTTTATTTCAGATCTCCTGTAGCGGTCGGTTGGATACCGATCTCTACGCCCAATACTCCTTTGATCGTCGGATCTCAGTCGCTGAAAAGAGTTTTCATCTTCAGACCCCAAACTGTCATCATCTGGCCCCCGAAGGTTGGCGGGCTCGACAGTCGCCGTTAGTCATACTGATGAGGATCGGCCTACGGAAGCTCAATACTCTGCACGATCTACTCTCTCTCAAGAGATAACACAAAAACAAAATCCTAAAAGAACCAAGGACGAGATATGATGGCCTCTACTTTAACAAAAGCAACAATTTTTTCTTTGCAAATAAGCAACCTTTATTCAATAATCAAAATCATCTCCTTCACACAATAGTTCTCATCTCTTTTGAATAGGAGAATAAAAACTTAAGCCTAAAAATATAAATCTTAATTAAAAAGGAAAGGCAATAAAATAAATCTAATATAAACTAATAAGATCTAAACAATTTAAATTGCAATAAATCTTAATTAAATCTCAATTTAAATTGTAAATAATCTCTTGCCGAATTTTTCTAGATCTCAACCATATCTCCCGTAAAATCTTAATTGATCTCGGCATATGCTCCTGCATCATACAACTCGTTGTAATTTTCTATATCCGTGATCCTCTAAGGAGTCACAAAACACACCAAGAGTCGCAGCAGAAAATATATGACGATCGCGTGCAAATAAACTACTTGAAAAAGACTAACCGGACAATCTACCAAAACAATGCAAATTATCGGAAGCACATACCAAACAGCACAAACACAAGATTTACCCGGGTCGGTGCAACTTGCACCTAATTCTGCTATCCGACGACGAAATCTTCCACTATTAAGAAAGCATTACATGACAACACTCTCACCAATCACAACCCAAATACAAGTCTCTCTCCCTCTAAAACCCTCTCTCTCTCTCTCTCTATAATTCTCTCTCGGCTTCACAAATTATATTCGGCCGCAGAGAAGATTTTTTAAGGCTCTGTGTATTAATTCCTAAGCAAGGCATTAATTAATAATATATATAGAAAGAAAGGATTACTAGAGATAACTCTAAAGTTTAAATTCATTTAAACTTAGATTAATCCAATCCTAGTAGCACCCAAGTTCAACATGGGCTGCCTCCACTTTGATGGCCGCCTCTTCATCACGAACCTCATGCTGCTGCTGCGTGATTGAATTCATATTGGGTCTTGAACTTTATGGGCTTTTATTTTTACAGCTTGAACTTTGCAATCAAAAATAACACTTTAGTATCACTCAGGAGACAGTACTTTAGCTTTATTAAGAGAGTTAAGGAACATCGATTGTCATGATGCCATTTTTCTGCCGTATTAATAATCATAACTTCGTACCATTTTTCCAAAAGTGATCGACACTGTCCAACTTGATCTCCGCCACCGTTAGGCCTCCACCAAATGCCTTTCAATCAGACCTGAAAAAGGTAGAAATTACAGTAAGGCCAAATGAGCCGAAATACCCAATACACCGATCCCAACCGAAGGAACTGAATACAACAAAGGGCAAATCAAGCAAACCGAGAATATTCCTCCGATGCAACACATAAACCAAACACAATTCTACATATCAACACAAGGCAACCACAATTGCGAGACACGGACAGAGGAGCTAAATGTACTAGTTTCGATTTTATCCACTTGTTTATTTTGGTAACAACAAGTACAGATAAATATATAAACTACGCATTTATAACATACTCCAGTAAATTGATGAAGGATGCAATATGATCGGTTAAGCTGTAAATGAATCTTTAGCCTTTAGGCTACGGTCTTGCGCTGTATGTTCTTACGAGGTGCTGGCTTCAAGCGAACATCGCTGACATCAAGATCTGTTACGCCAAGTGCACCAGCACCATGTCGCGCAGAAAGTTTCTCGTTAGCAAGCTTAGAAACTAAGCTCAGCCTATCAAAGTTCATGTTAGCGCCGCTTGTCACCGCCACAACGGTTTCCCCTTTAAGACCATAGTATTTGCAGTAAGCCTCGGCCCCAGCTAGAGAAAGGGCGCCAGCTGGTTCAAGAATGCTCCTCTTCTCATCAAACATGTCCTGATATTTGAGATTACAAAGTCGGTAATATAATGAAGCATAAATTAGTTAATATAAAAAAGGGGAAAAGGAAAAACGGCGAGCAACCTTTATAGATGCACATATAGCGTCTTGATTGACAAGAACAACTCCGTCAACCAATTCCCTGCACATGCGAAAATTTTCTTCGCCGACCACTCTGACTGCTACACCGTCCGCAAAGCCCCCTACTCGTTCAAGCATGACTCTTTCCCCATGATAAAGAGACAGCGCCATTGCATTTGCATCGAAGGGCTCCACTCCAATTACCTTAACCTGAAATGAAGCATAGTCAAAGAACTGGACCTTGAAAAGGAGAGACTTAGAATAACAGCTGCGAGAATGCGGTCATATTAAAGAACCTCTGGGCGAAGTCGTTTGACATAGGCAGCAATGCCTGCAATGAGTCCACCGCCACCAACTGGTACAAATAATGCATGCAATGGACCTTGTTTTATTTGTCGAAGGATTTCCATCCCAATTGTCCCTTGTCCCGTTATCACATCTAGATGATCAAAGGGCGGCACAAATGTGAGACCGTCTTGCTCAGCTCTTTGTTTGGCATATGATTGTGCTTCATCGTATGAATCTCCAACCAGAACAACTGCCGCGCCTAATTTCTTGACAGATTTCCACTGAAGGCAGATAATACATTACGGAACTTCAGTGCATAGAAAATTTTAAAATGAAAACTATTGAATGCGCGCAAATTATTAACCTTGATTTCTGGTGTCGTAACAGGCATTACGATCACAGCTTTGCATCCTAATCTTTTAGCAGACAACGCGACACCTTGTGCATGATTTCCTGCAGATGAACAGATAACACCCCTATCCAACTGCTCCCTCGTGAGCTTCGCCATCATATTGTATGCTCCTCTTAGCTTAAATGAGAACAACTACATTCAAATAAATCGCTAAGTCTCTACCACCTAAAGAGCAAAAAGAAATGAAGTAAAATTTGGACAGGATATGGAGCAGAATATTACAGGTTGCATGTCCTCCCTCTTGAGCCAGAGACTGTTTCCAAGCCTCTCAGACAACTTATGTGCCAACTGAAGGGGAGACTCAATAGCAACATCGTACACTCTTGAGGAGAGTAATATGTCAGCTACATTTGACATTTCATCTCTGCATACATCCAAAGGAGACGGTAAAGTTTTCTGAGAGATCCCCCCAAGATAGCCACTTTCATATCGCAATGAATCTGATGACACCCTCTTCAGAGGACGCAATGACGGCGGAGAAGAAGCAGCGACAGCAGAAACTGCAAAAGTATGTTGCCTATGACCGGTGACGCCGGTTGCTTTGTGCAGTGCTATGCTCTGTGAGTGAGTGGAAGTAAGCGAATTCATCACAAGTGAGCAAATAGAGCAAAACAGAGTTGAAAATCTAATATAATATATCTGAAGTGTTCTCAACTTGATTTCAGGTTGTATCTATGAAGGAACTATATATAGTATGTGGAGGAATTGGATAACAGAGTTATATTATGGCTTTCGTGTCTGACGCTGACATACAATTATTTCTTCCCTTCTATGACATGTTTGCATTTGGCAGAATGGAAGAAATCAAAACAGAAAAGCCGGCAGTTTCTTATTTAATATATAAGGCGGATAGCGCACTCCTCTTTCCGAAACAAGGGGGGGAAAACAAACAAAAAAAAATCAACTTTCTCTTATTCTGTTATTTCTGTTTGTTGGAGGTATGCTTCAATCGACGCGGCCTTCCTCTGCAAATTCCTACGTCTGCTCTCTCATCGAATATCATCTTGCTAAGCATAACTATCTGCACTGACGCCTGCCTAGTGCCGGAAGGTCAGGTTTCCTTTTTGTCCTTATTCATATCAAAGTTATTCAATCATAAGTTAAAATATGAGATATTACAATGGTCGTCTAAGGCGTCGTTATACATATGAAGGCTACAAGAACATCATTGGGCAGATAATTATAATAGTGCATATATTATCGTTTTCCCCTTTTTGGCACCGGTCATGTTAAATACTTTTTAAAAAATTAAGAGTAGACCTATTTACAAGGAAGAACCCGAAAGTTGTGAATCTGCTTTCTCTTACTAAATCAAAGTAGTTCCAACAAGAACAATCACCGTTCCTTCCAAGTTTGAAGAACTTATTGGGGGGGGGGGGGGAGGAATGCTTGGCCTTTTGACAGATCTTCTGCAGCTCCTGTATAGGCTGTGACACTTTCGCACCAAGATGTCACAAAAGATGGTTGTAGCTTGTGATAGCTATGTAAAGAATAATCCAGTAATCTCCTTTGCCGACAACATTATTCCGGTTAAATACTTGGTTTCGCTCTAATATATATTTTGGATCAAATTCCATCATTGTTATGTGTAGTGCGGATAATTGTAGCCCACCACTCGCAACACTACTACAGGATTAGACATCGCCAATGGTTGATGAGATGCTTGTGAGTAGCATAAAAAAGCAACCCAAGTAGAAACAGAAAAAAGATGACTTCTTGTAAATTAAAATAGTTAAATTTTCTCTTTAATTTAGCTTTAAAAAAAATCCAGCTTTTCATATCGTGTAGGTGAGTGAGGTATACAACTGAAGTAGAAACTACCTTCCGACTTTGTGTAAACGACCTTCCGACTTCAAAATGATACTGCCTCCTTAATTTCAGATCGGCCTAGATTTTGAACGATGGTTTGAGAATGGTGTGAAAGTTTCGATACAGCAAGAGGGATAACTCCATATGTGCTGTGTTGCTATGAACCACTGATGATTATTCTGTTTATGGGCCAAGGCATTCTGAAATGGAAAGTAAGTAGTTAGTAACCTGTCTCCGTGTATGGTGGCTAGAGAAATGTATATTTCCATAGGAAAAAGGAATGAGTCGGAGATGAGAAAAGAATTGCAACATCAGGGGTTGCCTGATGATCCAGACACTATTTGATTCCGCCTGCTACATACAACATGAGCAAATACGAAAGCCAAAGATTAATGTCGGTGTTATAAGAGATTGAAACTTTCCAAGGGCGTCTCGTTAAACTTTACAAAACAGGTACAGGACGATGCAGGAAATATTGTAGAGCTAAAGAGAGAGCCATAACAACATTCAGTGCGGTTTTGTGGATGATGGAAACTCGATCGATTAAACTCACGGTCTATATGGAGTTTGAAAGTGTAAATTCATATAAGTTTCGGCTTCTTTTAGAGTATATTGGTGTTTATCTTACTGAAGAGTCCATGCTTCAATACATGCCGGGCAAATGAAGTATCCGTTAATTTTGTACATCATCTAAAATCGACTAATTTCTTACAGTCAAGCATTTAGTTTGTACACAAGCAACTCCATCATAAGATACACAGCATTCAAGCTTTGGGATTAATTAAATCAAAATACCGCTTAGGAATTATACAGTACAGATGTGATCCTAACATGGTGAATGGTGAACGGTGAACGTTGGGATATGGAGTTAAATTTAGATAACTCTACGAAACACTGACTAATTATAATATAATTTCAAATTCACACCACGACCGAATGGTGTTTCAGCTTGTGTTCAGTTTGATATTTTGATTGACGACTAACAAGCGCTTGAGCGGTTTACGAGGTAAGCCATAGATGGCAATCGGTTTACGCCAAACTGTAGACTTTGTGGGATCTCGAGTCTAAATTCCAAAAATTGTAATCGAGGCCTGTTTAGCAACCAAATGCATTTTCCCAAACCCGGTTTTGTAATCGAGTCCATGAGACCCTTATTTTGGAGAGAAAATTCTTAAAGCTTACCTAAAACCCTAATGCATGAGTGGATTAACACATTTTTGATCAGTTGAGACCCTGCTATTGTTATTCCTTTCATAAAATATATGGTTTTTCCAAAAATCAATCCAGAAAGTTCGAAATTCTAAATATCACTCCGAAAAGTTCGGCGTTGGTCAAAAAATGCCCTCCCTTATCCTTATTCATCCAATTTTTTACGTGAGTTAGCTAGATTTAACCAGGGTTATGATCAATTTAAAAAAAAAACCTTGTTCCCTCACCCCATATGCTTGGGATAAAAGGCTCAGTTATTGTTGTTGTGTTGTTCCCTCACCCTGTCTCAATTCTTTCACGTTTGTTTCTACTCTCAAATTTGTTGCTTTTTTGTCTCCATATCATTTTATAAGGATATAAAACCTACAATTAGATCCCAAGATCAAAGCTAAGGCAAAACAAAAGGGCCTTTAGGTTTGGGTTATTTTGATTATGATGTGAGCCTAGGATCTTATCGTAGCAAAACCAAATAAAAAGTATGAAAAAAACCAAAGATTAATGCCAAACTATTGTGGATAAGAAAATATTGTTGCATCATGATTTTAATGGTTCAAGTAAAATGCTAGTTTTAAGACCCATTATTTTATGATTTTAGTTTGCTATATAGCATGCAAAATAATAAAAACGAAGAAAACGGTATTTTTCAGATTTTTGAAAATTTTGCGATTTTCATGTGTCATGCACAATAAGAGAGACTAAAGAAAACATAAATTTTCTTGAGAATTCTGAAAATTTTGCAATTTATGTTTGTTATAACAAGAAAAATGTTGAAAAATTGAAGAAAACGGAAATTTTTGGGATTCATAAAAACATTACAATTTTTATGCTTTATATAACAAGCAAGATAATAAAAAACCGAAGAAAATAGAAATTTGAGATTTTTAAATTCTCACTGTTTTCTTTGTGCTATATGACATACAAAAAATTGTAAAACCGAAGAAAACAAAAAGGTTTGAGACTTTTTAGAATTTAGCAAACCTTGTGTACTGTAAGAAGCAAGATATTGAAAAAGTAAAAAGAAAGCTTTAATATCTTTGAAAAGTTTGCGATTTTCATATGTTATAACAAGTAAAATATTAAAAACCTAATAAAACAGAAAATATTGAGAATTTTAAAATTTCGCAATTTTCATATACTTTGAATTTATAACATTAAAAACTTCAAGAAAATAGAAAAAATTTAAAATTTTTAAAAAGTTGCGATTTTCATAATATGAAGAATAAAGAAATTTTGGGTTTTTTTTGAAGATACTACGACGTGATATTGAAAATCCGAAGAATACAGAAAATTTTGAGATTTTTGAAAATTTCGTGATTTTTGTATGCCAGCATGCAAAATATTGGAAAATAAAAAAAACTGAAGATTTTTGAAAATTTCGCGACTTATATATGTTATAATAAGCAAATATTTAAAAGCCGAAGAAAACATCAAAATTTGAGATTTTTAAAAATTACATAACTTTTGTATGCCGGCATGCAAATTATTGTTAATCCTTGACAAAAGAGTTGATCTCTCTTATGACATCCTTGACATAAGAGTTGATCTTTCTTATGACATTTTCATATGCTTCAAAATTCAAATATGTTTCCATATTCCCGAGAATGCTATATCATTCCCTCTCTTTTCTTCGCACTCCCTCACCGGTCCTCTCTGTAAAGATCTTTTCCTTAGGTCTTATATTTTTCATTTGTAATACCCTGCCCGATAGCTGATGAGTGATGTCCTTCCGGACGATCGCAAATCGTACCAAGGAGGAATTGGTCAGCAACTCTTAGGTCATATGCAGTAAGCGAAATAGACTTTCGATTGTCATGTGCGATAGCATGAAAATTTTAAAAAATAAAAAAAATTAGGATTTTTAAAAATTTCGTGGTTGTTGTGTGTACAGCATGCATGGCATTGAAAAAAGAAGGAAAAAAGAATTTTTTGCGATTTTCATGTGTTATATCATAGAAAATATTAAAACCGAAGAAATCAAAAAATATTTTAATTTTAAAATTTCATGATTTATATAGCAAGCTAATTATTGGAAAACCAAAGAAAACATTGAGATTTTTAAAACTTTTGCCATATTCATGTCTTGAAAATTTGAGAGGAAAAAAATTTGGGATTTTTATACATTTCGTGATTCTTGCATGCTATAACAAGCTAAAATTGAAAAGCTGAAGAACTTTAGCTTAGATTTTTAAAAAAATTGCTATTTTTGTATGCTTGCAAGAAAAATATTGAAAACTGAAAGAGAAAGGCCGAAATATTTGTAAGTTCGCACTTCATATATTTTATATATGAAATTCATCAATATTAGATATTACAACTTAATAAATCGTATAATAATAAACTTTTAAATTAATATAATTTCTTTTGGTCTAAACTTTGTACCCGCTCATTGCGGGCCGTTTCTAGTATATATTAAAGCTAAAAAATGGAGTATACAGCAGTGTATTCCTCTCCCATGATTTTCGTTCGTCTTCAAAATAAACTTTGCAGTTGTGTACAGACATTATTTCCTCCATTGCTTAATTCCATCGTTCCTTCTTGGGATGAAAGCGGGCCGGGTTGGGTGGGTTTTTAACAAATTTTATATCTAACCCGAAAATTAAAAGCTAAATCCAAAACCAGCCGGAATCCAACAGGTTTACAATGTGTTAAACCCGAACCCGCAACTTCGGGTTTCGGATGGGTTTTAGGTTTAGACGGCCGGGTCAGCTTTCACGGGTTTTTCCTGTTATAAATAATCAAAAATTTGAAATTATAATATTAGAGATGAATTCTACCAAAAATTTATATACAAAATTTATAATTTAGTAAAACCATATAATTTGTATATGATAGGTTTACAGATTGCACTTAAAAATTACACTAATTAGATATCATGAAATAAATTACAATATGCACGTTATAGTATTTGAAGTGAAATATAGGGTCGGATAGGATATAGGAAGCGGGTTTGGTTCGGCCAGGTTTAGAGTTCGAGCGGGCGGGTTTAATACTAAACTCATACACAACCCAAAAATTTTACATCTAATCTTCAACCCGCCCGATCAGGTTCGAACGGATATGAAATGTCTAAAAAAACCCGGAAAAATCAGGTCGGGCCGGATCGGGTTCGGGTCAAACCCAACCTGACTTTCACCCTTGGTTCCTTCTAGGCGACAACAAGTCACCAATAAACTCTAATCCTAAGTATATTTTTAGACATTGCATAGAAGCTAAATTAGTTACTTGATGAGTACCGTGGGCAAAATTAAGAACCAGTTAACGAAAATCTTATTGATAATTGGATGGAAGTTAAGCTAACTATTCTATTTTAGTTTCATCATTCCTTTTCGACATGTATTAAATACAGATTAATTTAATCTGAAAGTATCACCACTCAAAATCCCAGAATCCCAGGCTTCAATCCAAAAGGCTTTTGACCTGCAGAAGACAATGTTAGAATATGAAAAGAAAATAAATTTCTTAACATGTATTACAACTTTTTTGATTCGGTGCAGCATAAAGTACATTTAACAAAAACAGGGAAAGGTTAGATTGAAATTTTATTTTACCAACTATTTGGGGAACAAAGGTTTGAAAGTAGAATGTCCGTGGACATGCACAATGTCAATCATGGCATGTGACAATTCCTCAAAGTTTGATATTGATTTGCATAAAGTTTGATATGGATTTGCATGGTGCTAGCTTTTGTTGGTGTTCAATAATAATCCATTTATGTCCGTATCAATCTGTATACAAAGATTGTCATCAGATTCATGCATGAATTAGAAAGACAGAATTGATCCACGGGTTCATTTAAAAACCAAGGAGCTAATGACGAATCAAAAAAATCAAGCCAATAGAAATCAACGACAGACGTCTGAGCCAGACGTTTGACCCATACAAGGACAAACGTATGGCTGTGCTCTGTTAGACACTAACCAATTTCGGACGTTTGACTCTTAAAGGCCAGACGTCTAGAATTGGCTAGCGCCTAATAGATCGCAACCAGACGTCTGCCCTTATACGGGTCAGACGTCTGGCCCTGATGTCTGCCTTTGTTAGGGTCAGATTTCTGGTTACTGTAGCCGTCAAATTGTTTGGAAAGATTTATATGAGAAGATTTTGAGAGTTTCAATTGCAACAATATATATTTTAGATATTTGTGTAATTGCTCCAATTGTAACTAAAAGATATATTTGAAATAATATATTAAGGAAAGCCATAATAGAGAGAAGATCTCAGGTTTTTTCTTCCTTCAATATCTTCTTCTTCCTCTTTTTTAATTTTTTTATGGTATCATAGCCTTAAAAGGCTAACGGCATTAAAAATTTTCTTCTCTCTATATATTTCTATTATTTCTACTATGTCAACCAACCAAGATCAATCCTCCGTCTTATCAACTCCGCTCCTCGTCTCAACACCAATCTTTAATCCTAATTTTTCATCATCCTCTTCAACACATGGATCGAATGTTATGTCACTTCTCCACATCAAACAAACCCGCGACAACTATCTTGGCTGGAAGATACAGTTTGAAGTCGTTTTCAAGTCGTAAAGTTAAATGGGTATCGTTGATGGTACTGAAAAGTGCCCACCCATGATTATTCCTGATGAACAAAATACGCTAGTTACAACATACAATCCAGCTTATGGAGTATGGATCCAAAAGAACCAATTGATTATGAGTTGGATGTTAACATCTCTGACTAAATCACTAATTACCTTGGTGGTCGGTCGAACTACAGTTCAAGCAGTCTGGGAGATACTTGCTAAAACCTTTGCATCGCATTCTCGCACTCGAATCCTTCAACTGAAGATCCAACTACAGAATATCAAACAAGGATCCGCCTCCATCACCGAGTACATTTAAAATATCAATACTGTCTCCGACAACGTTACGGTTATTGGACATAGGATTTCTGATGCCAACCTTGTCATGCATGTCTTGGATCGGCCTATAACTCATTTGTTCCTACCAGCATAACCCGCATAGATGATATCTTTCTTAAAGACCACATGGCATGCTCCTTGCACACGAGAGTCTCTGCCAACAACAAGATAAGAATCTCGACACTACTCCCTTTCCGTCAGTTAACACCGCAACCATGGGTCATGGAGGTTTTTCTTCAGATTACTCTCAACTTAGCTATAATACCGAGCGCGGCGGTCGTGGTGGTTGTAATGGCCGGGGTCGCGGTCCTCCTCGATGCAAAATATGCATGATACCTGGCCACTATGGCAATAATTACCCACAACGCTTCAATCACACCTTTTCTGGCTATCCAAGAGGTGCTTCACAATTTTCTACCCATCTCAGAATGGAAGATCAGATTGGTACTATCAAGGAGCTGCACCATATGACATGCAGTCACATGAACCTCCACCATATTCCTCGTGTGGTCCAAGCGTTGCTTCCACCCTGACTCGGGGCAGCTCATCACATCATGCCAAACTACAATCAACTTCTCGCGGCGGCCCCTTAGAAAGGTACGGAACGCATAGCTAATGGTATAGGTTTGCATAATCTTAACTATAGCCACACAACAATTCCTTTGTTTTCTCGATCACTTTAAATGCCTAACGTTTTTCATGTTCCTTCCATAACAAAAAATCTCTTATCTGTTCATAAAGATAACAATGTTATTTTTTAGTTTCACCTATTTGATTGTTTTGTGAAGGATCTGAAGTCGGGGACAGTTCTACTTTAAGATCACCTTAATAAAGGACTGTACCAATTGCCTCTTTCAACTGTCTCGTCTCCTACTGCGCTTGTTGGTAAACGCCTCTATCTCCTCATGGCATGCTCGCTTATGTCATCATGCTTTAAAAACTGTAGTCAGAGTTTTCTAGTTGCATGAAGGCTAAACGCCACAAACTCTCTTTTGAATTGTTATCAACAGTGTCTTTGGCATCTTTAGATCGAATTTATTCTGATATTTGGGACCCTGCTCCTATTTTATTTCATTATGGTTTTCGCTATTATGTTATTTTTGTTGATGACTATAGCAGATTTATCTGGTTATTTCTTATACGTAATAAGTCTGATTTATTTGATATCTTTTGTCACTTTCAACGTCATGCTAAACGTTATTTCAATAGAAAAATATGTATGTTTCGTTCTGATTGGGTTGGTGAATATCAATCCCTTTATCGTTATCTAGCAATGGAGGGTATCCTCCATCATGTTTCCTACTCCCACACCCCGACGACTGTCTCCTTTCTCAATCTAAATATATTGTCGATATTCTTAAGCGATCCAAGATGACTGTTGCGCGTCCGATGTCCACACCCATGGACAATGTCACAATGACCGGTGATTTGCGTTCCCCTCCCCTCGTTGATCCAACCATATATCGCAGCATTGTGAGCGCCCTTCAATATGTCACCATCACTCGTCCCGATATCTCCTTCACAGTTAACCGGGCCTGTCGGCATATGCACGCTCCCGCTGAGCACCATTGGTTGCTCGTCAAGCGCATTATTCAGTATCTTCAAGGTACACATTCTCATGGTCTCCTTCGCTATCGTGATTCTCCGCATCATCGTATGCATTCAGTGATACTGACTGGGCTGGGAATACTGTGGATCGTCGTTCTACCAGTGGGTACGCAATCTTCTTGGGTCGCAATTTCATTTCATAGAGTTCTAAGAAACAAGCGATGGTCGCTTGCTCGAATACAGAGGCTGAATACAAAGCTCTTGCGAATGCCACGGCCAAGCTCATCTGGCTTCAATCGTTACTTCAAGAGCTTGGGTTCAATCTTTTCCAACATGTGTTGTGGTGTGATAATATTGGTGCTACTTATCTTACGGCTAATCCCATTTTTCACGCTCGTACTAAACACATTGAAATTGATTTTCATTTCGTTCGTGATGGAGGTCCCTTCTCGGATCTCCTTCAGATGTTGTCTTCCGTCGATCTCCTGGTAGATTCTGGAAGGGATCCCCTGTTGTGTGTGGGTCTCAATGGGTTTTGAGGGGATTTGGTGATTAAAGGAATTTGGACGCTAAGTACCTGCAAAGAAGTCCCGGGATGGTTTGACGCCACCGAGGACCCTCCGACGATCAAGTTAGTACTAGATCCGAGCAGCGTAATGGCTAAGTGAGTAAGAAATGGCTTACTTGACCCCTCTGTGATGGGGATTTATATAGCGGTGATGGCACGCAGCAGGCGCGAGAATCTCGCCAGCAGTTACGCTCCTGACGTCACGCCCACGTAGAGAGCGGATCGCCCATTAATGGGGACTGTGGAGGCGTGGAACGTGGGATGCTGCTGGTAGAGAACCCGCGCATGGCGAGATTAGCGGAGAGGCGGTTACGCCTGTGAGCGGTGGAGCTGGTCGGAGGATCGAGGAAGACGGCCTCGGCCGGGGAGTCGGGGACGAGCGAGTGTTAGTTATATGTATGCCCTAAAGGCCATTGTTGTACATATGATGTATATTATAATGGATGCTTGGATATATATAGAGAGGACTTTCTTGCTCGATATGATAGTATGCTATCTGGTTTCACTTTATCTAAACATGTTAACGAATACAGTTTTGTGATCACGTGTTGATAAAGCCCTTAGGATATGTACTCGACTACTACGACTATGATGAGATCATACTAGTGGGGCCAGGGTAGTGAACGAGTACATCCTATAATTGTTCCTAGTCGAGGGTGTATCGAGACAAGGCATCGATACACCAGAGTAGACTAGCGTATACGCATCTTGACCCATATGATGGGCGATGGATGATCCCATATCCATTGGTGTTGGACATCAAAGATGGTGTACGGGTGCTCAGTGGAGACTGGGTACACTGAACGGACTCACCGAGAACTCCTGGATGGTATTATACCTATCGTCAGATAGCGGTTCTCCGGTGACACTGGTACAGGTTAGTTTGTAGACCCGAGATTGTCATAGAGTCTTGTGTGATTCCCACTGTGCTTTGATTTCCACCTTACCACGACCAAGAGGGCGTGCACAACGGTGGCTTTTGGGTACAGTCCCGAATCACATGGAGGCAATGAGCGATAGGAGGGGATTCGTCTCTCCCGGTATAGGGAGCTGATGTTATGCTGTGTTCGATTGGCTATAACTGGAAGTCCCTGGCCAAGGATGATATGGAGATTTACTGGTAAGCGTTATCAGTAGTTTCTCGACCTGTTATGAGCCTCACATCGACACGACTTATCGGTTACTGGAGCCTGACATTTTACTACCCCTAGACTAAATATGCAACATATCAGGCGAAGAGACCGGACTGTACGGTAGTGTTTACTGATTGGATTCACAGGAGAATGTACATGCTTCCTTGCTGATCTTCTGATCGCTCAATACCTGCGTGGGTGTTACGTTTAGCTGACCGCTTGCAGCTTGTGGGTGTTTGATATGATCATCACCTACTGCCGGCGTATTGACGAATCTTTAGAGTCCTACACAGAGGTTTCCTGACCCAGGAAAAACGGAGTAGGAGCACATATGTGATATGTACAGGACCGAGAATAATACGATATGAGACACCGTATTCTATTCTCGCGATATATGATAAAGCCGGGTCATCGGATCAAGTGTTGATTCGATGAATCGGTACATGTTTTATTAGTCGGTTATATTCGATATAACCGGATTGTCGGATCAAGTGTTGATTCGATAATTTAATGTATAATTATATATGTGATATATTACATTACATTATCTAATATTAGCTCGCTTTATTGATTCATTTTCTCACCGGATAATACATTGATATATATGTGATATATGTTAATTGTATTATTTTCTTTTGTTACAAATATATATTATATATGTGATATATAATATTGTAACAAGTTATGATTACAAATGCAACATGATTTGTGGAGATTAAACATGGTTAGGGTTTGATTTGGGTTGGCTTTTTCATGAAGGTTCTAGAAGCTTTATTTTTGTTTTAAGCAAAGATATTTTATGTTGATATTTTGGAGATATTATTTAACCCAACCAAAACCCTTAACTCTAGTCAATTCTCTACATGAGTTAATACTTGATATTATTAACTCAAGGTTGTTTTGTAACCATAGTAACAATTTCATTATTCATCACAAAAGACTTCATCTTCTTCTTCCTCCTTGAAAATCTTTCTAGCTTTTGGTTTTGTGATGATTTAGTGTGAGAATTTGAAAATAAAAGAGAGCTAAATTCCTACTTCATCATCCTCATCTATTCTAACCACTTAGATTAGGGTGTTCACTTCTCTAATACTTGATTAGAGAAGTGAGAGCTTGAGTTAAAGATTCTTCAAGGTAGATCATTTTCGAAAAGGAAGACTTCAAGCAGGCCTGGATCATTCGGCTTGTGAAGACTCTCTTGAGTCCGGGGGATCATGGATCGCGGCGAAGGGACTACTACTCGGAGCTTATGAAGCGAAGGAGCGGACTACAAAGGTTGTAATCCCTCTCTCTTAGATGTAAAGTTGTTTACATGCAAGTTTAACCTAATTCTCTAGTTAAGATCTTGGTTAGGATTTGTTTAGCACCCCAAAATTTTTAAAGTAGCATATTTGATGTTTGCCAAAACCTTCTCAAGATGCTATACTAACCCTAGAGCGAGAGGGCCGTGGAGTCTTGGCCTTGTGGCAGCTCGGGGCGAGCTGAGGGGCCGAGGAAGCCAGTCTGCGGGGAGCCCCTAGGAGGGCTAGTTTGTGATTGCAAGTCAGGTAAAGAGGAGGCCTGGTCGGCCTCGATGGGTCTTTTCTTCCGAGTTATGGGACATTCCATCAGCCACGTGTCCTGATCCCAGGCGTCGCCAATATTGAGCATCGGCATCAGCCCCCCACTCTTGTCCCGACCAGCTTGTGGGCGGGTCAGGAGTGGACCACCGGGCCGCCCGGGGTGAGCTCCCTCCTAATGGTTTCGTCGGGACGCGTCCCCGGGCCGTGAGCTGTCTTTTCTGCCAGCGAATCAGGGCGAGATCTCTGCATTTAAGGAGGGTGCGCCAGTTCGTGTCGCTTTGAAGTGATGGCCCATGTGTCAAGCGTTGGTTGGCTGACGCGACGTGTGCAGACCTACGACGTCTGAAAGGGCGCGGTCCAGTGCGGGGATGACAAGTGGAGCAATCGGAGCCGTTGGACACGAGGAGGCGTGGAACGTGGGATGCTGCTGGTGGAGAACCCGTGCATGGCGAGATTCGTGGAGCGGCGGTTACGCTTGTGAGCGGTGGAGCTGGTCGGAGGATCGAGGAAGACGGCCTTGGCCGGGGAGTCGGGGACGAGCGAGTGTTAGTTATATGTATGCCCTAAAGGCCATTGTTGTACATATTATGTATATTATAATGGATGCTTGGATATATATAGAGAGGACTTTCTTGCTCGATATGATAGTATGCTATCTGGTTTCACTTTATCTAAACATGTTAACGAATACAGTTTTGTGATCACGTGTTGATAAAGCCCTTAGGATATGTACTCGAATACTACGACTATGATGAGATCATACTAGTGGGGCCAGGGTAGTCAACGAGTACATCCTATAAATGTTCCTAGTCGAGGGTGTATCGAGACAGGGCATCGATACACCAGAGTAGACTAGCGTATACGCATCTTGACTCATATGATGGGCGATGGATGATCTCATATCCATTGGTGTTGGACATCAAAGATAGTGTACGGGTGCTCAGTGGAGACTGGGTACACTGAACGGACTCGCCGAGAACTCCTGGATACCTATCGTCAGATAGTGGTTCTCCGGTGACACTGGTACAGGTTTGTCTGTAGACCTGAGATCGTCATAGAGTCTTGTGTGATTCCCACTGTGCTTTGATTTCCACCTTACCACGTCCAAGTGGGCGTGCAAAACGGTGGATTTTGGGTACAGTTCCGAATCACATGGAGGCAATGAGCGATAGGAGGGGATTCGTCTCTCCCGGTATAGGGAGTTGATGTTGTGCTGTGTTCGATTGGCTATAACTGGAAGTCCCTGGCCTGGGCTGATATGGAGATTTACTGGTAAGCATTATCAGTGGTTTCTCGACCTGTTATAAGGCTCACATCGAGAATAATACGATATGAGATACCGTATTCTATTCTCGCGATATATGATAAAGCCGGGTCATCGGATCAAGTGTTGATTCGATGAATCGGTACATGTTTTATTAGTCGGTTATATTCGATATAACCGGATTGTCGGATCAAGTGTTGATTCGATAATTTAATGTATAATTATATATGTGATATATTACATTACATTATCTAATATTAGCTCGCTTTATTGATTCATTTTCTCACCGGATAATACATTGATATATATGTGATATATGTTAATTGTATTATTTTCTTTTGTTACAAATATATATTATATATGTGATATATAATATTGTAATAAGTTATGATTACAAATGCAACATGATTTGTGGAGATTAAACATGGTTAGGGTTTGATTTGGGTTGGCTTTTTCATGAAGGTTCTAGAAGCTTTATTTTTGTTTTAAGCAAAGATATTTTGTGTTGATATTTTGGAGATATTATTTAACCCAACCAAAACCCTTAACTCTAGTCAATTCTCTACATGAGTTAATACTTGATATTATTAACTCAAGGTTGTTTTGTAACCATAGTAACAATTTCATTATTCATCACAAAAGACTTCATCTTCTTCTTCCTCCTTGAAAATCTTTCTAGCTTTTGGTTTTGTGATGATTTAGTGTAAGAATTTGAAAATAAAAGAGAGCTAAATTCCTACTTCATCATCCTCATCTATTCTAACCACTTAGATTAGGATGTTCACTTCTCTAATACTTGATTAGAGAAGTGAGAGCTTGAGTTAAAGATTCTTCAAGGTAGATCATTTTCGAAAAGGAAGACTTCAAGCAGGCCTGGATCATTCGGCTTGTGAAGACTCTCTTGAGTCTGGGGGATCATGGATCGCGGCGAAGGGACTACTACTCGGAGCTTATGAAGCGAAGGAGCGGACTACAAAGGTTGTAATCCCTCTCTCTTAGATGTAAAGTTGTTTACATGCAAGTTTAACCTAATTCTCTAGTTAAGATCTTGGTTAGGGTTTGTTTAGAACCCCAAAATTTTTAAAGTAGCATGTTTGATACTTGCCAAAACCTTCTCAAGGTGCTATACTAACCCTACAGTGGTATCAGAGCCAAGTTAGAGCATTAGGCGACGTGCAGACGAAGTTAAAAGTCCGATCGAACTCCGAAACATCATTCTGGACCCCCTCTCTAGAAATTTTTTAAAAATTTGGTTTTTTCCGTACTAAAAATACTCAGAAAATTAAGCAGGGAATTCTAAGGATTATTGTGAAATACGAACCCCTAATTCCCTCAAGTCGCCACGGAACCGCGGTAGTAATATGCTTTGCGCGGCGGTTCCGCGGCCGTACTTTGGAATTAGGGACTCGTATTTGTAGGTAATATCCACAGGTATTACTACATGCTTCTGGGAATTTTTAATCTTACTCAAGAGTTGAGTTTTCTGGAGATCTTTTGTATTCGTTGATTCGATCGGAAAGTTTAACTTCATTTAGTTTTCCGGATATTTTAGAACGTGTTAAAATGTTCGAACGGATATCAATAACTCACTTTTTCCCGACATGAAAAACTTTCAAGTGTTGAATTTTTCTTGAGTTTAAAACTTTCGGAAAAATATGCTAGCGTATCTGTGGACCCTCTAGAAGAACGTAACTTTAACTCGATTATGTGACTGTCAAAACTGCCACTGAACCCTAGGGTTTGTGGTAGTTTAGCGTTGCCACATGTGAGGCGTTGGTTTGACCCTTCTACGGCCGGTTCATTGGGGCTGTGACATGTTCTGGGATTTTTGAACTCCGCTCAAGTGTTGAGCTATTTGGGAATCTTGGGTGTTTTTTTATTCGATCGGAAAGTTTAACATTGTCTATTTATCTAGAATTTGGCCGTAAGCGTAGTATGTGGTGTATCGCCGGTTTCGTTTCTATACATTAACGACAATCGGGATATGCATACTTGCTTACGTTGATGATATGAGATATTATGTGTTGCTGTGATATATTATATTAGATCGTCGTGTTCTGAATAGCCGGGAGTTTTATGTGAGATGGGGTTTTTTATTTTCATTCATGTAAAATTCATTTGTATGTAATATTCTTTTATTGGGGCACTTCCGGGTTGAGGTTGATGTCACCATTGTATATTATTTACTTTTCCGCGTTAGGATAGACCCAAGGAAGAGAGCACAAGTAACCGGGTTCTAGGGTCCAGTGGGAGGCCATCTCGAGGAGTCGAGACCTGATCTCCTAACCCTAGAATTGGCAGGGTTACTTGCCGCTCTCGTAGGGGTCTAGGGATGTGGGTTTGGTTATTCATCGTGACTGTGGAATCCGTGTTTTATACAGGCTCGAAATAAAACACGGACGTCCTAATATATCCAATATTTCATATGTTATCTTCTGCTGTAATGTTCTGTGATGAGATCATATCACTGCCTGAGATGAATGCTTATACTATATATATATATATATATATATATATATGATATATAAATATTATTGCTTTCATTTCTTCTGTGATGCTTAGGAAGCATAATTGATGGGATTTATTAATGAGATTAATAAAAGAAAAGAAACCTAAAAGATGTTGTAGAATCAAAACTTTATAAAAAGGTTAGCTACAGTTTTACTTTGCATAGCGGTATATATGATATACCCTGCACCTTATTCGATGAGGAAAGAGCCGAGATCCCTTCACTGGGAGTGACCTCTTTAGTAAAACTGGCAGATGCTACAAACTCGCGGTTTAGTTTTTGATTGCTTCTATAGTTCTTGCTTTGCATAGTGGTATATATGATATACCCTGCTCTTTATTCGATGAGGAAAGAGACGAGATCCCTTCACCGGGAGTGACCTCTTTAGCGAAACTAGAAAAGCCTCAAAAACACTCCTTTTCAAAATCACTTATTTCTACAACGATATCAAGTTCATTACGTTCATGGTTTTTCTGAAAAAAACCTGCGTAGCCCTCCGTCATTTCAGATAAGTACTACTTAGTATTCGTGGTATATTTGTTGACTATGTTAAGACGTAGTGTGCAGTAGCTAATTAGTGCTTATCTGATAAAACATGAGATGTGATTGGATTAGGGTAGTTCTACGACTTTGTTGACTATATTAAGGGTCGTACAGGTGGGTTTAATTCAATCGGGAAATGACGAGTTGAACTTGGCTAGCAATTATAATTTGTTGACTATGTTAAGGTCATAAGTTGCTAGGGGCAAAAGCATTATTGGGAATTTCAAGAGTTGAAATTTGCAATGAGATTGCATACCTCCTATGAGATAGTTGGATCCCGATACCCACTGCGAGTAAGAGTTACTCCTCGGAGAATTTTACACAGGACAATTAGCCGATCAAGTAGGTGTCTATAAAGGTGTTAACGGGGTTATACCTCTGGAAAAACGAGGTTTATTTTAATTAGGTACGTGCGAAAGCATGGGGAACCTCCCTCAAGTACCAACACTGATCTGGCTGAAAGATTGGCGAACTTGTAAGGTGTAATTAAACCCGGCTAATCTTACCTTTTAGGGTTTGAAAGAAGATTTGATAAAAACAGTGGGAGACATCCTGATTGGATAAGATAATAACTAATCTAATCTTGCAAGAGCATACGCTAAAATGTTTTCTTCTCTCTCTCCAGGTAGCGACCATGTCAGGCCTTAATCAAGATAATAATATGGATGTATTGACTGAACCCGCTTATTATACTGAGCAGGGGAACCTCGGTCCCGTTCTTTCTTATAAGTGTTATAAGACTGAGCAGGGAATAGGAGAATATCTGGATTCTCATGCCACCCAAACGAAGAATAAGTATATTGATGCATCTTCTTCAGGTGTGTTTGTTATCGATAACTGTTTCTCAGTTCACTCTACGTCCTGGGTATTAGATACCGGATCGGGATCCCATATATGTAATATATTACATGGGCTACGAAAAGGTAGAGAACTGGGAATGGGTGATCATTCCGTAAGAGTAGAGAATGGTACAGATATTGCAGCCAAAACTGTTGGCGAATATCACCTTGTATTACCAAGTAGTAATACATTGATTCTGAACGAGTGCTATTATATACCGAACATGATGTGAAACATTATATCAGTTTCTTTATTAAGTAAAGAAGGATATAATTTTGTAATACAGGATAATGTTATGAACATCTTCCTAATTCAAAAGTTGATTAGATCAGGCTCGTTACATAATGGCATATACGTTCTCAATCAAACTACAGTCCTTAATATACAAAATACACACAAGAGGAAAAGTTCAGAACTGAACGAATCCTTCTTATGGCATTGTAGACTAGATCATATCTATGCGGCACGGCTAGCTAAGTTACATAAGGATGGATATTTGAATCCGTTCGAATTATCATCTTATGAAACTTGCCATTTATGTCTCAAAGGCAAAATGACCAAAACTCCGTTTAGTGGACACGGAGAAAGAGTTACGGAACTCTTGGGACTGATACATAGTGATGTATGTGGTCCCATGTCTACACATGTCAGGAACGGTTCTTCCTATTTCATTACATTCGCTGACGATCTTTCAAGATACGAACATGTGTTCCTGATGAAATACAAGTCTGAAGCTTTTGAGAAATTCAGGGAATATAAGCACGAACTAGAAAACCAAACGGGTAAAAGTATTAAGATCCTTCTATCTGATCGAGGAGGAGAATACTTGAGCAATGAGTTTCTGGATTATCTAAAAGAGAATGGGATTCTCTCTCAGCTTACTCTTCCTTATACACCACAGCGTAACGGTGTATCGGAACGGAGGAATCACACCCTATTAGATATGGTGCGCTCTATGATGAGCAATGCTGAGTTACCTATTTCCTTTTGGGGTTATGCGCTTGAGACAGCAGCATACCTATTGAATCAAGTTCTGTCTAAATCTGTACCTACCACACCATATAAGATATGGAGTGGGAAGAGACCGTATCTTAAACGAGTTAAGATATGGGGTTGTCCGGCCTATGTCAAAAGGCAAAATCCGGACAAACTCGAGGCATGATCAGTTCTTTGTAAGTTTGTGGGATATCCTAAGAATTCCCAAGGATATTTTTTCTACCACGTTGAAGAACAAAAAGTGTTTGTTTCTCAATACGCCACCTTTTTAGAAAAGGAATTTCTTGCAAAAGAAATTAGTGGCAAAGAGATAGAGCTGGAAGAAGTTCCAGCACCACAAACTATAACTGAAGATTTAGTAGAACCAGAGAATTCAGTAGTTCCCGACGAACACCAGCCTCTCCGCCGATCTAGCAGGGTTTCTCATCCACCTGAGAGATACTACGGTTTTCTCATTGATGGCGGGAGCGAGGATTGCATCATGGAAGATGATGACCCGACTAGTTTCGAGCAGGCCATCATGAGTGGGGACTCTGTGAAGTGGCTGGATGCAATGCGGTCTGAGATGGAATCCATGTATACCAACAAAGTATGGACTTTTAGAAGTTGTTCCTGAAGGGGTAAAACCCATTGGGAGCAAATGGATTGTTTCCTGATTTAAAATCAGGAAAGCTTCTGGGAAAAGCTTCAGAAGAGGGTCACGTGCTTACACGTGACTAGCGGTCACGTGTTGGCACGTGACACCTAAGCACATCATCAGGGCAAGTCCAGTTTCCTGACTACGTTGAAGAAAAGGGGCTTCAGAAAGAGTCACGTGCTCCCACGTGACCCGGGTCACGTGGCGACACGTGACATTTAAATGCAAGCAACAAAAGGCACACCAGTTCCCTGATCAAGTCAAGGAAAAGGCTTCAGAAGAGGTCACGTGCTTCCACGTGACCAGGGTCACGTGATGCCATGTGACGTTCAAGACAGCAGACTCGTTCTCCAGTTGAACCAAGGAAGGGAGAGTTCAAACAAGGGTCACGTGCTCACATGTGACCAGGAGTCACTGTTCCCCTCCGAACGGCGGCCTGCGACGTTGGGACGTCACGTAACCTGGGGTTCGGGGCAGATGCTATTTGGTTTTTATCCGTCCACCTCTCCGAAGATGCCAAGTTGATTTATGGCACCGTGTATCGAAGGTTTAGACGGATGCGGCCGATGTAGCAGACTTTGTCAGATTCCCCCTCAGGGTGAGGGGTTTTTGATTGTGGGGACGCTCTTCCCTGCAGGCGCAAGCCCCTGCAGTTAATTACACTATCGCGTTGCGATAACAACTTTCTCCTTCTCCAGAATTTCACTTCGTGTCGTGTATGTTTATTTTATTTGTGGTTGCCCGTGGATTGTATACGGAGACTTAGTGATGTCGTCGCCCGTAGGACGTGGATTAGTCCAAATCCGTGTTTGCTTAGATTTGAGTTTGGTGTTTTTAGTTTAAGGATGCATTGGTCGCGTTGCGACTAAGATCAACTTAAACGTTCATCGAGGATACGCTAGTCCTGTTTTGGACTAAGATCGACCTGACGTAGTGATTGATTTAATTATCCGGCCGTCGGGACTCGTCACCTTTCTGACGTCATTGAGGGATTACAACGACATATGTCTGAGGAGTTCCGAGATGTACCCTTGAACCAAAGTTGGTTTGGGATTTCATTGTTTATTTAGATGTCTAAGGACACGTTAACCGTATTTGGGGTTAAGATCAACTTAGGCGGGACCGTTTAGATCCGACAAAAGAGCGTTTGGGCCCTATTATGTCAGTTTAGGGATGTAGCGGTCCATATTCCAATTTAGGGACGTGGTGGTCCATTATTAGTTTAGGGACGTTTCGGTCCGATTTTAGTTTAGGGACGTTTCGGTCCGTCACCAGTTTAGGGACGTAGTGGTCCGTCATTAGTTTAAGGACGTCTCGGTCCAATATTAGTTTAGGGACGTTTCGGTCCGATATTAGTTTAGGGACGTTTCGGTCCGATTTTAGTTTAGGGACGTTTCGGTCCGTCACCAGTTTAGGGACGTAGTGGTCCGTCATTAGTTTAAGGACGTCTCGGTCCAATATTAGTTTAGGGACGTTTCGGTCCGTCGTCAGTTTAGGGACGTAGTGGTCCGTCATTAGTTTAGGGACGTTTCGGTCCGATATTAGATGAGTGGTCGTTGGGACTCGTTACCTCTCTGACGTCGCTGAGGAATTACAACGACAGATGTCAGAGGAGTTCGGAGATGTACCCTCGAACCGGTCATGACTTGGTTTATGAGGGGCATTTAATTTAAGGACTTACAGCCAGGATTGGGTTAAGTCCAATTTTTATTTTAGGCTTTACCAGATTAGAAGAATCAATCTAAACAGGGCTTTGCCCCTTTCATTATTTTACAAGTCTGATTTGGGCCAGGCCCTTCTAATTAATGAGTTACAAGGACTCAGGAATTCTCCAAACAGGGCCTTGCCCTTTTTATTTATTTTTTTTTTTCTGCAATTGGGCTAGGCCCTTTTAAATAATGAGTTTCAGAAACTCAAGAAGTTTTTACAAACAGGGCTTTGCCCTTTTATTGTTCTGTAATTTAGTTTGGGCCAGGCCCATTTGAATAACGAGTTTGCAGAAACTCAGGAATTTTTCCAAACAGGGCCTTGCCCTTTTATTATTTCAATTTAGTTTGGGCCGGGCCCAAAACAAGGGGTTGCAGAAACCCTAGAAATCTTCAGATTGAAGAACACAAGTGCATGGCACTTTGATTTGAATTTGGATCAAAGGAAAACAAGTTCTTGTTTTTTCCTGATCATACAGAACCGAGGGTTCATATTAAGTGCAAGGCACTATTCATTATTTTTTTATTTATATATTTTTTTTTTAGAACCAGGGGTTCCTATCAAGTGCAAGGCACTATTTATTTTCTTATTTTCTGTTCTTCAGAAATTTTACCTTCTTTTTTTTTGTTCTTGATTAATTTTCAAGAGCTCTCTTTTTTCAGAAGCTTTTTCCCTCTCTCGATGATGATTGATTCTCTGATGCCCTTTGAATGAGGCCTGGGGTCTTATTTATAGTGCCCACCAATTTGTTGGATTTGTTAACAAAATCTTTCCTGAATAATTTTGGGAATTTTCCCACCATTGGATCTCTGATCCGAGGGTTCCTGTTTTACAGGAGAACAGAAAAGATTTATCTAAATCTTCATTCAGTTGCTGCGCAACTCATCAGCGTGTGACACGTGTCACGCATCCGTGCGCTTGCGCAACTGCGCAGACACGTGTCGCGCATCCGAAAGCTTGCGCAGTTGCAATTGCGCAACTGCGCAGACACGTGTCGCGCATCCGAGCGTTTGCACAGCTGCGACTACGCAACTGCGCAGACACGTGTCACGCATCTGTTTGCTTGCGCAAACACGTGTCACGCATCTGTGCGTTTGCGCAGCTGCGACTGCGCAACTGCGCAGACACGTGTCACGCATCTGTGCGCTTACGCAGACACGTGTTGCACATCGGTGCGTTTGCGCAGCTGCGACTGCGCAACTGCGCAGACACGTGTCACGCATCCGTGCGCTTGCGCAGACACGTGTCGCGCATCCGTGCGCTTGCGCAGTTGCGATTGCGCAACTGCGCAGACACGCGTCGTGCATCCATGCGCTTGCGCAGACACGTGTCGCGCTGCCATGCATTTGCGCAGTTAAGTCTTTAATTTTGTTTTCTGAAGAGCCTTGCTCTGATGGGACGCACTGTCTCGGGCGTTACGCTGCCGAATTGGTTTCTGCCACGTGGCAAATTGCGCACTGCGCACCGAAGCGTTGCTTCAAATTTTGAATTTTCAAAATTCAGTAGAGCCTTGCTCTGATTGGGGGAAACAAATGCCCCCCCACCGTTGTGCTGACGTGGCGCCACGTGAGCGCAACGGTGGTAAGATCCTAGCCGTCGGATCAAGGGGCTAGTTGAAGGGGCGCAAGCGCCTATAAATAGGACCCTTGGTCCTTGGTAATTTTCTTACTGTTCCTTCGAGAATTTTACTCCTCAGAGCCTTGCTCTTTTTTGAGAATTTCTAGAGCCTTGCTCTCGTTCCTTTGAACTTCAGAACTCAGAATCACTTTTAGGTAAAATTAAATTAATTTAATTTAAATTTTAATTCACAGAGCCTTGCTCTTGTAGATCTTCGATCTAAAGAAAACCCCAGAGCCTTGCTCTTGAGATCTTTGATTCAAAGAAAACCCCATTGGGATTTCTTCAACAGAGCCTTGCTCTTGCGATTCCTTAAGAACTTCCAAGTTCTATCCTTAGAACCATTCTAGGTAAATTAAATTAATTTAATTTAAATCAAACTTAATTAACAGAGCCTTGCTCTTATAGATCTTTGATCTAAAGGAAACCCCTTTGGGGTTTCTTCAACAGAGCCTTGCTCTTATAGATCTTTGATCTAAAGGAAACCCCTTTGGGGTTTCTATTCACAGAGCCTTGCTCTCAAAAATTTGCAGAGACTCTGTTCTTAGGTTTTAACCCATGAACAGAGCCCTGCTCACAGATCAACTAGAAAACTTTTTAAAAGTTTCCATGGATCTTTAAGACCCCAAAATTTTAATTCTTAGGAGTTGTGAATTTTTATTACTGCTACAGAGTTAGGCTCTTTTTTAAGAAATTTTATTCTTTTGAAACAGGAGTTTGACAAATGTCACTCTGTGACAGAGCTTTGCTCTGAAAAGAGGAGATCTTCTCCTTGTCTCTAGGGGTCCCCCCCAATGAGGATATTCTCTTGGGAGTTCTTTTTATTGACTGATAGTCTCATCCAATGGTGGGATTGTCTCATCAAATGATGCGCCGTCATCTTGATTTTGTGGGTCCCCCTTTGGTCCCCTACCCTCTGCATCACAGTGTGGAGCAAGATTTTTATTTATTATTATTTTTTTTATCATTATTTTTTTTTAATGTTTAAACGCCAGGCCACTAATGATATATATATATTTTATGCAGGAAAGATGTCTGACGACTTGTCTTTTCCCTTCGTTCGCTCAGAAGGAGGGTTCCCACATGCACCAGTGGACCGGGTAGTGTTTGCTTTGATTAAAGATCGTGATCCTGAGTGCAAACATCTCCACCTATAGGGAAGGTGGTATAGCCAAATCATCCAGGGTCGTCGCAGTTTTAGTTCCGCCTCGCCCTCCGAACCTATAGTTACGATCCCCTATGCGGATAAACCCCCGGTGGAGTATGCCGTGGAGGTTAAAAATTGGAATTCGGACGACCTTCTCCAGCCTGCAATCGGCGCTATTCCGGTACAGCCGCCGCCGGCCATAGATATCTTAGGAAGGCGAATCTGTCAGGGTGAAGCACGCCCTTGGGGACAGGCTTACAATATTGGATTAAATCCGCGACCGCTTGCTGGATACCTGCCATGGGCCCGGTACATTTTAGCGGCGAAAAGAGCTCACCTGACGAAGATAGGTCTATATTCCGCCGTCTACGTCTCGCTTTTCGAGTATCCTACTCCTCCAACGTGGTAGACAAAGGCCTTCATCGAACAATGGAATATCCCCACGCATACTTTCCTGGCAGCGGATAGGGAAGTTTCAATTTCTCTAGAGGAATTCGTTGAGCTTTCTGGTTTACCGGCGAGGGGGGAGCACTACGAAGAGTTGCTTCCTCCTGATGAGTACGTCTTTGCCACCAAGCAAGTGGTACTCGACTTGACTCCGGAAAATGCCATCCAGCATCAGCATCCGGGCCTGGTGAGGGTGTTGGAGATTTACGAGGAGCTTCATTTGGAATTGGGCGACCGAGGAGTTAGTTTTGCGGACTTCATTGCTCGTTTTATTCGCCCGGAATTTTTATCAGAGCAAGGTGAGAAGTTCGCCCAACTTGCTGATCCTTTTGGTTTCGGCCTGGACCGCCGACCTTCATCGGAAATTGATCAGCGAAGTTTTTACCTTCCCGGTACTGCTAGCGTTCCTTTCTCAGAGATCGCCGTTCCTGGCATGGATGAGGAGACCTTCTTCATCGGGTTCTTAGGTCTGTGGCTGTGCAGCTTCGCGCTTCCCATGCACCCACGCCTCATGAGGTCTTCTGTCTTTTACCCGGCGCATCAAATGGTGGCCGGTCTACAGTTATCAGTGGGGATCGCCGGGTTGGCTCACCTCTACAATGGACTTAGCGTAGCGGCGGACGCTAATGAACCTGGGGTGCAGCCTGCTAACTTCCCGATGCATTACTTCACATCTTGGATGGAGCTGCATGTTCGAGGAGTGTTTGGCGCCCACAAAACTCCTCCATTCTTTGAGAAATTCATATTTCCAAGAATCATACGATTGATCGGGGCTTCCATCGTGTTTGCACCTCCGCGGGAGTCTAGGGGACTGCTTCTGCGTTCGCATCTAGTCGGGGCAAAGACCTCTTTTGTGGATAAGGTCATCACCATGGGTTCCGAGACCACTAAGTCGGTGGTGTCGCTGCGTGATGACTTCAAGGGCGGTGTCTCCGTGTTGAAGGCTCGGGAAATCCTCCACCTTTATTCCATTCGGCCGGGTTACTTGGTATTTAGGCAGAATGAAACGGCCCTCTTCATGAGGTATAACCCGCATCGATTTGCCCGGCAATCGAGTTATAACCAAGGAGTCCCGTTGGAAGCCTTCTTGGGAACACCTGCAGTCGGTCCAGAGGGAGTACGGAATGCGATGCATCACTTCATCCGGCTCAATACAGGCTCCTACTTTTTCATCAGTGAGCCCAGCTGTACCCCCAAGATACTCAATTCGTATGTGGCTTGGTACGCGCACGCGATGGGCCCAATTATCTTGATGGAGAAACGTCTACTGGTCGATCGTAGGGCTGCGCCTCCCGGCGGCAATCGCAAGGCTCCATTGCAGCCCAGGGTTCAGGTTATCCCTCCGACGAAAGAGGCCGGAGCTGATCGACCACGCGTGTTGGCCCCTCCGCGTGGATTGCCACTGCCTACTACGATGGATGCCCCAACGGCGCCCCGTGCTCCGACAGAGACGGTTAAAGCGGCATCGCCGGAGTCGGGTGCAGGAGCGGACATCGGGACTCGCCGCCCGAAAGTGACTGCCAAAACTGGCAAGCGCAAAACTGCTCCGGGTGGATCCAAGGCTGGTGAACAAAAGAAGAAGAAGTCCACCTTATCCCTCGACGCGATTCTTAACTTAGAGCCCGCGGCTCATTCTGCCGAGACTATATGTGAATACGGCAGCAACGAGGGTTTCGTGGTGGATCCTGCGGACACCAACCTAGCCGCCGCCATTGCGAATCAGAGCGATCGGCGAGGCTCGAAGCGATGCTGAGCAAACTCGCTGAGTCCGGTAATCATCAGACGCCTTATTTGTTATCTCATTGCACTCTATATTGTTACATTTAACTAACTTTTGCTCCCTTTCTTAACAGGTATCTCCACTGAAGATGCTATCGCTGCATCCTTGAAGACCTTCTAAGAGGAGGAGAAGAAACGAGCCCTGGCAAGCGTCGGTATGTTTTATCCCTTTCTCTTTTATAAGGAAAGTTTGTTGTCTTTTTACGATAGTCGACCTGATCTTCTCTTGTTTCTTTACAGGGGTGGTATTAATCGGCGCAAGGACCCTTCCCAAGCCCGTCATCGAAGTCCCAGCTCCGTCGAAGCTGCCGCAAGAGCCTCGGCTTGATGCAACAACGAGGGATGCTCTGAAAAATCTGGAGGCATCCCTCTACACGGATGAGGAGGCTTCGCTCAAGGAAGCTCTGATGGCATCTGTCTCATCGGCTCAAGAGGAACGGAAGCGGTCCAGACGCGAGGCTAAGGCGCGCAGAGCTGCTCTGGCCGCAGGGGCGGGCCCCAGCACTGTTCCTCGCGCTAGTACTCCTTCTGAAGAGCCCCCTGTGGCCCTGTCTACCGCTCGTCGGCAAGTTGCGCGCGCGGTTCGGAACGCCAATGATAAATCCGCTTCAGGTAGTACTCCTTTCCGAGCCTTGTTGTATGACTTGTAAAACTATTGGCTTATACATATCTCATCTTGCAGGGTCAAGTCCAACTGAGGGGGAGGCGGAGACGACCGTCGAACCCAAGGGAGCGGAAGAAGCGGTACTCGCCGAACCCGACCCGACAGTGGACAACTTTATCGGGGCCGTGGGGACTGGAACCGAGATTAAGGAACCTACCGCGGAGAAAGTCATTGATGCCGTACCCGAAGCGGTGGCAGATGATATGATTGTCTCGACCGAGCCGTAGGCGGTAGAGGGCGAGGTACTTGAGGCTGGGGACCTCGTGGTGCCGGTGGACGGGGCAGCTGTAATCGCTGATCCTGAGGGAGCAGCAGGTGAGGCGGCCATGATTCCTGAGGACGAGCTAGGCGCTCCTTCTCAGGAATCTGGCAATGTTCCTATCTTGGCCCTCCCTGTCTATGGTTCCCCACCGCCTGCAGAGCTTGAGAGCATAACAACGGTTCCCCTTGAGTCAGGTGATGAAGCTACAGGCGGTGGTCTTCCGTCAGTGGAGGAGGGGACCGCCTCAGTTTCTGCTGGCAGCTCGTCAGGTAAAAATTTTATCACCAGCATTCCCCCCCTTTTTTTTGTATATATCTTGTGATCTCTTCTAACGAATTTGTTCTTGCAGGTGCGGCCAGTACCGATGCTCCACTGCTCGAGGGGGCACCGTCAACTACTGCTTTGGCAGTAGTCACCTCTCCGTCTTCCCTTGTGCCGTCACGGATGTTGGAAGGTATGGATTTACGACTCATGCATTAATCTTTCAAAAATGCAGCTTTTGTACTAACGTTACACCATTGTGCCTTTGCAGGAGTGCTTTTTGATCACTTGTATCAAGTGTTGCTCCCGCACTTTTCTTTCCCGTCCGAACTCGCTTCTCCTTCTAGTGGCGCCGGTAATATCTTTATTTACTTCTTTTTTCTAGCAATGGGATGATTTCTGACTTTTCCTTTTCTTTATTGTAGTTCCACAAATCGAAGGAGGGGATGTAAGCCCCGTCGCGCTACCGGCCCTTCCGGCTCTGCCGTCCGTTGCTGCTGGTATAGTAGATCTCCTTTTTGGTAATCCTTTAACATCTTTTGAACCATCGCTTAACCCTGTTTGTTTTGCAGCTATTGTTCCGGTTCCGGTCCCCTTCGAGGCTCGCGTCCTTTTACCGGCAGGCCCCTTTCTGAGACGTCCGTCTTCAAAGGGTGCGGTGATGAGTCTAGGCATGCTGAGCGGGTATATTGAAGAGCTCAGCATGGACGCTCTCCCTTCTGCTGTCGATTTCGCTGCAGATGTTAACCCAATGTTAGCGGCGCTCGTAACTTTTCATGACGAGGGCGTCGTTGAATCTTGGGTTAACCACTGCAGGGAGATCGAGGCCTGCTTGTATCGGCTGGAGTTGACGCGTCCTGCTCCCGAAGTTTTAGCTCTGAGCGCCCAACGCACAACTTGGCTCGAGCAAAGCACTTCGCACTCCCGCCACTTGGAGCAAGAAGCAGCTCGGAGACTAAGGGAATGCCAAAAGACCTCAAACGAAACGGCCCATCTGCGCGCTGAGGTTGAGGCAAATGCTGCCCAAGTGAAGACTATCTTTGAGGGTCTCCTGGGGCGCATCTCCCACGGGCTAAACTTAAAGCGGAAGCTTGACGTGGCTGAGCGCAATGTCCCCAGTCGGGAGGCCGCTTATCAGGGCGTGAGGGAGCAGCTTGCAGTGGTCTTGCGGCAACGAGCCCAAGTGGAGGCAGAGCTGGCGGTGGTAGCCGATCAAGAGAAGGCATGGAAGGACGTCTGCGAGCGATTGCTGCACCTATGCAAGACGCTTCCTTCCCAATAACTGCCATTGTATCAATATACTTGTAATTTTCTTTTTTGAATAAGATGTATACATTCTTTATTCTTTTATACGATTCGCCATGTACTTGATTGAGTTAATAAATAAAGATACACATTTTTTGCAATGTCTTGTATTATTTCTTTGCTTTCTCCCTTCTCTTATTATCAGCATGCTGTCTTGATAAACATGTTTGACAGGTAACAGAGTAAGCATTTTGGTTTCTTCAAGATATAACGATGGCTTAGGCCGCAGGTTCAGATCTGCCGCCTAAGACTTTTCAATTCTATGAGCCGTGAGGGTCTCATAGAGATTTTTCTCCCTACGGATCGAGAGGATCTCATAGGTGGATTTTCTCCTTAGGAATCGTGAGGATTCCTAAGTGTGGTTTTCTCTCATAGGTCGAAAGGATCTTATGAGAGAATTTCTCCCTCTTACGAGTCGAGAGGGCTCGTAAGCGGTTGTTTCCCTCTTTGTCGAGAATCGACTTCAGAGAGTGAGACCCGTGAATAGTATGCAAGAGACCATTTAGGGTTGACCTGCAGGATCCCATTGCCCTTCTTACGAGTCGAGAGGGCTCGTAAGCGGTTGTTTCCCTCTTTGTCGAGAATCGACTTCAGAGAGTGAGACCCGTGAATAGTATGCAAGAGACCATTTAGGATTGACTTGCAGGGTCCCATTGTTCAGGAAGCAAGTTTTTGAATCCTTACTGCCCGAGATGTGAGTCAGAAAAGCTCTCGTCACGGAGTGTTTGTATCCGTGAGTTGAGAAGTTTTGCGAGGGATTATTTGTTTCCCAAGCGCCAAGGATTATTTGTGTCCTTGGGGTTTGAAACGAGTCGATGGTTCCCACGGAGGCGCTGGTGGCTCTGCGAGTCGACGTGGATCAGAAGGCTCTCGTCAAGGAGTGTTTGTATCCGTGAGTCGAGGAAATTGCTGGGATAATTTGTTTCCCAAGCGCCAAGGATTATTTGTGTCCTTGGGGTTTGAAACGAGTCTATGGTTCCCACGGAGGCGCTGGTGGCTCCGCGGGTCGACGCGGATCAGGAAGCTCTCGTCAAGGAGTGTTTGTATCCGTGAGTTGAGAAGTTTTGCGAGGGATTATTTGTTTCCCAAGCGCCAAGGATTATTTGTGTCCCTGGGGTTTGAAACGAGTCTATGGTTCCCACGGAGGCGCTGGTGGCTTCGCGGGTCGACGCGGATCAGGAAGCTCTCGTCAAGGAGTGTTTGTATCCGTGAGTTGAGAAGTTTTGCGAGGGATTATTTGTTTCCCAAGCGCCAAGGATTATTTGTGTCCCTGGGGTTTGAAACGAGTCGATGGTTCCTACGGAGGCACTGGTGGCTCTGCGGGTCGACGCGGATCAGGAAGCTCTCGTCAAGGAGTGTTTGTATCCGTGAGTCGAGGAATTTGCTGGCTTCTTCGGTTGAAATGAACCGTTGAGGTTTGGCTTCGTCATTCGACGGAATCCGTTGGGGAAGTATGGTTTCCTCTTTGTTTGCGCCCTTGGATTGTATACAGGGATCGATGTGATCTTAACTGTAGGGCCGAAGTTTCATCATTTCTTATTTTTGTTTTATTTTATTTCCGCGATGCTCTATCATTTCAGCTTTTATATCGCGAAGGTCGCGATTGCCCAATCATTTCGGCTATTTTTCGCGGTGCCCAATCATTTCGGCTTTTTTATTTTATCTTTACTCGTTGCTTTTTATTACGAGTTGCCCGATCATTTCGGCTATTTTGCATGCATACATTTTACTTGCTGCTTTTTATTGCAAGTTGCCTTATCATTTCGGCTATTTTGTATGCATGAGCGGCCTACTGGCTTTCGCCATAAACCTGAAATTGGGCACCGACTTCGGCATCAGCACCGCTGCAACTGGAATATTGCCAGGAGCGAATCATCATTTGCCTCTGTCGTTGTCGAGCAAAGGAGGCTTAGCGACCAGGGTTAGGGTCCTGTCGGCTAAGGCTTTTGACTTCATGAGCCGTAAGGGTTTCACGAAGTTATTTCTCCCTACAAGTCGTGAGGATCTTGTAGGTGTATTTTCTTCTTAGGACTCGTGAGGATTCCTAAGTGTTCGTTTCCTCTGTAAGTCGTAAGGATCCTACAGGAGGGTTTTCTCCTTGTAAGTCGAGAGGACTTATAAGGGTTGTTCATCATGCGAACATATCCCCAGTCTCGGATGAGACTTGATTAGGGAAATGTTTATTCGCGCCCGTGGATTGTATACAAGGGTCAATATTGAGCCACTTGTAGGGCAATATTGGAAGTTTGTGGGGGCTTGCTTAAGCACAGGTTTAGGTTTCTGTAACTTAAGACTTTCAAATCTCATGAGCCGTGAGGGTCCCATAAGAGAGTTCTCCCTACGAGTCGTGAGGATCTCGCAAGCGTATTTTCTCCTTAGGAATCATGGGGATCCCTAAGTGTGTTGCTCCCTTGTGAGTCGTAAGGATCTCACGCGGGTAGTTTCTCCTTACAGGGTCGAGAGGACCCTATAAGTGTCTTTTAACGAGGTTGCGCCCTTTCGGGTTTTCACAAACACTCGCCGGTAGCCCTGCTGTTTTTACTCACGGAGCCCTTTCGGGTTTTCATCCGTGCCCATTTTGCTTATGGACATACCGTTTTTTTTTTGTTTTTTTTTTTTTTCTTTTTTTTTTTAACGAGGTCACGCCCTTTCGGGTTTTCACGAACACTCGCCGGTAGCCCTGCTGTTTTTACTCACGGAGCCCTTTCGGGTTTTCATCCGTGCCCTTTTTGCTTATGGACATACCGTTTTATTTTATTTTATTTTTTTTTTATATATTTTTTTTACATCTCGTCAGCCTAGAGGTGCTGCGCTAGTAGTTTCAAGACGTCTCGGTCTGCTATTAGTTTAAGGACATTTCGGTCCGCCGTTGAGAGGGCTGGCTACTGTTTATAAAGCCTGAGCTTAGGAAGATAGCGAGCGGACATAGTCGTCGTCATCTATCATTGACCTAAACTAAGGCTCGTTAAGCGTAGTATTTCTTTAGGAAGCGACCGTTTATTGGCCTGAAAGGCCTTTCACCGTGCATGTCCATGAGTAGATAGGCTCCGCCCTGGTAGACCTTATCAATGATGTACGGTCCTTCATAATTTGGCTCAAATTTTCCCCGCTTGGCGCGATTGGGGACCATGGGCCTTTTGACGACTAGCACGAGTTCGCCTTGGTGGAATGTCCTCGGGCGGCTCAATCTTTCATATGAGCGCGTCATCTTTGCTTTATAAGCTTCCAAATTTTGCTGTGCTAGAAGCCGGATTTCATCAAGGGCGTCAAGCTCTTCAAACCGAAGGTGAGCATTTTCTTCGTCCGTCAACTCGTAATGGACTGCCACTCGTAGAGAGGGTAATTCTATCTCGAGGGGGAGTACTGCTTCCGTCCCAAATACCAACGCGTACGGCGTTGTGTTTGTGGCCGTTTTAAATGTAGTTCGATACGCCCAAAGCGCCTCTTGCAATCTTTCGTGCCAATCTCTCTTATTTCGTGACACCGTTTTCTTCATGATCTTCGTCAAGGTCTTGTTGAAGGCCTCAGCTAGACCGTTAGCTCGGGGGTTATAAACTGAGGAATATCTCCAGTCTATATTGTGCTGCTGTGCGAAGCGGCTAATCTTATGACTTCGGTAGGCTGGTCCATTGTCAGAGATAATCCTTCTTGGGGTTCCAAACCGGTATATGACATGCGTTTTGAAGAAATGGAGGATGTTCTCCGTTTTTTCTTCCCTCAACGGTACCGCTTCTGCCCATTTGGAGAAGTAATCAGTCGTCGCCAAGATGAAACGATGTCCCTTTGACGATGCTGGTTCGATGGGACCGACTATGTCAGTTCCCCACATTTCAAATGGCCAACTAGCCACTGTTGGATGCAGTGGATTGGGATGCTGATGGATAAAGTCCCCATGAATTTGACATGAATGACATTGCCTCGCATATTCGAGGCAATCCTGCATCATCGTGGGCCAGTAATAGCCCATCCGCTTTATCTTCAACTTCATCTTAGGGCCTGCTTGGTGGGAACCGCAGAGTCCGTCGTGAACTTCTTGGATGACCCTTCTCGCTTCATCAGGTCCTAAGCATCTCAACCACAGAGAATCGAATGACCTCTTGTACAAAGTATTATTGACGAAGGCGAAAGACAGAGCTCGTTTCGTGAGCTGATGTCTTGTGGACGCTTCTTCAGGTATTCGGTGGAACTTGAAGTAATCTATGAAAACTTCTCTCCAGTCTTCGGTCTTCCCATGGTCTTTTATTTGTAGGGTCGTCTCCTCGTTCGCTCCTTTTTCTTCAGACGATTCTGGAGATACTTCTGCTGGGGCAAGCACTCGTCGGCTTTGTACTACGATTCTAACGTCGTCGAGGTTCTCGTCAGCCAGTTCTTTAGCAAGTTTGGCTAGTGCGTCCGCTTTGCTGTTTTCCGCTCGCGGTATGCTCTCCAAAGTGTAGGAGGGAATTTGGGTTAGCAGTTGCTGCACTTTTTCACCGTATTTTACCAATTCCTGTTTGCACGTTTGGTAATCGCCGTTCACTTGACTGACGACTAGTTGGGAGTCCCCATATATGAGGAGGCTCTCAATTCCCATATCGATGGCGATCTCGAGGCCTGCTATCAAAGCTTCATATTCAGCTTCATTATTCGTTCTCGGCTCCGTTAAGGAGAAGGCGAAGCGCATTATTCCTCCTTGGGGAGTCACAAAGATGAGTCCTACCCCCGATTTGATCGTTGGCATACTTTGTTTGTGCTTTTTCATAGAGGACGCTCCATCGAAGTAAAGCTCCCAACGGCTATCACCACTGTCGATTGTGTCAAACGCGTGTCTGTCTGGCAAATCGCAATTTAAAGGAGAGCCGGCAGGTATGGGATGCTCAGCGAGGAAGTCGGCGATGGCCTGGCCTTTTACCGCCTTGAGAGGTTGATATGTTATCGAAAATTCCATCAAGAGCAGGGCCCATTTAGCGAGTCGTCCTGTCAATATGGCTTTTGACATTAAATATTTGAGAGGGTCCACTTTTGAAATCAGACGGACCTCGTGCGCCAACGCATAGTGCCTAAGCTTTGTTATTGCGAAGATCAATGCCAAGCAGTGTTTTTCAATGGGAGAATAGTTGCTTTCTGCCCCCAGCAGCGCTCGACTTAAGTAGTAGAGCGCCCTCTCTTTCCCTTGATCGTTTTCTTGTGCCCATAATGCGCCTAAGGAACCTTCGAGGGCGGTTGTATAAAGAATGAGAGGCTTCCCCTTAACCGGGGCAGCCAACACCGGCGGGTTCTGCAGGTACTGCTTGATCTCGTCTAGTGCGCCTTGGCATTTTTGATCCCAAACGAATGGGGTTCCTTTCTTCATCAGGTGACTATACGGCCGGCATTTTCCTGAGAGGTTGGCTATAAATCGCCGTATGTATGCGAGTTTCCCTTGGAGAGACCGCAGCTGTTTGAGAGTCCTCGGCGGAGGCATTTCCATGATTGCTTTAATCTTTGACGGATCTATTTCAATACCTCGGTGTCGAACAACGAATCCCAGGAATTTGCCCGAGGAAACCCCGAACGCACATTTAAGAGGATTCATCTTCAGGTTGTACTGCCGAAGGCGTTGAAATACAGTCTTCAGATGCTCGAGATGTTCCTCGTATGATTTGCTTTTAACCACGAGATCGTCGATATAGCATTCAACGATTTCGTGTATAAGGTCGTCGAAGATCTTTGTCATGGCCCTCTGATAAGTAGCACCAGCGTTCTTCAAACCAAAGGGCATCACTTTATAACAAAATATACCAAGAGGAGTCCTGAAGGCTGTGTGCTTCTGGTCTTCGGGATGCATTTTTATCTGGTTATACCCCGACGAGCCGTCCATGAAGGAGAAAACCTCATGAGTGGATGTATTGTCTATCATAAGTTCAGTAACTGGCACTGGGAAATCATCTTTCGGGCAGGCTTTATTAAGATCCCGAAAGTCTACGCATATGCGCACTGTCCCATTTTTCTTCATCACTGGGACGATGTTAGCGATCCATTCAGGGTATTGAACTTCCTGGATGAAGCCAGAGTCTATAAGCTTTTTGACTTCGGCGTTGATGCTCATCTCAAGCTCGAGTCGCATTCTCCTCGGCGCTTGTTTGACGGGCTTGATGTCCGGAGATATCGCCAATTTATGTACAGCAATTTCTGGATCTAGTCCCGGCATTTCGGAATAGTTCCACGCGAAGCAATCTTTGTGTTGTAGAAGCACATCCTTCAACGCAGTCACCCTTTTTTCAGATAACAGCTCGCTGATGAATGTTGGTCGCGGGTCATTTTCCGTCCCCAACTCAATTTTCTTGAGATTATCTGCAGTGGTGTGGATTCCATCCTCCAGTTCTTTCGGAGCTGGGGGAAATTCTGAGATTACCTCATCGCTGCTGTTTTCAAAGCACCAAGGGAAGTCGTTCATGTCCTCGGATTCTTCTTTTAATATTGTTACCACGTGGCAAGTGCGAATTTTCTGCCAATCCCAATGCGGAGTTGGTTTTTCTTTTGCAGCCTCGGGTTCGTGCTTCTGTGGTGGTGCTACCCTCCAGTTGTCAGAAAGCGCGAATTTGCCTAACTGATATTGGTCCTCAACCCAATTCTTAAAGGTGAAACAATCTTCAAGCGGATGCCCTACTACTCGATGGTAAGAGCAATAATTTGGGTCGGAGACTTCGCCTGCTTGCTCAGGGTGTTTAGACTCTGGCAGAGTAAGCATTTGATGTTTTAGAGCAAGATCAAGTATTTTCCTTGTTTTGTTCCGAGGAAACGAGTATGCTCGACCCATTTTCTTCATAAGGGCTAGGTCAATAACGCTCGCCTCTCGTATGCGTGGCTTCTTAGCTCTGTCTTGTGGTTGTCGAGCACCTTTTCGGCCCCTCGACTTGTTTTTGCTTTCGCGTCGAACCCTTTTTGTAGCAGGCTGACGTGGGGTAACATCTTCGTTCTTTACTGCCTGTCGAAGGAGACGCTGTGTCTTGGCTTTCTCATAGATTGCCATTTCACGATCGTGATCATCTCGGGCTTTTTGACTCGCATCCTTTATAAATTTGCTCACCGGGTCTTTAGACGATGGACTGGGCGGCTTTGTGTCAGGAACTTTTGCTGATTCGGGATTAGCGTCCTCCCATTGAGCGTCCGCTTCTTCATCAAAGTCATACATGGCATAACAGCTGTTTATTAACTCCCGTTTCTTTGGCCGGATGTACCCGAGCCCTTTTGTTTCCGTTCTCCCGTTAGGCAGTTTGCATTGAGTTCCGGGAACGTTCCAGACCTTGTCATAGAATTTGGCTTTTCTGATGGTCTGTGTGAAGGACATCCCTTGGCGTTTCAGCAGTTTCTTCAAACCTTCGGTATAATATCTGGGAAGACGGATAGGCTGAAGCTTGTTGAGCGTGGGATCCGCGCCCTGCCAAATTTCTTTTTCCACCTTGTTTTCTTCAGAACGGTAGAATAGGATTGCCTTCTCGCCTTTTCTTCCGGGAGGGATATAGAATGTCTGCAATTCTTCTACGCTGTTGGTGTCGAGTGCATCCAGTTCTTTGTAATGTTCAAGCGGCACCATGGTTATCTGCAGACATCGCTCTTCATCAGTGGAAATCTGTATTGAGGGCCGAGCGGGGAATACAGCATGAACTTCATCCTCTGAGTCACTACCGAAGATCAATGAAGGAACAGATGGTCCTGGCCTGGTGGACTGGGACGGACCTGAATAAATTATATCCTCCTCCTCCTCGGTGTCACTGCCGAAGACAGGGATGGTTGCGTTAGTTTTGTTCTCCGGTTTGTGACATCTTTCCGTGTCTTCGAAACTCGGTAGGAAGTATTTGGCATCTTCATACTTGCGAACTTCGTTCACGGAAAATGGATTCAACTCTCCTGCCACTGTGTACTCGAGGCCGTCCCTAGAATACTTCATGCACTGATGCTGTGTAGAAGGGATGATATTGTATTCGTGTAGCCATGGTCGGCCGAGCAGAGCATTGTAGCACGTCTTGGCGTCTATAACATGGAATTTGATGTCTGTGACGAGCACCCCGAAGCGTAGCGTCAATATCACAGATCCAAGAGTCTTTGAGGATTGAGAGTCGAAACCGGAGATGGTGATTTTGTCCCGGGCGAGGTGTTGGACACTCATGCAAATCTCCTTTAACACTCGCACATTGAGTAAATTGACAGACGATCCGTTATCGACCAAGATTTTTCCTATCTTTATGTCATGGCAGTATCCTGAGACATAAAGTGGGCGATTGTGTTCACACGTTCCGAGGAGAAGGTCTTCATCACCAAAAGCAACGTCGGCTGTGTGCACCTCTTCCAATTCATCCCTCATCTTTTGTTCGGCTAGGAAAGCTTGGAACTGGTCCGGATCTTGTAGGGCCTTAACCAAAGAATCCCTCGCCTCTTTTGAGAGCAATAGGGCATCGAGAATGCTGAGTTGTGAGGGTAGCTTTCTCAGATGCGCCAAGACATTGTAATCTACTTTATTCCTTTTTAGGGGATTCTTGGCGGTTAACTCTTCCGCAACTTGGTCATCCAAAGCGATGTCTTCAGAGACCTTCTCTTTCCCTTTGTTTTTCTTATTCAAGGGTCCGAGGTTCTTTTCGGGTAATGTTCGATTGCGCAGCTGTATATTCTCGCAGGCCTTTGGTTCTTTTTCTTTTCCCGAAATGGATTCTTCGAAGAGGGGACCAAGCTCTAGCTCTTCATCGGAGTCGCTCCCAAACGTAGGCACTTGTGACCCGGTAGTGTTAACCATGTGACAATTGCCGGCAGTTCTTTCAAGTTCTTTAGTCGTATTTCTTCGCTCTCGGCGAATTTTACGTTTTTCCCGTTTAAATCGTTGTCGATTAGCGACGTATCCTTGCCACCATCCATTGAAAGCTTTGCAATCTTGGGTGGAATGCGAGACCTTCTGATGGTATAAGCAATAAGAAGGGTGCATTTCTACCGCGCCAGTAACTTTTTCTTCAGAGGGTGGTAGCTTCATGCCCATCGATATGGCCTTAGCAAATTTCTTTTTTATCTTGAATTGGCTTTTGTCAGTGGTGGAGGCATTTTGCTCCAACGGGATCATTTCAGCTCCTTCCTCAAGTCGCTGACGCTTGGCCCTTTCGAATATAGCCGTCTCGCGTTCTCGATCAGCCTTACTTTTCAACCGAGCTTCATTAAGAAACGCGCTAATCATTTCAACTGGTAACCCTGGGGTTTTTGATTCGGCATTTGCCCCCAGCGTTTCAGTGCCAGAAGTTCCTTCATCGTTCGTGGTCGAATGGGAGATCATATGACAGCTTGCCACATATTCGTCAGACTCATCCGATGAACTTTCTCCTTCATCTTCTTTTTGGAAGACGTGATCAAGAAAATCTTGGAGCGTGATGGGAGTTCGCGCCTTTTGGTTATATTCATCCAGCGCATCGATTTGCTTTTGTAAGTCCGTGCGCTTGTCGCCAGGCTTCACGGGCTTCTTAGATTTCTTCTTCTTCTTTTTCGAAGATTTTGACGGCTGGCTATGAACGCTTGAACTACTACCATCGGTCTTCGGAGTCGGTCGTGGCTTCAACATCCCCTCAATAACCTGCGGTTCCAAGGGGTTCTTCCACTTGACCGCTGGGCAGGTTTGAAGATCATTTAGCATTCTCCTCGTTTTGGCTGATAATACAACCTCCCAGGGGGCCTCTTCAATGACGGAGCACGTTGCCCCTGGCGTATTCGTCCCCTTAGAGGTGTGGGGCTGCGGAGGATTCACCTTCCATTTGTCAGATAGCGCAAATTTGCCCTGACGGTACTGGTTCTCAAGCCAATTCTTGAAGACGTAACAGTCTTCGATTGGATGTCCCAACACTCTATGATAAGGGCAGTAATTAGGATCGTTAACGTCACTTGGTTGCGACGGACGTTTTGGATCTGGCAGATTTATGAGCCTGTTGCGCAATGCCAGCTCGAATAACCTCCTTGTTTTATCACGGGGGAAGGAGTAAGCACGTCCCATCCTGTCCTCAAGGGGTACGTACGGGCGTGTATTATTTGGACGAGCAACCGGCTTCGAATCGTTCGGTTGTTGTTGGGCATTAGCGACGATGATCGCTTTTCCCTTTCCTTTGTCGTTTCGGGAATCCGGCTTCGGGAGAGGGGGTTTATGGCCCATCTGGTCCATCTGCGCCAATTTGTCGATCAAAGCCTGGAAGGAAGTCGGCTTGAAGAACATCATAAATTGTGAAATGGTTGCTTGTGGATCGAGTGTTCCAACAAACATTCCCACCGCAGGGGCTTCTTCTATGCGCTGTTCACACTTTGACCATAGATTACGCCACCGTATAGCGTACTGAACCCATGTCTCGCCGGGTCTTACCCTGGCATTGATCAGTGCCGTCATCGGGGTACGCTCACTGGCACTTGCAAAGCGTTGGGTGAAGAGTAGCTCCATCTCCGCAAAGGTTTTTATAGAGTCGTTGGGAAGCTCAGAATACCATTCAAACGCCGTATCAGATAAACTTCCAACAAACTGGCGAAGCAAAAGCTTGTCGTCGCCGCCGGTATTACCGCAAAGAGCCCTGAATTGGGCCACATGTTGATGGGGATTGCCGGTCCCCTTGTAGACATGAAACTTAGGAATTGTGTAACCTGGCGGGTACTTGATTTGGTCATACCAGCCCGGATATGGCCGTCCCATTTTTACAACGTGGCCGGCTGCTTCGGCCGCCTGATGCACCCGTATTTGTTGAGCAATATATTCATCCAAATCAGCTTTTGATATGGTATCCTCTTTAGCTGCGGATAGAGCCGGTGGAGGATTCGATGTCTCTCCCCTATCATCTTCAAGAATGATCGGGGGATCTCCAGCAGGTGGATCTGGTTGAATCATCATACCCACCACATCTTGGAATAGGAGGGCCATTTTCTTTATGTTGGCTGCCTGTTCCGCAGCCTCTTTGTCTCTCTTTTCCAGTATTCGGCGGAGGAACTCAGCGTCGGTCTCTTCCTCTTGGCGTTCATCTAAGGACGTCTCAGGATTCTCTTTTGGCCCCGTGAGTGCAGCCATTGTAGTCATCATCTCCTGGAGCTTTTGTTGCTGCTCCTGAGACTTGGTCACTGACCGGGTAAGCGGTCGGTGGCCCGTAGAAGTACGACTTTCTTCTTTTCCCGAAGCCATATAGATTGTATGTACTATCATGCCCCCTGACTTGGGGCGTTTAGGTTCGCCGCTTTTAGATTTTGTCATCGTCGCGGGAGCCTTCTCTGGTCTTTTCCTTTTATGGACCTTTGAGGTTGAAGGAGCCGTTGAAGTGGGCCTCCTAGCATTTGTTGCCCCCTGCCGTTTAATGGGGTGGTTCTTGTCTTTTTCCACCTTCGCCCTTTTCTGGCGACGGAAGTGGTCTGAGTCAATCACGGAGTCTTGAACTCTCCGCCAGACTTTATAAATTTTGGACGACAACCGTTGAGAGGGCTGTTCTTGTTTTGCCTCCGGAGCCTTCTCCACGGGCGGAGGAGATCTTTTCAATACGGCGGTTGGGGAGTTCTTTCTCACTTTCCTCAGTAATTCAAAGCTGTTCCCAGTTGGAACAGCAGCGTTGACCTCCGCCATCGGAGCAGGCGGGGTTAGCCCTGAAGGGGAGTTACCTCCTGCTTTCCTTATTCGTTGCCAATGACGACGTCGCGCACGACGAGCCATTGGGACTGGCTCGGAAATCGGGATAGTTTCTTGTTGCCCCCTGTTTGGGTGTGGGGTAACTGCCGGTGTCAGCCTATCAAAGACTGATGCTTTTTGACCAGCTGAAGGAGGAGTAGGAACCGTCAATCTTGTGAAGACTGACTTTCTGATAGGAGAAGCCGCTTCAACGACTTCCAAAGCTGTGGCCGTTGCCCTCTTTGGGACAGCCACTTTATGATCCTGACCTAGCCTGGTGAAAACAGAGGCTGTCAGCTTAGTAGCGGGCGACCCGTTGACAGGGGTCGTGGTAGCAGTGAGCCGGTCGAATACCGACTCCTTGTTCGCTTCTGGTGCGGATATCGGCATAGAGAAGCTTGCAGGGGGGACCATGGTCCCGAAAAACAGGCCGGTGGTGGCCTGGGTCACCTGGCCTACCGGCAGAGTAAGGAAAGACGCCGCTTGGGGCCCATACGTCACCCCTCCTGGTGAAGTGGAGCGTTTGTTGCAGTGGCATCTCGAGCAGCTGGTGCAATTGGAGGCCATTGAATCTCGAATTCTGCGCCAGATAAAAGACCAAATCTTAGCAACTTGAAATCCGAGGACAACCATTTAACAAACCGCGATTGATTCGCGAAGACGACACACGAAGTGTGGAGTGGAAAGAGGAAGAGGTCCCACCGGGCGTGCCAGAATCTGTTCCCCTCCGAACGGCGGCCTGCGACGTTGGGACGTCACGTAACCTGGGGTTCGGGGCAGATGCTATTTGGTTTTTATCCGTCCACCTCTCCGAAGATGCCAAGTTGATTTATGGCACCGTGTATCGAAGGTTTAGACGGATGCGGCCGATGTAGCAGACTTTGTCAGGTTCCCCCTCAGGGTGAGGGGTTTTTGATTGTGGGGACGCTCTTCCCTGCAGGTGCAAGCCCCTGCAGTTAATTACACTATCGCGTTGCGATAACAACTTTCTCCTTCTCCAGAATTTCACTTCGTGTCGTGTATGTTTATTTTATTTGTGGTTGCCCGTGGATTGTATACGGAGACTTAGTGATGTCGTCGCCCGTAGGACGTGGATTAGTCCAAATCCGTGTTTGCTTAGATTTGAGTTTGGTGTTTTTAGTTTAAGGATGCATTGGTCGCGTTGCGACTAAGATCAACTTAAACGTTCATCGAGGATACGCTAGTCCTGTTTTGGACTAAGATCGACCTGACGTATTGATTGATTTAATTATCCGGCCGTCGGGACTCGTCACCTTTCTGACGTCATTGAGGGATTACAACGACATACGTCTGAGGAGTTCCGAGATGTACCCTTGAACCAAAGTTGGTTTGGGATTTCATTGTTTATTTAGATGTCTAAGGACACGTTAACCGTATTTGGGGTTAAGATCAACTTAGGCGGGACCGTTTAGATCCGACAAAAGAGCGTTTGGGCCCTATTATGTCAGTTTAGGGATGTAGCGGTCCATATTCCAATTTAGGGACGTGGTGGTCCATTATTAGTTTAGGGACGTTTCGGTCCGATTTTAGTTTAGGGACGTTTCGGTCCGTCACCAGTTTAGGGACGTAGTGGTCCGTCATTAGTTTAGGGACGTTTCGGTCCGATATTAGTTTAGGGACGTTTCGGTCCGATTTTAGTTTAGGGAAGTTTCGGTCCGTCACCAGTTTAGGGACGTAGTGGTCCGTCATTAGTTTAAGGACGTCTCGGTCCAATATTAGTTTAGGGACGTTTCGGTCCGTCGCCAGTTTAGGGACGTAGTGGTCCGTCATTAGTTTAGGGACGTTTCGGTCCGATATTAGATGAGTGGTCGTTGGGACTCGTTACCTCTCTGACGTCGCTGAGGAATTACAACGACAGATGTCAGAGGAGTTCGGAGATGTACCCTCGAACCGGTCATGACTTGGTTTATGAGGGGCATTTAATTTAAGGACTTACAGCCAGGATTGGGTTAAGTCCAATTTTTATTTTAGGCTTTGCCAGATTAGAAGAATCAATCTAAACAGGGCTTTGCCCCTTTCATTATTTTACAAGTCTGATTTGGGCCAGGCCCTTCTAATTAATGAGTTACAAGGACTCAGGAATTCTCCAAACAGGGCCTTGCCCTTTTTATTTATTTTTTTTTCTGCAATTGGGCTAGGCCCTTTTAAATAATGAGTTTCAGAAACTCAAGAAGTTTTTACAAACAGGGCTTTGCCCTTTTATTGTTCTGTAATTTAGTTTGGGCCAGGCCCATTTGAATAACGAGTTTGCAGAAACTCAGGAATTTTTCCAAACAGGGCCTTGCCCTTTTATTATTTCAATTTAGTTTGGGCCGGGCCCAAAACAAGGGGTTGCAGAAACCCTAGAAATCTTCAGATTGAAGAACACAAGTGCATGGCACTTTGATTTGAATTTGGATCAAAGGAAAACAAGTTCTTGTTTTTTCCTGATCATACAGAACCGAGGGTTCATATTAAGTGCAAGGCACTATTCATTATTTTTTTATTTATATATTTTTTTTTTAGAACCAGGGGTTCCTATCAAGTGCAAGGCACTATTTATTTTCTTATTTTCTGTTCTTCAGAAATTTTACCTTCTTTTTTTTTGTTCTTGATTAATTTTCAAGAGCTCTCTTTTTTCAGAAGCTTTTTCCCTCTCTCGATGATGATTGATTCTCTGATGCCCTTTGAATGAGGCCTGGGGTCTTATTTATAGTGCCCACCAATTTGTTGGATTTGTTAACAAAATCTTTCCTGAATAATTTTGGGAATTTTCCCACCATTGGATCTCTGATCCGAGGGTTCCTGTTTTACAGGAGAACAGAAAAGATTTATCTAAATCTTCATTCAGTTGCTGCGCAACTCATCAGCGTGTGACACGTGTCACGCATCCGTGCGCTTGCGCAACTGCGCAGACACGTGTCGCGCATCCGAAAGCTTGCGCAGCTGCAATTGCGCAACTGCGCAGACACGTGTCGCGCATCCGAGCATTTGCACAGCTGCGACTGCGCAACTGCGCAGACACGTGTCACGCATCTGTTTGCTTGCGCAAACACGTGTCACGCATCTGTGCGTTTGCGCAGCTGCGACTGCGCAACTGCGCAGACACGTGTCACGCATCTGTGCGCTTGCGCAGACACGTGTTGCACATCGGTACGTTTGCGCAGCTGCGACTGCGCAACTGCGCAGACACGTGTCACGCATCCGTGCGCTTGCGCAGACACGTGTCGCGCATCCGTGCGCTTGCGCAGTTGCGATTGCGCAACTGCGCAGACACGCGTCGTGCATCCATGCGCTTGCGCAGACACGTGTCGCGCTGCCATGCATTTGCGCAGTTAAGTCTTTAATTTTGTTTTCTGAAGAGCCTTGCTCTGATGGGACGCACTGTCTCGGGCGTTACGCTGCCGAATTGGTTTCTGCCACGTGGCAAATTGCGCACTGCGCACCGAAGCGTTGCTTCAAATTTTGAATTTTCAAAATTCAGTAGAGCCTTGCTCTGATTGGGGGAAACAGTCACGTGACAGCACGTGACGTTTAAGCAGCAATAAGAAGACAGAGCGCAAAAGAAAGGAAAAGGCTCATTCCAAAGGGGGTCACGTGCCCACACATGACCATGAGTCACGTGGTCACACGTGACCGGCTTTCAAAGCCCATTTTGTCAAACAGAATTAAATTCTGAAGGAGAATCAAATCTTTCCAAAGGAAAGCGGCTATCTGGAACCGATCGAATTAAAGATTCGGAGGTGATGAAATATCATCTATCTATGGGAAAATCTCGGGTTTGGAAAGATTTCCCTTTTAAATCTAACCGAAATAATAAAGGGGAACCCCTGGATTTGAAATCCAATGGTGAATAAAATTCACCTAATAATCCAAAGGTCCAAAACAGATGATGGGTGCAAATCAAATCTCTTAATGAAGATTCGTCAAAAAACTGATTGATTCGGCTGCTTCTCCTATAAATAGGAGCCAAGAGACACAGAGATATATATACATACGCAGAGAAAAAAAAAGGGAAAAGAGCTTTGATGCTTTGAAAAGACTCGGATCTTCTGCAAAAAAACCCTAGGTAAGAAAGGAAAGGCCTTTTGAAAGAAAGAGAATTTAATTCTCAACAGAGTTTAACTCTGATAATGTAAAAACAGAAGAACATATTTCTTCTCTCTTTGATAGAGGATCTACAAAGTGCACATCTCCCCTTAAGGTTGAGAATTTAATTCTCAATGGGTTGAGATCCTGCCATGCAGATCCAAAACATAGAGAGGGAATGCAAGCACGAGAATTTAATTCTCACAGAACTATAGGAATTTAATTCCTTTAAAATAAAAGTAGGGCTTGACCCTATATCATGGGAATTTAATTCCTTCAGAACAAAAAAGAAACAGGGTTTAACCCTAATTAAAGAACTTAGTTCTGTTGAAACAACGGGAATTTAATTCCCTTAATCATCATTTAACAGGGAATGGGGATTCAATTCCTTAAAAACTTTTATTAGGGTTTAACCCTATTCATCCCTTCACATATATGAGGAATTTAATTCCTACAGAAAATTCAGAGTTAAACTCTATTCTAGAATACAAAGTCTTCGAAAGGAAGTAGGAATTTAATTCCTCTGAAATTTACAGTTCGAGGAATTTAATTCCTGAAAAAAGATTAACAAAGCCTCTAAACAAAAATATATAGAGGCAGGGTCACGTGTCATCACGTGACCCCCCCAAGAGATCTACAGAAAGCCCCTTTGAGGCAGCACCCCACGTGACCCACGTGACCCTCGGCAGAAGCTCTAATACATAGGCATTTGAATGCCCATCACGTGATGGCACGTGATGCCCTGAAAGGCACGATAATCTCAGAATAAATGAAGAGAGGGCGCTCTCACGTGCTGCCACGTGACCCCTCTTGTCTTAGTGTTTAACACTAAATTGAAACTCTCGAACTCAGTGTTAAAATACTGTTGGGCTTTAGTGTTCAACACTAATTGAAAAGCTTTATCTGCAGTGTTCAACACTAATTACCTTAGCGTTTAAACACTAATCTGAGATCTTCATTTGCAGCGTTCAACACTGATCTGTTTTTAGTGTTTAACACTAATTCGAAAAGCCTTGTTGCTGGTGTTTAACACCAATTATCTCTTAGTGTTAAACACTAACTTGTCAACCTCATTCCCAGTGTTCAACACTGACTGCTCTGTAGTGTTTAACACTAGACTTTGGCCCAATTGGCCTAAATGGATAGAGGCAAAGCCTCTCCTGATTGGACTTAGCCCAAGATAGCCATAAGTCCTCAATGGGTGATTAACTGGTCCAATGGACTCATAACACAATTAATTCGTCTTGATCCCAAATTGGGCCAAGGACTATTTAATCCACTCCGGTTCTAGGGTACATCTCTTCACTCCTTTGATACTCGGCATTGTAATCCCTCAATGTCTTCAAAGAGGTGACGGGTCCCGACGACCACACATCGATATGGACTGTGGGGTCCTTAAACTCATGTCTAATGCAAATTCCTGGTTACGTGGAACGCGGATAATGTCACTCTTTGACCCCGTGGAAAACGTCCAGAGCGGAGCCTGGTCCTCGCCAAGCACGGCAGTGAACCCGTGTGAAGCATCCAGAGCACAGTGGACTGTGGGGTCCTTAAACCCATGGACTACGACGTCCTTAACCTTGACCGAGATGTCTTAAAACTAACAATGGACTGTGGGGTCCTTAAACCCATGGACTACGACGTCTTTAACCTTGACCGAGATGTCTTAAAACTAACAATGGACCGCAATGTCCTTAAACTACCCATGGACCGCAACGTCCTTAAACTACCCATGGACCGCAACGTCCTTAAACTAGGACAATAGAGCCCCGTATGCTCTTTTGTCGGATCTAAACGGTCCCGTTTAAGTTGATCTTAGCCTCAAAGATGGCTAACGTATCCTTAAACCTTCAAACAGAGTGGACTACGAATCCCCCCAATTAACTCTGGCTCAAGGGTACATCCCCGAACTCCTCTGACATCCGTCGTTGTAATCCCTCAACGTCGTCAGAGAGGTGACGGGTCCCGACGGCCATACATACGATGGACCACTATGTCCCTAAACTGGAACATTAGAGTCCAAACGCTCTTTTGTCGGATCTAAACGATCCCGTTAAGTTGATCTTAGTCACAAAGTTAGACTAACGTATCCTTAACAAGCGTTTGAGTTGATCTTAGCCTCAAGTATGGCTGACGTATCCTCAAACCAAACCCCCCCAAACCCAAATCTAAGATAATACGGATTTGGACTAGTCCACGTCCTACGGGCGACGACATAACTCAGTCTCCGTAAACAATCCACGGGCAACAAAATACAAAACAAACACCCACGACACGAAGTGACCATCCGGAGAAGGAGAAAGTTGTTACCGCAATGCGGTAGCGTAATTAACTGCAGGGGCTTGCGCCTGCAGGGAAGAGCGTCCCCACAATCAAAAACCCCTCATTCGAGGGGGAATCTGACGAAGTCTGCTACATCGGACGCATCCGTCTAAACCTTCGATACATGGTGCCATAAATCAACTTGGCATCTTCGGAGAGGTGGACGGATAGCACCAATTAGCATCTGCCCCGAACCTCAGGCGAGACGCAGTGTCGCGCCGTCTTTCGGAGGGGACCAGATTCTGGCACGCCCGGTGGGACCTTTTCCTCTTTCCACTCCACACTTCGTGTGTCGCGACTCGCGAACCAATCGCGGTTCGCCAATGGTTGCCCTTGGGTTTCAATATACTAAGAATTGGCATCTTGCTTATTGCAGAGAGCAAAGGATCGATGGCTTCTACTTCCGTGAAATTCTCCAACCGCTCAGACTGCAATTGCAACCAACGCTCTGCCTCGCCAGGAGGTATAGCCTACGGACCCCAAGCTGCTTCGCTATTCACAATGCCCGTGGAACAGGTCACTCGTGCCACCACAGGATTGTTCTTTGGGACCATGCTCCCGCCGACAAACTTCACCGCTCCAGTGCTGACAACGGAAGCTCTTAAGAAGTCGGTCTTTGATCGTCTTACCCCTGCCGCGGCTCCTCTCAACGAGTCGCCCAACGTCAATGCCTCGGTCTTCTCTAGATTGGGCCAGAAATCCTGCAAACCCATCATGGGGCCTACAATCTCAGAGAAGGCTGCTTCTAAGAAAGTGGCTGCTCCTGCTCCCGAAATCGTCAAGGCAGCTTCTCCGGCCAAAAGGTCGGTCTTTACAAGATTGACAGCTTCAGCTCCTGCTCCTGCTGCCCAAAGGACGTCGGTCTTTGACAGGCTAACACCAACAGCGACCCCCCACCTACACAGGGGGCAAGACGAAACCATTCTTACCGCTGGCTCTACGCCGTCCGCTCGGCACGCTCGACGTCGCCATTGGCGCCGAGTGAGGAAGGCTGGGGGCAACTCCCCCTCCGGGTTGACTCCATCGGCCCCGGTGGCAGAAGTTAATGCTGCTGTTCCAACTGGGAACAGCTTCGAAATGCTAAATAAGGTGTGAAGGAATTCGGCTACTGCAGTGCTGAAGAGGTCTCCTCCCCCATCAAAAAAGGTCGTGGAAATAAAACCCGAACAGCCCCGATCTCCTCAACGGCTGTCTTCCAAAATCTATAAGGTTTGGCGGCAGGCCCGAGACTCGATCATCGATCCAAACTTCTCCCGCCAGCACAAGAAGCTGAAAATCCAACCGGAAGCTGGTCACCAGGCTAAACCCCAAAAGGCTGTTGATCAACTTACTCATAAAAGAAGGAGGCCAGAGAAGACCCCACAGCATGCAACGACGGCTAAAAGCACTGAGCCCAGACGCCCTAAGTCTGGGGGCATGGTGGTGCACACTGTTTACATGGCCTCTGGAAAAGAGGAAAGCCGCACGTCTACGGGCCATCGACCGCTAACCCGATCCGTGACGAAGGCTCAAGAGCAGCAACAAAAGCTTCAAGAAATGATGAATGCTATGGCCGCGCTCACCGGGCCAAAAGAAAACCCAGAAACGTCCTCAGACGCACGCCGGGAGGAAGAAACCGATGCTGAATTCCTTCGCCGGACACTAGAGAAAAGGGACAAAGAGGCTGCTGAACAAGCGGCCAACATACAACGGATGGGCCTTCTCTTCCAAGATGTGATAGGAATGATGATCCAACAGGACTTACCCGCCGAGGATCCCCCAATCGTTCTCGAAGACGACCGAGGAGAAACGTCAAATCCACCGCCGGCCCTCTCAACGGCCAAGGAGGAGGCAATCTCTAAGGCTGACTTGGCTGACTACATAGCCCAGCAAATCCGGGTTCATCACGCTACTGAGGCAGCTGGTCAAGTCGTGAAAACGGGGCGGCCGTATCCGAGCTGGTACGACCAAATCAAATACCCGCAAGGCTATACGATACCAAAATTCCACGTGTATAAGGGAACCGGCAATCCCCATCAACATGTCGCCCAGTTTCGGGCCCTCTGCGGTAACACCGGCGGTGATGATAAATTGTTGCTCCGCCAGTTCGTGGGCAGCTTATCAGAAACAGCGTTCGAATGGTACTCGGAACTCCCGAACGATTCTATCAAAACGTTCGCTGAAATGGAGTTGTTGTTCACTCAGCGATTCGCAAGTGCCAGCGAACGCACTCCAATAACTGCACTTATTAACGCCAGGGTAAAACCGGGCGAAACCTGGGTCCAGTACGCTATACGCTGGCGGAACTTGTGGTCGAGATGTGAGCAACGCATCGAGGAAGCACCTGCGGTGGGCATGTTCGTAGGAACTCTAGACCCTCACGCAACTATCTCCCAGTTTATGATGTTCTTTAAGCCAACCACATTCCAGGCCTTGATCGACAAGTTGGCTCAGATGGACCAGATGGGTCATAGACCACCTGCCCCGAAGTCGGAACCCCGGAATGACAAGGGTAAAGGAAGAGCAATCTTTGTCGCGAATGCCCAACAGCAACCTAACGCCCCGAAACCGGCAGATCAACTGGAGGAAAGGCGTCGGTATTATAATGAGAAGATGAAGCGTCCCTACTCGTTCCCACGGGACAAGACGAAACGGCTATTCGAGCTGGCAATACGCAACAGACTTATAAACCTGCCAAATCCAAGGCGACCGCCGCAACCCACCGAGGTGAATAACCCTAACTATTGCCCTTACCATCAGACGGTAGGCCATCCGATTGAAGATTGCTTCGTCTTCAAAGGATGGATTGAAGACCAGTACCTCCAGGGGAAGTTTGTACTGTCCGAAAAGTGGAAGGTGAACCCACCACAGCCGCATCTCCTAGGAAAGCGGATACACCGGGGGCAACATGTTCTTTTATTGAAGAAGCTCCATGGGAGGTCGTGCTATCAACTAAAACCAAAAGAATGCTGAGAGACCTTCATGCGTGCCCTGCGATCGAATGGAAGGACCCTCTTGAACCTCAAATTATCAAAGGAATGTTGAAGCCCCACCCAATTACGAAGACTCACGATAAGAGCCCAAACACTCACGCCCAACCGTCGAAATCCTCGAAGAAAAAGAAGAGGAAATCCAAGAAGCCCGTGAAGCTTGGAGACGAGCACACGAACTTGCAGAAGCAAATCGACGCAATGGAAGAATACAATCAAAAGGCGCGAACCCCTGTCACACTGCAAGAGTTCCTCAACCACATCTTTCGAGAAGAAGATAATAGAGAAAGCTTGTCGGGTGAATCCGAAGGATATGTGGCGAGTTGTAACGTAATCTCCCATGCGTTTACCGATGACGGGAAAACTCCTGGCATTGAAAAGCTGGAGACAGAGCCTGTACCAGAGCGCGCATGGCCAACAGATGAAATGATCGACGCTTTTCTGGACGAGATTCGTCTAAAATGTAAAGCGGACCAGGAGCGCGGGATGGCCGCATCTGAAGGAGCCAAATGCGGGCAGCTGAACGAAAGAGTTGAACTACCAGAGCGAAAGGCATCCGAAGTAAACAAGAAGATAGTCAAGACGAGAAAAAGGTTTGCCAAAGCCATGTCACTGGGGATGAAGCTACCGCCCTCGGAAGGAAACACACACGACGGGGTGGAGAGGCACCCTGACTATTGCGCATATCACCGGAAAGTCTCACATCCCACGGAGGAGTGCGACGCCTTTAAGATATGGTGGCAAGGATATGTTGCTCAAAGGCAACATTTTAAGCGCATGAAACGCAAGATCCGTCGGGAGCGAAGAAGTACTGTCGATGGGCACAACAGAACGACTGGCAACTGTTACATGGTTAACGCCAGGGGGTCACAAGTTCTCACCTTTGGGAGCGACTCTGATGAAGAAATGGCTCTGGGCCCTCTCTTTAAAGAATCTGTCTCGGGAAAAGAGGAGGAATCGGAGATCTGCGAGAACATTCAGCTGCGCAATCGCACACTCCCAGAAAAGAATCTCGGGCCCGGGAATAGAAAGGATAAGGGAAAGGAAAAGGTCACTGAAGATATCACTTTAGATGACCAAGTCATGAGAGAGCTGGCTGCCAAAGACCCTCCTAGGAAGAGTAAAGTGGACTATAACATCCTCGCGCACCTAAGGAAGCTACCTTCTCAGCTTAGCATTCTCGATGCCCTCCTATTATCGAAAGAAGTGCGAGACTCACTAATTAAGGCGTTACAAGAACCCGAGCAATTCCAAGCCTTCCTCGCCACTGAAAAGATGAAGGATGAACTGGAGGAAGTGCATACGGCCGACGTCACTTTCGGTGATGAAGACCTCCTTCTCGGGACATGCGACCATAACCGTCCCCTATATGTCTCCGGATACTGCCATGATATCAAGATAGGCAAGATCCTGGTGGATAATGGATCCTCCGTCAACCTCCTTAATGTTCGGGTGTTGAAGGAAATCTGCATGAGTGTGCAACACCTCGCTCGTGACAAAATTACTATCTCCGGTTTCGATTCACAATCGTCACGGACTCTCGGATCTGTGATACTAACATTACGCTTTGGACTTCTCGTCACAGACATCAAATTCCATGTCATCGACGCCAAGACCTGCTACAACGCCTTGCTCGGCCGTCCTTGGCTACACGAGTACAATATCATCCCTTCTACACAATATCAGTGTATGAAGTACTTCAAGGATGGCTTCGAGTATACCGTAACGGGTGAGTTAAACCCATTTTTCGTGAACGAAGTCCGCAAGTACGAAGATGCGAAGTACTTTTTGCCAGATTTCGAGGATACAGAAAGGAGTCGCAATCCGGGGAACAAAACCGCCGCCACCATCCCCGTTTTCGGGAGCGATACCGAAGACGAGGAAGAGATAGTTTATGCAGGGCCATCTCAACGCAACAACTTGGGGACGCCCGCCCCCGTGTTGGTCTTCGGAAGTGATTCAGAAGATGAAGTTAATGCTGTGTTCTCCAAACGGCTGTCAACACAAACACCCCCTGGCGATGACCATAGTTTGCAAATCACCATGGTACCGCGAGAACACTACAAGGATCTCGACACGCTTCAAGCTCACAGTGTGCAGGACCTGCAAACATTTTACATCCCTCCCAGGCGAAGGGGTGAGAAAGTGATCCTATTTTACCGATCCTCAGAGTCGAAAATAGAGAAAGAGATCTGGCATGGCGCAGATACTGCACTCGACAGGCTCCAACCCATCCGTCTGCCCAAATACTATACGGATGGATTAAAGAAGCTATTGAAGCGCCAAGGAGTACCTTTAGAACAGACCGTTCGGCAGGCGCGGTTCTACAACAAGATTTGGGATGTCCCCGGGACTCAACGCAAATTGCCCAACGGGAAGATGGAAACACTCGGGCTTGGATACGCAAGAGCTGGAAAACGGGAACGGACTCACAGCAGCTACACTATATATACCTTTGATGAAGAAGAGGACGCCCTGTCAGGAGACGCCAACCCTTCATTAAAACTAGACCCCGCGATTGAAGCACCGAGTCCGTCATTTGAAGAACGAACGAACAAGCCTATCAGGAAAACGGGTCAGAGAGCTCAGGAAGACCGCAACCGCGAGATGGCCATCTACAAGAAGGCCAGGACGCAACGTCTATCTCAACGTACCGAAAAAGACAAAGACGCATATCCTCGTCAATCCGTTGTACGAAAGGCCCGACGCAGAGATGGAAATAAATCAAGAAGCGGCTCGGGTTTGCCCCTCGTGAAGAAGATGAGTCGAGCGTATTCCTTCCCCCGAGACAAGACGGAGAGGTTACTCAACCTCGCTATAAAACATCAAATGATCACGCTTCCAGAGTCTAGACGTCCTGAGCAAGCTAGCCAGGTCTCTCATCCGAGTTATTGCTCTTATCACCAAGCCATAGGACATCCTACCGAGGACTGCTTCACCTTTAAGAACTGGGTCGAGGACCAGTACCGACGGGGCAGATTCGCTTTATCCGACGGCTGGAATGTGACGCCACCGCAAAAGCATGAGCCCAAGGCCGCAAGAGCAGAACCGGGTCCACCTCAGTCCAGGGAGCGGGTTCGCACTTGTTATACGATTACGATATTAGGAGAAGAGCCCGAGAACGTAGATGACCTTCCCCGGTGCTTTGAGAACAGCAATGATGAGGTGATCTCAGAATTTCCGCCCGCTCCGAAAGAACTGGAAGATGGTATACATACTACTGCAGATAACCTCAAGAAGATTGAGTTGGGATCGGCAGACGACCCGCGACCGACATTTGTCAGCGAGCTATTATCCGAAGAAAAGGTGGCTGCGTTAAAGAACATGCTTCTACGGCATAAAGATTGCTTCGCGTGGAACTACTCCGAGATGCCAGGATTGGATCCGGAGATTGCTGTGCATAGATTAGCAATATCCCCAGATATCAAGCCAGTCAAGCAGGCGCCAAGGAGGATGCGACTCGAGCTTGAAATGAGCATCAACGCCGAAGTCAAGAAGTTGATCGATTCTGGATTTATCCAAGAAGTCCAATATCCCGACTGGATTGCCAATATCGTCCCGGTAATGAAGAAGAATGGGACGGTACGCATATGCGTGGATTTCAGGGATCTCAATAAAGCCTGTCCAAAGGATGATTTCCCAGTACCGGTAACCGAGCTAATGATAGATAACACGTCAACTCACGAGGTTTTCTCCTTCATGGATGGATCGTCAGGATACAATCAGATAAAGATGCATCCCGAAGACCAGAAGCATACCGCTTTCCGGACCCCTTTGGGTATATTCTGCTACAGGGTTATGCCCTTTGGCCTAAAGAACGCTGGCGCTACCTATCAAAGGGCCATGACAAAGATCTTCGACGACCTCATACATGACATCGTCGAGTGCTATATCGATGACCTCGTAGTAAAGAGCATGTCATACGGAGAACATTTAAAGCATCTGGAGACTGTATTTCAACGCCTTCGGCAATATAATTTGAAAATGAATCCCCTCAAATGCGCGTTTGGAGTCTCCTCGGGCAAATTTCTGGGATTCATCGTTCGACACCGAGGTATTGAAATAGATCCATCAAAGATTAAGGCGATCATGGAAATGCCTCCGCCAAGAACCCTCAAGCAGTTGCGGTCTCTCCAAGGGAAGCTCGCATACATCCGGCGGTTTATCGCTAATCTTTCGGGCAAATGCCGTCCTTACAGCCACCTTATGAAAAAAGGAACCCCATTCGTTTGGGATCACAAATGTCAAGGTGCACTAGACGAGATCAAGCAGTACCTGCAGAACCCTCCGGTGTTGGCCGCGCCGGTCAAGGGAAAACCCCTCATTCTTTACACGGCCGCCCTCGAAGGTTCCTTGGGCGCATTATGGGCACAAGAGAACGATCAGGGGAAAGAAAGAGCACTTTACTACTTAAGTCGAGTGCTGCTGGGGGCAGAAAGCAACTATTCCCCCATTGAAAAGCACTGCCTGGTGTTGATCTTCGCAATAACAAAGCTTAGACATTACGCATTAGCACATGAAGTCCGTCTTATTTCGAAGGTGGACCCTCTCAAATATCTGATGTCGAAAGCCATATTGACGGGACGACTTGCTAAGTGGGCCCTGCTCTTGATGGAGTTCTCGATAACGTATCAACCTCTCAAGGCAGTGAAAGGCCAGGCCATTGCCGACTTCCTCGCCGAGCACCCGATACCGGCCAATTCTCCTCTGAACTGTGATTTGCCGGACGAGCATGCATTTGATGCGATTAGCGGCGGAAGCACCCGATGGGAACTCTATTTCGATGGAGCGTCCTCCATAAAGAAACAGAAACAAGGTATCCCAATGATCAAATCAGGGATAGGCCTCATCTTTGCAACTCCACAAGGAGGGATAATGCGCTTCGCCTTCTCCTTAACAGAGCCGAGGACAAACAATGAAGCCGAATACGAAGCCCTGATAGCAGGCCTCGAGATCGCCATCGACATGGGAATTGAAGACCTCCTCATATACGGGGATTCTCAGCTGGTCGTCAGTCAAGTAAATGGTGACTACCAAACGTGCAAGCCAGAATTGGTGAAGTACGGCGAAAGGGTGCAACAACTATTGACCCAAATTCCCTCCTATACTTTGGAGAACATACCGCGCGCGGAAAACAGCAAAGCAGACGCGTTGGCTAAACTTGCTAAAGAACTGGCTGACGAGAACCTCGATGACGTCAGAATCGTGGTACAAAGCCGTCGAGTGCTCGCCCCGGCAGAAATATCTCCGGAATCATGCGAAGAAAAGGGAACGACTGAGCAGACGACCCTACAAATAAAATACCATGAGAAGGCCGAAGACTGGAGGGAAGTCTTCATAGACTACTTTAAGTCCCACCGAATGCCCGAAGAAGCGTCCTCAAGACATCAGCTCATGAAACGAGCTCTATCCTTCGCTTTCGTCAACGACATTCTATACAAGAGATCGTTTGATTCTCTATGGCTCAGATGCTTAGGACCTGACGAAGCAGAAAGAGTCATTCAGGAAGTTCATGATGGACTTTGCGGTTCTCACCAAGCAGGCCCAAAGATGAAGTTAAAAATTAAACGGATGGGTTATTACTGGCCCACGATGATCCAGGACTGCCTCGAGTATGCGAAGCAATGCCACTCATGCCAGATCCATGGAGACTTCATCCACCAACATCCGAATCCACTGCACCCGACGCTGGCTAGTTGGCCATTCGAAATGTGGGGGACTGACATAGTCGGCCCCATTGAGCCAGCATCATCCCGGGGACACCGCTTTATCCTGGCGACAACTGATTACTTCTCCAAATGGGCAGAAGCAGTACCACTGAAGGAAGTGAAGACGGAGAATATCCTCCATTTCTTCAAGACGCACGTCATCTATCGGTTTGGGACCCCACGGCGGATTATCTCCGACAATGGGCCGGCCTACCGAAGCCATAAGATTAGCCGCTTCGCACAGCAGCACAATATTGACTGGAGATATTCTTCAGTTTACAATCCACGAGCTAACGGCCTGGCCGAGGCTTTCAATAAGACCTTGACGAAGATCATAAAAAAGACCGTTTCCAGGAATAAGAGAGACTGGCACGAAAAGCTGCAAGAAGCCCTTTGGGCTTATCGAACTACATTCAAGACGGCCACAAACACAACGCCGTACGCGTTGGTATTTGGGACAGAAGCAGTGCTCCCCCTCGAGATAGAGTTACCCTCTCTACGAGTAGCAGTCCACCATGAGCTGACGAATGAAGAAAATGCTCACCTTCGGCTTGAGGAGCTTGATGCCCTTGATGAAACCCGGCTCATAGCGCAACAACATCTAGAAGCCTACAAAGCAAAGATGACGCGCTCGTACGAAAGATTGACCAGGCCGAGGACATTCCGCCAAGGCGAACTCGTACTAGTGGTCAAAAGACCTATGATCCCCAATCGTGCCAAGCGAGGAAAATTTGAGCCAAACTATGAAGGCCCGTACATCATAGACAAGGTCTACCAGGGTGGAGCCTACCTACTCATGGACATGCACGGTGAAAGGCCTTTCAGGCCAATAAACGGCCGCTTCTTAAAGAAATACTACGCTTAATAAGCCACAGCCTAAGTCAATGATAGATGATGACGACTATGTCCGCTCACTATCTTTCTAAGCTCAGACTTTACAAGCAGCAGCCGGCCTTCCTATAATGACGGACCGAAACGTCCTTAAACTAACGGCGGACCGAAACGTCCTTAAACTATCGACGGACCGAAACGTCCTTAAACTAACAGCGGGCCGAAACGTCCTTAAACTATCGACGGACCGAAACGTCCCTAAACTACTACCGCAACGTCCTTAGGTTGACGAGATGGATAAAAAAAAATAATAAATAAAAAAAAAACAAAAAAAAAACGGTATGTCCATAAGCAAAGTGGGCACGGATGAAAACCCGAAAGGGCTCCGTGAGTAAAAACAGCAGGGCTGCCGGCAAGTGTTCGTGAAAACTCGAAAGGGCGCGACCTTGTAAAAAAGAAAAGTAAAAAAAAAAAGAGAATAAAAAAAAACGGTATGTCTATAAGCAAAATGGGCACGGATGAAAACCCAAAAGGGCTCCGTGAGTAAAAACAGCAGGACTACCGGCGAGTGTTTGTGAAAACCCGAAAGGGCGCAACCTCGTTAAAGGACACTTACAGAGTCCTCTCGACCTTGTAAGGAGAAACCACCTGCGTGAGATCCTTACGACTCACAAAGGAGCAACACACTTAGGGATCCTCACGATTCCTAAGGAGAAAATACACTTACGAGATCCTCACGACTCGTAAGGAGAATTCTCTTATGGGACCCTCACGGCTCATGAGATTTGAAAGTCTTAAGTTACAAAAACCTGAACCTGTTCTTAAGCAAATCCTCCACAACCTCCGATATTGCCCTACAAGAGGCTCAATACTGACCCTTGTATACAATCCACGGGCGCGAATAAACATTTCCCCAGCAAAGTCCAACCCTTGTAGGTCCCCTCGACCCATAAGGAGAAAACCCTCCTGTAGGATCCTTACGACTTACAGAGGAACATACACTTAGGAATCCTCACGATCCCTAAGGAGAAAATACACCTGCAAGATCCTTACGACTTGTAGGGAGAAATACCTTTGTGAGACCCTTACGGCTCATGAAGTCAAAAGCCTTAGTCGGCAGGACCTTAACTCTGTTTGCTAAGCCACCTTTGTTCAACATCGACAGAGGCAAATGATGATTCGCTCCTGGAAATATCCCAGTTGCAGCGATGCTGATGCCGAAATCGGTGTCCGAAATCCGAGCTTGCGGCGAAAAAGCTAGCAAGCCACACATGCCTACGAAATAGCCGAAATGATGGGGCAACTTGCAATAAAAAGCAGCAAGTAAAAATGTATGCATGAAAAATAGCCGAAATGATGGGGCAACTCGCAATAAAAAGCAGCGAGTAAAAATAAAACAAATAGCCGAAATGATTGGGCACCGCGAGAAAAAGCCGAAATGATTGGGCAATCGCGACCTTCGCGATATAAAAAGCTGAAATGATAGAGCATCGCGGAAAGAATAAAAGAAATGATGGAAAAATGAAACCTTTTTGCCCTACAGGTGATGCTACATCAGTCCCTGTATACAATCCAGGGGCGCAAACAAAGAAGGAGTCGTACTCCTCCCCCAGGTTTCATCATGAGAGGAAGCCAAATCTCGACGGTTCACAAATAACCTGGAGATCATCTCGACGCAGCAGACACAACTTCAAGCTAAGCGGAACAGCGGCAACTCCCAGTTCCATGGCTCGGTGGTACACATGTCGCCAACAGTTAAACCTCCATTCCGTGAAATGCGGATACAATCGATAAAATTCCTGGTTACGTGGAACGCGGATAATGTCACTCTTTGACCCCGTGGAAAACGTCCAGAGCGGATCCTGGTCCTCGCAGAGCATGGCAGTGAACCCGTGCGAAGCATCCAGAGCGGAGCCTAGTCCTCGCCTAACGCGGCAGTGAACCCGTGTGAAGCATCTAGTGCAAAAATTCCTGGTCACGTGGAACACGGATAATGTCACTCTTTGACCCCGTGGAAAACGTCCAGAGCGGATCCTGGTCCTCGCAGAGCATGGCAGTGAACCCGTGCGAAGCATCCAGAGCGGAGCCTAGTCCTCGCCTAACGCGGCAGTGAACCCGTGTGAAGCATCTAGTGCAAAAATTCCTGGTCACGTGGAACACGGATAATGTCACTCTTTGACCCCGTGGAAAACGTCCAGAGCGGATCCTGGTCCTCGCAGAGCATGGCAGTGAACCCGTGCGAAGCATCCAGAGCGAAGCCTAGTCCTCGCCTAACGCGGCAGTGAACCCGTGTGAAGCATCTAGTGCAAAAATTCCTGGTCACGTGGAACGCGGATAATGTCACTCTTTGACCCCGTGGAAAACGTCCAGAGCGGATCCTGGTCCTCGCAGAGCATGGCAGTGAACCCGTGCGAAGCATCCAGAGCGAAGCCTAGTCCTCGCCTAACGCGGCAGTGAACCCGTGTGAAGCATCTAGTGCAAAAATTCCTGGTCACGTGGAACGCGGATAATGTCACTCTTTGACCCCGTGGAAAACGTCCAGAGCGGATCCTGGTCCTCGCAGAGCATGGCAGTGAACCCGTGCGAAGCATCCAGAGCGGAGCCTAGTCCTCGCCTAACGCAGCAGTGAACCCGTGTGAAGCATCTAGTGCAAAAATTCCTGGTTACGTGGAACGCGGATAATGTCACTCTTTGACCCCGTGGAAAACGTCCAGAGCAGATCCTGGTCCTCGCAGAGCATGGCAGTAAACCCGTGCGAAGCATCCAGAGCGGAGCCTAGTCCTCGCCTAACGCGGCAGTGAACCCGTGTGAAGCATCTAGTGCAAAATTCCTGGTTACGTGGAACGCGGATAATGTCACTCTTTGACCCCGTGGAAAACGTCCAGAGCGGAGCCTGGTCCTCGCCAAGCGCGGCAGTGAACCCGTGTGAAGCATCCAGAGCAAATACCGGACTGTGGAGTCCTTAAAATCCACGGACTATGACGTCCTTAACCTCGACCGTGATGTCTTAAAACTAACGATCAACCACCCCGATTCCCTACAGACTTTGCCTGGGTTTAAGGGTACATCTCTTCACTCCTTTGATGCCCGGCGTTGTAATTCCTCAACGTCTTCAAAGAGGTGACGGGTCCCTGCAACCAAACACCGGACTGTGGAGTCCCTAAATCCACGGACTATGAGGTCCTTAACCTTGACCGTGATGTCTTAAAACTAACAGCGGACTGTGGAGTCCCTAAATCCACGGACTATGAGGTCCTTAACCTTGACCGTGATGTCTTAAAACTAACATCGGACTGTGGAATCCCTAAATCCACGGACTATGAGGTCCTTAACCTTGACCGCGACGTCTTTAAACTACGATACCTTGAGAAACTCCCGACTCCGTAAAACACGGACAAGGGTGACCGCATCCAACACTTGCAGGCCCTCACGACCTGTAAGGAAGAAAAACTCTCTTGTGAGATCCTTACGACTCTCAAGGAAAAACCGCTTAAGGATCCTCACGATCTTTAAGAAGAACTCATACCTATGGGATCCTCTCGACCTGTAGGGAGAAAAACTCTTTATGGGACCCTCGTGGCTCGTAAAATGCAAAAGTCTTAGCAAGCAGATCTTAACCCGGAGCCTTAAGCTATCGCTGTCCTGCAAAGAGATCGAGATAGAGTATCCGCAGAATACATTCAATAGAAAGAGGACACACCATTGAAGAGAAGAATATGTCTTCATTTATAAACCTCCCTTCGACAACAATACTCGATCTAAAGCCAGCACAAACCACCCGATACGGGAGATAATGTGGCAAGTTTCTGATCTGTATCCTATCAAGCACGCATTTGCAACTGTACGAATGTTTAAAAGGAAATGTTGCCGGAGGCACTGATGTGCATGCAACGTAATGATGGTGCTCGTAATTAAAGAAAAACAGACAGCTCATTTACGCAAGCAAGACACACGTACAACTATCTGACAAGCATGAAAATTCAACAGAAAGCATGCAAACCACCAATGATTAAAGGAGTACATTGATTCAAACATGCTACATCAGTGGGAAAAGATTACCAAACAAGGGATCAGAAATACAAGGGTTAACAAAGCAAAACACAAAATTCTCCAACTCCCTTTCCGCCTTCTCCAGCACGTCAAAACGGCGGTTTTCACGAGGAGTCGCTCCCCACCGGTTGGAGCCGTGCTCATCAGCGAAAGCAGACATGACGGCCCGACGAGCTCTTATCTGACTCAGTAAATGAACTGAGTGATCCTTCAGAGCTTGAGTGATTAGACAAGCCTCATGAAAGCACTCAAGCTTGTCCTCCGCCGCGTCAAGGATCGCCGAAGTCATCTCCGCCGGATGAGGGGGTATATCGGCAAGCACAGACAGGAGGATCATCCGGAGCCAAATGGAGCCCATGGGAAGAGGAGAACCCCGACGGGTCAGTAGCTCGTACATCACCGTGTCACATTGAGCGTCGGTGAGAAGGGGATCCGCCAGCCGCGCAGCGAAGCGAGGAATTATCTCCTCAAGGGGCACCTCCCATGGTTGCCGACGAGCATGGGGACGATCGCAAGCCATGGAGATTGATCGGGTTCTCAAAAATGACCACCTTAAGGTATGAATGGGTTTCTCTGTGAAGAAAAGAAGTAAGGCATAAGGTTCAGGTTATAAAGGGGCGCATTTAATGCCATGCACAAAAAATGTTGTGCATGGTGGAACTATTCTCAAAGCCCGAAAAGAAGGGGAGAGCGTTGGAAATGAAATCCAATGACGCATTGGAATTAGGTTAGGGAAATGAAACGTCCCCATCAAGCAGATCCCTGCATACGCAATACGTGAGCACTAGCCTTTGATGGAAAATGAGGCGGCACTGCACAGACACAACAGAGAACTAAGCTCTGAGAACGAGAATCAAATTCTTAAAAGAAAGGTTTGAAAGGAAGGACATGAAAAAGTGAAGGCGCTTCTAAAAGGACGTTTCGTCTACCCTACTCCCCCAAAGCAAATCCAACGGTCACAAGAGGTGACAGCGTTGCACTCACGTGCAGACACGTGAGAACAACGCTGTGGGGGCATTTGTTTCCTGATTTAAAATCAGGAAAGCTTCTGGGAAAAGCTTCAGAAGAGGGTCACGTGCTTACACGTGACTAGCGGTCACGTGTTGGCACGTGACACCTAACCACATCATCAGGGCAAGTCCAGTTTCCTGACTACGTTGAAGAAAAGGGGCTTCAGAAAGAGTCACGTGCTCCCACGTGACCCGGGTCACGTGGCGACACGTGACATTTAAATGCAAGCGACAAAAGGCACACCAGTTCCCTGATCAAGTCAAGGAAAAGGCTTCAGAAGAGGTCACGTGCTTCCACGTGACCAGGGTCACGTGTTGCCACGTGACGTTCAAGACAGCAGACTCGTTCTCCAGTTGAACCAAGGAAGGGAGAGTTCAAACAAGGGTCACGTGCTCACACGTGACCAGGAGTCACGTGACAGCACGTGACGTTTAAGCAGCAATAAGAAGACAGAGCGCAAAAGAAAGGAAAAGGCTCATTCCAAAGGGGGTCACGTGCCCACACGTGACCATGAGTCACGTGGTCACACGTGACCGGCTTTCAAAGCCCATTTTGTCAAACAGAATTAAATTCTGAAGGAGAATCAAATCTTTCCAAAGGAAAGCGGCTATCTGGAACCGATCGAATTAAAGATTCGGAGGTGATGAAATATCATCTATCTATAGGAAAATCTCGGGTTTGGAAAGATTTCCCTTTTAAATCTAACCGAAATAATAAAGGGGAACCCCTGGATTTGAAATCCAATGGTGAATAAAATTCACCTAATAATCCAAAGGTCCAAAACAGATGATGGGTGCAAATCAAATCTCTTAATGAAGATTCGTCAAAAAACTGATTGATTCGGCTGCTTCTCCTATAAATAGGAGCCAAGAGACACAGAGATATATATACATACGCAGAGAAAAAAAAAGGGAGAAGAGCTTTGATACTTTGAAAAGACTCGGATCTTCTGCAAAAAAACCCTAGGTAAGAAAGGGAAGGCCTTTTGAAAGAAAGAGAATTTAATTCTCAACAGAGTTTAACTCTGATAATGTAAAAACAGAAGAACATATTTCTTCTCTCTTTGATAGAGGATCTGCAAAGTGCACATCTCCCCTTAAGGTTGAGAATTTAATTCTCAATGGGTTGAGATCCTGCCATGCAGATCCAAAACATAGAGAGGGAATGCAAGCACGAGAATTTAATTCTCACAGAACTATAGGAATTTAATTCCTTTAAAATAAAAGTAGGGCTTGACCCTATATCATGGGAATTTAATTCCTTCAGAACAAAAAAGAAACAGGGTTTAACCCTAATTAAAGAACTTAGTTCTGTTGAAACAACGGGAATTTAATTCCCTTAATCATCATTTAACAGGGAATGGGGATTCAATTCCTTAAAAACTTTTATTAGGGTTTAACCCTATTCAGCCCTTCACATATATGAGGAATTTAATTCCTACAGAAAATTCAGAGTTAAACTCTATTCTAGAATACAAAGTCTTCGAAAGGAAGTAGGAATTTAATTCCTCTGAAATTTACAGTTCGAGGAATTTAATTCCTGAAAAAAGATTAACAAAGCCTCTAAACAAAAATATATAGAGGCAGGGTCACGTGTCATCACGTGACCCCCCCCAAGAGATCTACAGAAAGCCCCTTTGAGGCAGCACCCCACGTGACCCACGTGACCCTCGGCAGAAGCTCTAATACATAGGCATTTGAATGCCCATCACGTGATGGCACGTGATGCCCTGAAAGGCACGATAATCTCAGAATAAATGAAGAGAGGGCGCTCTCACGTGCTGCCACGTGACCCCTCTTGTCTTAGTGTTTAACACTAAATTGAAACTCTCGAACTCAGTGTTAAAATACTGTTGGGCTTTAGTGTTCAACACTAATTGAAAAGCTTTATCTGCAGTGTTCAACACTGATTACCTTAGTGTTTAAACACTAATCTGAGATCTTCATTTGCAGCGTTCAACACTGATCTGTTTTTAGTGTTTAACACTAATTCGAAAAGCCTTGTTGCTGGTGTTTAACACCAATTATCTCTTAGTGTTAAACACTAACTTGTCAACCTCATTCCCAGTGTTCAACACTGACTGCTCTGTAGTGTTTAACACTAGACTTTGGCCCAATTGGCCTAAATGGATAGAGGCAAAGCCTCTCCTGATTGGACTTAGCCCAAGATAGCCATAAGTCCTCAATGGGTGATTAACTGGTCCAATGGACTCATAACACAATTAATTCGTCTTGACCCCAAATTGGGCCAAGGACTATTTAATCCACTCCGGTTCTAGGGTACATCTCTTCACTCCTTTGATACTCGGCATTGTAATCCCTCAATGTCTTTAAAGAGGTGACGGGTCCCGACGACCACACATCGATATGGACTGTGGGGTCCTTAAACTCATGTCTAATGCAAATTCCTGGTTACGTGGAACGCGGATAATGTCACTCTTTGACCCCGTGGAAAACGTCCAGAGCGGAGCCTGGTCCTCGCCAAGCACGGCAGTGAACCCGTGTGAAGCATCCATAGCACAGTGGACTGTGGGGTCCTTAAACCCATGGACTACGACGTCCTTAACCTTGACCGAGATGTCTTAAAACTAACAATGGACTGTGGGGTCTTTAAACCCATGGACTACGACGTCCTTAACCTTGACCGAGATGTCTTAAAACTAACAATGGACCGCAATGTCCTTAAACTACCCATGGACCGCAACGTCCTTAAACTACCCATGGACCGCAACGTCCTTAAACTAGGACAATAGAGCCCCGTATGCTCTTTTGTCGGATCTAAACGGTCCCGTTTAAGTTGATCTTAGCCTCAAAGATGGCTAACGTATCCTTAAACCTTCAAACAGAGTGGACTACGAATCCCCCCAATTAACTCTGGCTCAAGGGTACATCCCCGAACTCCTCTGACATCCGTCGTTGTAATCCCTCAACGTCGTCAGAGAGGTGACGGGTCCCGACGGCCATACATACGATGGACCACTATGTCCCTAAACTGGAACATTAGAGTCCAAACCCTCTTTTGTCGGATCTAAACGATCCCGTTAAGTTGATCTTAGTCACAAAGTTAGACTAACGTATCCTTAACAAGCGTTTGAGTTGATCTTAGCCTCAAGTATGGCTGACGTATCCTCAAACCAAACCCCCCCCCCAAACCCAAATCTAAGATAATACGGATTTGGACTAGTCCACGCCCTACGGGCAACGACATAACTCAGTCTCCGTAAACAATCCACGGGCAACAAAATACAAAACAAACACCCACGACACGAAGTGACCATCCGGAGAAGGAGAAAGTTGTTACCGCAATGCGGTAGCGTAATTAACTGCAGGGGCTTGCGCCTGCAGGGAAGAGCTTCCCCACAATCAAAAACCCCTCATTCGAGGGGGAATCTGACGAAGTCTGCTACATCGGACGCTTCCGTCTAAACCTTCGATACATGGTGCCATAAATCAACTTGGCATCTTCGGAGAGGTGGACGGATAGCACCAATTAGCATCTGCCCCGAACCTCAGGCGAGACGCAGTGTCGCGCCGTCTTTCGGAGGGGACCATGGATCTTTAAAAGGAAACTTGGTGTAGATGGAAAAGTTGAGACTTTCAAAGCTAGACTTGTTGCAAAGGGTTTTCGTCAACGACCAGGTGTAGATTATGACAAAACCTTTTCTCCAGTGGCTATGCTTAAGTCCATCCGGATCTTTCTTGCCATTGCTGCATACCGTGACTATGAAATCTGGCAGATGGATGTTAAGACCGCCTTTCTATATGGTGATTTAGAAGAGTGCGTGTACATGACTCAGCCAGAGGGCTTCGTAGACAGTGGGAGCAGCGAAAAGGTGTGCAAGCTGCTTAAATCTATCTACGGGTTAAAGCAGGCATCGTGGAGTTGGAACATCTGCTTTGATGTTGTAGTCAAAGAGTTTGACTTCATCAAAAACGTAGATGAACCTTGTATTTACAAGAAGATTGTAGAGAGTAAGGTTGTCTTCCTCGTATTGTACGTGGATGACATACTCTTGATAGGAAATGATATTCCTATGCTGCACTCGGTCAAGCTCTTCTTATCACAAAGATTCTCAATGAAAGATCTTGGTGATGCCTCCTGCATTTTGGGAATTATGATCTATAGAGATAGATCTAAACGGATACTGGGATTGTCCCAATCCAGGTACATTGACACCATACTAAAGAGGTTTAGTATGGAAGAATCCAAGCTTAGGAACTAACCCACGATCTCTGGACTCACTCTCTCCAAAGAGATGTCTCCTAAGACTGATTTGGAGAGAGTTCACATGCAAGGGATACCCTATATTTCGGCAGTAGGCTCTATCATGTATGCGATGCTATGTACCAGACCCGATGTAGCATACTCACTAAGTGTAGTGAGTAGGTATCAAGCAGATCCTGGGGAGAGTTACTGGACAGCTGTGAAGAACATTCTCAAGTACTTACAAAGGACTAAGGAGATGTTCTTGGTGTATGGTAACGGTGAACTCCAGGCAGAGTCCTTTACCGATTCCAGCTTCCAGAGTGATAAGGACGACTCTAAGTCGCACTCGGGATTTGTATTTACCCTCAATGGAGGGGCGGTCTGTTGGAAGGGTTCCAAACAGGAAACCGTTGCAGACTCGACAATGGAGGCTGAATACATCGCTGCCAACGATGCTGCCAAAGAGGCTGTCTGGATGAAGAAGTTCATTACTGAACTTGGTGTGGTTCCGTCCATTGAGCATCCAATACCTTTGTATTGTGATAACAATGGAGCTGTGGTTTTGGCCAAGGAACCCAGGTCCCATCAGAAGTCCAGACATATTCTGAGGCGGTATCACCTGATCCGGGAGATAGTTGACCGCCGGGAGATCGAGGTCAGGAGAGTTGATACGAAGGACAGCACTGCAGATCCACTCACAAAGGCCATTCCTCAGATACAATTTGAGAGACTTTTCGGGATGTTAGGTATGAGATACTACAACAGCTGGCCTTAGTGCAAGTGGGAGATTGTTAGTTATATGTATGCCCTAGATGCCATTGTTGTACATATGATCTATATTATAATGGATGCTTGGATATATATAGAGAGGATTTTCTTGCTCGATATAATAGTATGCTATCTGGTTTCACTTTATCTAAACATGTTAACGAATACTGTTTTGTGATCACGTGTTGATAAAGCCCTTAGGATATGTACTCGACTACTACGACTATGATGAGATCATACTAGTGGGGCCAGGGTAGTGAACGAGTACATCCTATAATTGTTCCTAGTCGAGAGTGTATCGAGACAGGGCATCGATACACCAGAGTAGACTAGCTTATGCGCATCTTGACCCATATGATGGACGATGGATGATCCTATATCCATTGGTGTTGGACATCAAAGATGGTGTACGGGTGCTCAGTGGAGACTGGGTACACTGAACGGACTCGCCGAGAACTCCTGGATGGTATTATACCTATCGTCAGATAGCGGTTCTCCGGTGACACTGGTACATGTTAGTTTGTAGACCCGAGATTGTCATAGAGTCTTGTGTGATTCCCACTGTGCTTTGATTTCCACCTTACCACGTCCAAGAGGGCATGCACAATGGTGGCTTTTGGGTACAATCCCGAATCACATGGAGGCAATGAGCGATAGGAGGGGATTCGTCTCTCCCGGTATAGGGAGCTGATGTTGTGCTGTGTTCGATTGGCTATAACTGGAAGTACCTGGCCAGGGATGATATGGAGATTTACTGGTAAGCGTTATCAGTAGTTTCTCGACCTGTTATGAGCCTCACATCGACACGAATTATCGGTTACCGGGGTCTGACATTTTACCACCCCTAGACTAGATATGCAACATATCAGGCGAAGAGACCGGACTGTACGGTAGTGTTTACTGATTGGATTCACAGAAGAATGTACATGCTTCCTTGTTGATCTTATGATCGCTCAATACCTGGGTGGGTGTTACGTTTAGCTGACCGCTTGCAGCTTGTGGGTGTTTGATATGATCATCACCTACTGCCGGCGTATTGACGATTCTTTAGAGTCCTACACAGAGCTTTCCTGACTCAGGCAAAACGGAGTAGGAGCACATATGTGATATGTGCAGGACCGAGAATAATACGATATGAGATACCGTATTCTATTCTCGCGATATATGATAAAGCCGGGTCATCGGATCAAGTGTTGATTCGATGAATCGGTACATGTTTTATTAGTCGGTTATATTCGATATAACCGGATTGTCGGATCAAGTGTTGATTCGATAATTTAATGTATAATTATATATGTGATATATTACATTACATTATCTAATATTAGCTCGCATTATTGATTTATTTTCTCACCGGATAATATATTGATATATATGTGATATATGTTAATTGTATTATTTTCTTTTGTTACAAATATATATTATATATGTAATATATAATATTGTAACAAGTTATGATTACAAATGCAACATGATTTGTGGAGATTAAACATGGTTAGGGTTTGATTTGGGTTAGCTTTTTCATGAAGCTTCTAGAAGCTTTATTTTTGTTTTAAGCAAAGATATTTTGTGTTGATATTTTGGAGATATTATTTAACCCAACCAAAACCCTTAACTCTAATCAATTCTCTACATGAGTTAATACTTGATATTATTAACTCAAGGTTGTTTTGTAACCATTGTAACAATTTCATTATTCATCACAAAAGACTTCATCTTCTTCTTCCTCCTTGAAAAGCTTTCTAGCTTTTGGTTTTGTGATGATTTAGTGTGAGAATTTGAAAATAAAAAAGAACTAAATTCCTACTTCATCATACTCATCTATTCTAGCCACTTAGATTAGGGTGTTCACTTCTCTAATACTTGATTAGAGAAGTGAGAGCTTGAGTTAAAGATTCTTCAAGGTAGATCATCTTCGAAAAGGAAGACTTCAAGCAGGCATGGATCATTCGGCTTGTGAAGACTCTCTTGAGTCCGGGGGATCATGGATCGTGGCGAAGGGACTACTACTCGGAGCTTATGAAGCGAAGGAGCGGACTACAAAAGTTGTATTCGCTCTCTCTTAGATGTAAAGTTGTTTACATGCAAGTTTAACCTAATTCTCTAGTTAAGATCTTGGTTAGGATTTGTTTAGCACCCCAAAATTTTTAAAGTAGCATGTTTGATGTTTGCCAAAACCTTCTCAAGGTGCTATACTAACCCTACAGCGAGAGGGCCGTGGAGTCTTGGCCTTGTGGCAGCTCGGGGCGAGCTGAGTGGCCGAGGAGGCCAATCTGCGGGGAGCCCCTAGGGGGCTAGCTTGTGATTGCAGGTCAGGTAAAGAGGAGGCCTGGTCGGCCTCGATGGGTCTTTTCTTCCGAGTTATGGGACATGCCATCAGCCACGTGTCCTGATCCCAGGCGTCGCCAATATTGAGCATCATCATCAGCCCCCCACTCTTGTCCCGACCAGCTTGTGGGCGGGTCAGGAGTGGACCGCCGAGCCGCCCGGGTGAGCTCCCTCCTAAAGGTTTCGTCGGGACGCGTCCCCGGGCCGCGAGCTGTCTTTTCTGCCAGCGAATCAGGGCGAGATCTCTGCATTTAAGGAGGGTGCGCCAGTTCGTGTCGCTTTGAAGTGATGGCCCACGTGTCAAGCGTTGGTTGGCTGACGCGACGTGTGCAGACCTGCGACGTCTGAAAGGGCGCGGTCCAGTGCGGGAACGACAAGTGGAGCAATCGGAGCCTTAGACACGAGGAGGCGTCTTGGCGGGAGATGGAGGGCACCGTTGGATGAGATCGCTTGTGACGGTAAATAGGGGTGGGGCCCGTTCCAGGGCCCCTATTCTTTCATATTTCTCGTTCCAAGTCTCGGTTGTTCGGTGCTCGTCTTCTTCCTTCCACTTTCGTTCCCCGAGGATCATTCTTCCCAAGGTTAGATGTCTTCTCTTGTCGAGTCGGTAGATGTCGTTGGGGTAGGTTCTAGGAACCCCTTGGGTGAGCCTGAGTCCTCCCGGGGGGCAGGGGTTGGCTCTTCTTCCCGGGATCATGTGGCGGGGGCAGCCCCGAGGGAGGAGGCGGTAGATGCAGCCCCCAGCGCCTCGTGTTGGATAAGGCATGAGGACGAGCTTGCCAACGCACGGGCTCGCTTCCACATCCCCTCGCGCTATACGCTCCGCCTGGCCAAGGAGGGAGAGAGGGAAGACCAAATACAGGGCAGGGAGATCGCCCTGTATTTGGAAGTATTTTGGGGTGGAATGCGTCTGCCCTTCTCTCCTGAGGTCGTTGAGGCATTGAACTTCTTCGGGTTAGCCCCCGGTCAGTTGGTGCTAAACTCGTAGAGGATTCTCCTCAGGTTCCGGGTCCGCCTGAAGTTACAGGCGATCCCCTTCAGTCTTTCCCTCCTTGATTCTTCCCTCATCTTCAAAAATCACCCCGGTGGTCGAGCGGGCGACCCGAGGTGGGTTTATCTCTCTTTCAGAAAGCGACCAGGGGGCCCCGCCGGGACGGGGGTTGTGGCTCTACCTTCTTCCATCCATGACTGGAAGAAGAAGTTATTCTTCGTTTCCCCTCCCGAGGGCGAGGTGCCTACAGAGTGGTCGAGGGAGAAGCACTTGCCGGGGAACCAGTCCAGTGACCCCGCTGCGGTGAGAGTGGCGTCGTGGAAGCCCAGCCCCCATTTCGACGTGCTGTTGTCTGAGAGGGTTCTGAGTTGGGCCGGGATCAGCTCTGTTGAGTTCGTTGGTAAGTTTAGTTTTTCCTTTCTGGTTCGTATGTTGCCCGTATCGCTGACTCACTCTACATTTGGTTATGTGCAGGATCCATGGACATAGACTCGCTCCAGGATTCAATGCGCCAGCCGAGGCCGGCTGCAAAGGTTGGGGGCGCCGGCTCTTCTCGCTCACAGCCTGCCCCGGCTCCCTCTCCCCCGGCGGTAGTGCCCTACAAGCGCTCGGAAGCGAGTCTCGCCCCGGGGCCTAGCAGAACGTCGGGCCAAAGGCGAGCTCGGATTTTGGATGACCCGGCCTCGGAGGAGGAGACCGGCTCTCCCTCGAGGCCGCTCAAGAAGAGATCTGCCCAGGGGCCGCCTTCGCCGATCAAGGTGGAGGAAGGCGGTATCCAGTTTGTCGTGCCTTCGGGGTTATCCGTCGTGGATAGCCTGCTGCATGAGATAGAGGCATCGGCCGGGGGTAGAGTCCCTGGGGGACCTTCAGGGCTCAGCTGGCGTCCATCGCCCAGGAGTCCGTGCAGGTAAGCGCCTGTCTTTCACTACTATTTAAGGTTCGGTGCCTTTCCCATTTTCCTGATCTCTCTTCTGCCTTTCAGGTACTCCAGCACGTCGCCCTCGCCCTGCATCTGGAGGCCGAGGTGGTTGCCCCGGCGATGAATGCCGCGGGCCAGCTCGCCTTGCTGGAAGAGAGCTCCAAGCGGGAGCTGTAGGCGATGAAGGCGAGGGTTGTCGCCCTGGAGGGCGAGGTGGAGGCCGGGAAGCGGGAGGTTGCCCGACGCCGCGAGGCCGCCGCGGCCGCTGAGGCCAAGCATGAGGATGCCCAGTGTTTCCCCAATCAGAGCAAAGCTCTGTTCAAATTCCAAGGTTTGAAATGAAGCGATGCTTCTGCTTCCCCTAATCAAAGCAAAGCTCTGTTCAAATTCCAAGATTTGGAATGAAGCGACGCTTCCTTTCCCACAATCAGAGCAAAGCTCTGTTTCAAAATTTAAATTGAAGCAACGCTTTAGATCCAGCGCTCTGCACTGCGCGTCACATGTCAAACACGGGTGCGCTAGCGCGGTTGCGCTGCGCGCCACGTGTCTAACGTAGGTGCGCTAGCGCAAGGTGCGTCAGCGCTGGAATTAAAAATCCCCCCACCGTCAGATTAAAAAATCTACTAATAATAAATTATTAATTAATCAGAACTAAAATTCTGTTATGGAAAGATTTTTCAATTTTATTAAAACAAGAAGATTATCTTCTGTAAAACAGAAGCCTTGGGATCAGAGATCCAACGGTGGGAAATATTCCCAAATTAATCAGAGAAAGATCTCTCAAAACTGATTCAACAAATCAATTGGCCCTATATAAAGCCCCCTAGACTTCAAGTCTAAAAAGGGGATACAGAAAAAGAGAGAGAGAAACCCTTTGCAAAACTTTGAGAAAAAGAAGAGCAGGCTTTTAGAAAAAGAAGATCATTTCTTCATCTTCAAGGTAAAGAACTATGTTCTTGAACAACAGAGATGAAACCAACTCGTAAAAGGAAGAACCGTCTTCTAAAAAGATCAGAGATCTAAAAAAGACCAAGGTCTTTAATAAAAAGCAAAAGATCAAAAGATCTAATCATAAAATAATAAAAGAAGTATTTTACTTCACTCACAGATCTTTGATCTATAAAGGCAGAGCCCTTTTTGTTAGTTGTATGTATGCCCTAGAGGCCAGTATTGTACAGATGATGTATATTATATTGGATGCTTGGACATATATAGAGATGACTTTCTTGCTCGATATGATAGTATGCTATCTGGTTGCTCTTTATCTTAACATGTACACTTGTCTCTTTAAACTGTCTTATAGTTACATGTTGATAAAGCCCTTAGGATGTGTACTTGACTACCTGGACTATGATGCAGATCATACTAGTGGGGACATGGTAGTCCATAAGTACATCCTTCAAGGTCCCTAGTCGTGGGTGTATCGAGACAGGGCATCGATATACCAGTGTAGACTAGCGTATACGCTTCTCGACCCATGAGATGGGCAATGGATGATCCCATATCCATTGGTGTTTGACATCAGAGATGGTATACGGGTGCTCAGTGGAGACTGGGTACACTGGACGGACTCGCCGAGAACTCCCAGATGGTATTATACCTCACGTCAGATGGAAGTTCTCAGGTGACACTTGTGCAGGTTAGTCTGTAGACCCGAGATCGTCATAGAGTCTTGTGTGATTCCCACTGTGCTTTGATCTCCACCTTACCACGTCCATGAGGGCGTGCAAAACGGTGGTCTTTGGGTACAGTCCCGAGTCACATGGAGGCAATGAGCGATAGGAGGGGTTTCGTCTCTCCCGGTATTGGGGGTTGATGTTGCGCTGTGCTCGATTGGCCGTAACAGGGAAGTCCCTGGCCAGGGCTGATCAGAGATTTGCTGGTAAGTGTTACCAGTAGTTTCTCGACCCGTTATGAGCCTCACATCGGCACGACTTATCGGTTATTGGGGTCTGACGTTTACCACCCCTAGATTTGATATGCGACATATCAGACGAACAGACCGGACTGTACGGTAAATGTTACTGGTTGGATTCACAGGAGTGTGAGCGGGCTAGCTCGTCGATCTTCTGATCGTTCAATATCCGGATGGCCGTTACGTTTAGCAGACCGCTTGCGGCTTGTGGGTGCTTGATATGATCATCATCTGCTACCGGCGTATTGACGAGTCTTTAGAGTCCTACACAGAGGTTTCCTGGCTCGAGCGAAACGAAATAGGAGCGCATATGAGATATGTGCGGGAGCGAGAATAATGCGAGTATGTGATACCGTATTTCATTCTCGTGATGAATGTATCGATTGGTTATATGCGATATAACCTAGATATCGAATCAAGGATTGATTCGATAAGCCGATACATAGGATTCTAGTCGGTTATATGTGATATGACCGGATCGTTAAATCAAGTGTTGATTTAATGATTTGATGTATAATTATATATTTGATATATTGCTTTGCATTAACTAGTATTGGTTCATTTTAAAAGGATTTTCTCACTTGATGCACATTGTATATATGATATATATTTTTTGTGCACTTGTTTGTATCATGTTTGATAATACTTGCTCACTTGGGTTTGTGTAAAGATTAAACCATGGTTATATGGATGGTTAGGGTTTTGATTATTTACTTAGTTATTTATTTATTTATTCATTTTGGATATTATTAAGTATGGTGGCTTATTTTGTTTCTATGTTGAAGTTTCTTGAAGCTTTGACAAAGTCCACCATCCTTATCTCATCCTTAACCCTAACCATTCTAACTAACCTTAGTTTAATCTCTACACTTGACCATGGTTAGTATATGATAAGTATTCATATTAGTTTCTTTTTTAAATAAGAAACTTATCATATTCTTTCTTCTTCTCCTTCTTCTTCTTCAAGAAAAACCTTATCTTCAACAATGGCATCTTGAGCAAAAGTGTGAGAAATCCAATTCTAAAGTGAACCCACCTCCTATTTCTTCACCCTCTACCTCTTGCCAAGTTGTTTTGGGTGTTTTCTTCACAAGTTTCACAACTTGGTGAAGTCGGAGCTTGAACTTGTGAAACCTCGACGTAGATCATCTTCGGCACGAAGCCGACGACCTAGTCCGCCCAATTCTCCGATGAAGCCGACGTTTGAGTTCGGGATTCGAGATGGACAGCGAGAGGACGCCTACGTGGAGCTAAGGAAGTGGAGAACCGGATCTACAAAGGTTGTAGCCTTTCTCCTTTAGTTAAGATGTTAACTAGTTTCGTTTATCGCCTAAATTTCTAGTCAACGATCTGTATTAGGGTTTCTCGGCACCCATAAAATTTGAAATTGGCATGGTTGATGCCTTGTGAGACCTCTTGAGAGTGCCTAGGAACCCTACACTTTTATAAAACAAGAACTGTTGTTCTTGGATCTTGAGGTAAAGCCTCCTTTAAGAAGAACATAAATTTGTTCTTTGATCTTAAATCTGATCAAATGCGCTTTGCGCTATTAGAAAGTACCTTGCACTCATGAATTGCGCTCTTGCGCTCATTAGACCGGCGCTCAGCGCCAAAACCTGCCACGTGTCAACCAAAGACACAATCTGCGCTTTGCACTCCTGAAACAGCGCACTGCGCTCAGCGCTCAGCGCTAAGCGCGCCACGTGTCACTCACTGGCGCGCCAATAGACTAGCGCAACACGCTCATAAATTTAAAGCGCAATGCGCTAATAAACTAGCGCTTAGCGCTAAGCGCGACACGTGTGTTCCCCTCCGAACGACGGCGCACAAGACTGCGATGTCCTGACGCTGAGATTCGGGGCAGATGCTATTTGGTTTTATCCGTCTACCTCTCCCAAGATGCCAAGTTGATTTATGGCACCGTGTATCGGAGGTTTAGACGGATGCGGACGATATAGCAGACTTCGTCAGATTCCCCCTCGCTTGAGGGGTTTTTGATTGTGGGGACGCTCTTCCCTGCAGGCGCAAGCCCCTGCAGTTAATTACGCTACCGCATCGCGGTAACAACTTTCTCCTTCTCCAGAATTTCACTTCGTGTCGTGGGTGTTTGTTTTGTTTGTGGTTGCCCGTGGATTGTATACGGAGACTGAGTTATGTCGTCGCCCGTAGGGCGTGGACTAGTCCAAATCCGTATTATCTTAGATTTGGGTTTGGGGGTTTGGGTTTAAGGATACGTTAGCCTCGTTTGAGACTAAGATCGACTTAAACGTTTGTTAAGGACACGTTAATCTAGTTTTCAAACTAAGATCGACTTAACGGGATTGTTTAGATCCAACAATAAAGCGGTTAAGGGAGCCCTGTTGTTTAGTTTAGTGACGTTGCGGTCAATAGGTAGTTTAAGGACATTGCGGTCCATAGGTAGTTTAAGGACATTGCGTTCCAATGTTAGTTTTAAGATGTTGCGGTCAAGGTTAAGGACCTCATAGTCCGTGGATTTAAGGACTCCACAGTCCGATGTTAGTTTTAAGACGTCACGGTCAAGGTTAAGGACCTCATAGTCCATGAGTTTAAGGACCCCACAGTCCGTTGTTAGTTTTAAGACATCTCGGTCAAGGTTAAGGACGTCGTAGTCCATGAGTTTAAGGACCCTACAGTCCGTTGTTAGTTTTAAGACATCTCGGTCAAGGTTAAGGACCTCATAGTCCATGAGTTTAAGGACCCCACAGTCCGTGTCAATGTGTGGTCATCGGGACCCGTCACCTCTTTGAAGACGTTGAGGAATTACAACGCCAAGTATCAAAGGAGTGAAGAGATGTACCCTTGAACCGGGGTGGATTAAACAGTCTTTGGCCCAATTTGGGATCAAGACCAATTAATTGTGTTATGAGCCCATTAGCCCAGTTAAGTTTGAATTGAGGACTTATGGCCATCTTGGGCTAAGTCCCATCATGTTTAGAATACCGGCTTTCTGTTGGTCCATTGAAGGAGAGGCTTTGCCTTTAGCCATTTAACCAATTGGGCTAAAGTTAGTGTTAAACACTAAAGATCAACAGTGTTGAACACTGGGAACAAGTTAGTGTTTTAACACTAAAAGACAGTTGGTGTTAAACACCAGCAACAGGGGGTTCAAATTAGTGTTAAACACTAGAGCAAATCAATGTCAAACACTAGCAGCAGAGATTTCAGATTAGTGTTAAACACTAAGAATAATCAGTGTTAAACACTGGTGACGGAGATTTTAATTTAGTGTTGAACACTAAGGGAGTTAATCTTAAGCTCTGTTAACAGGGGTTTAATTTAGCGTTAAACACTAAGAAATTCAGTGTTAAACACTGCAAATAAAGTTCTTTGATTAGTATTGAACACTAAGGCCAAACAATGTTTAACATTGGATTCCGGGATTCCAATTTAGTGTTAAACACTAAGGCAAGAGGGATCACGTGGTAGCACGTGAGGGCGCCCTCCCTTCATTTGTTCTGCTGAGAATATCGTATCTTTTGGAGCATCACGTGCCATCACGTGACGGGCATTGAAATGCTTATATGTTAAAGCTTCTGCCAAGGGTCACGTGGGTCACGTGAGGCGCTGCCTCAAAGGGCCTTTTCTGCGGATCTTTTCGGGGGTCACGTGGTGGCACGTGACCCTGCCTCTATGTATGTTTTTTTAGAAGATCTGTTAATCCCTTTTAAGAATTAAGCTCTTCATAGGGTTGAACCCTAACAATAATTTTAGAGGAATTAAATTCCTATTTCCTTCTGAAGATTTATATTCTGGGATAGAGTTGAACTCTGAATGGGGTTAAACCCTAATAACAGTTTTAAGGAATCAAGTTCCCATTCTCTTTTAGAGACTTATTCTGAGAAATGAGATTCCGTCGTAGGGTGAAACCCTAATTTCTTCTTTCTTAAGGGAATTAAATTCCTGTTATTTTAACAGAACTCGGTTCTTAACTAGGGTTGAACCCTGAATCTGTTCATTCTGAAGGAATTGAATTCCTGTAACATAGGGTTAAACCCTAATTTTATTTAAAGCAATTAAATTCCTATAGTTTTGTGAGAATTAAATTCTCAAACTCGCATTCCCTCTCTATGCTTTGGATCTGCATGGCAGGATCTCAACCCAATGAGAATTAAATTCTCAATTCAAGGGGAGATGTGCACTTTGCAGATCCTCTACTAAAGAGAGAACTATGTTCTTCTGTTTAATATCAAAGTTAAACTCTGCTGAGAATTAAATTCTCTTGTAAAGGCCTTCCCTTTCTTACCTAAGATTTTCTTTTGCAGAAGATACAAATTCCTCCAAAGTATCAAGGCTTTCTCTTTTCTCTCTCTGTCCTCTTTTTCTCCTTCTTTTTTTTCTCTTCTGTGTCTCTTGGCTCCTATTTATAGGAGAAGAAGCAGAATCAATTAGTTTTGGTGAATCTTTCATTGAGAGATTTAATTTGTATTCACCATTCGTTTGGACCTTTGGATTATTAGGTGAATTTATTCACCATTGGATTTTAAATCCAGAGATTCTCCTTTGTTATTTCGATTAGATTTTAAGGGGAAATCTTTCCAAATTCAAGATTTTCCCATAGATAGGTAATATTTAATCACCTTTAAATTTTTAATTCAATCGGTTCCCTTGGAAAGATTTGAGAGGTCTTTTCTCAGAATTTAATTCTGTTAACAGATAGGCTTTGAAAGCCGGTCACGTGTGGCCACGTGACTCTTAGTCACGTGTGGACACGTGACCCCCTTGGAACGAGCCCTCTTCTTCTTTTTGCGCTCTGCCTTCTGGCCGCTGCTTAGCCGTCACGTGCCACCACGTGACCCCTGGTCACGTGTGAGCACGTGACCCTTGTCTGGAGCCTTTTTCTTGATTTAACCGGAGAATGAGTCTGTTGCTTTTAAATTTCACGTGCCAACACGTGACCCCTGGTCACGTGTGAGCACGTGACCTCTTTCTGAAGCCATTTTCTTTGATGTAGTCGGGAAACTGAATCTGCCTTGCCGATGCTTTTAGATGTCACGTGCCAACACGTGACTGCTGGTCACATGTGAGCACGTGACCCTTTTCTGAAGCATCTTCCGTAGGCTTTCCTGATTTTAAATCAGGAAACAACGTGTCCTCTTCGTGTGCACTACCTGACAGAAGCGCAATGCGCTCTTTGACTGGCGCAAAGCGCCTGACGCACCACGTGGCGCACTATCAGAACACACTTTATTTCTGATAAATGCTATGCATTCAATACAAGACAAAAATGTCAAAGCCCAATTCCTAGCATTATTAAAAGGGCTGAGGCCAAATAAAGGCTTAATAACCAGAGCAACTAAAAATGTTAAACATTTTTAATTGGACTTAGCCCAACTCTGGCTATAACTCTTCAACTTATATTGAACTGAGCATATCTGCTCATAAACATTCAACAGATCTTAGTCCCAAACTGGGCTACAGATCTCTAAAACAATTCACACTGGTTCGAGGGTACATCTCGTTACTCCTCTGATATCTGTCGTTGTAATTCTTCAACGTCGTCAGAGAGGTGACGGGTCCCGGCGACGGGTCCCGGCGACCACACATTTCTACGGACTGTGGGGTCCTTAAACTCATGGACTATGATGTCCTTAACCTCGACCGTGATGTCTTAAAACTAACAACGGACTGTGGGGTCCCTAAACCCATGGACTATGATGTCCTTAACCTCGACCGTGATGTCTTAAAACTAACAACGGACTGTGGGGTCCCTAAACCCATGGACTATGATGTCCTTAACCTCGACCACGATGTCTTAAAACTAACAACGGACTGTGGGGTCCCTAAACCCATGGACTATGATGTCCTTAGCCTTGACCGTGATGTCTTTAAACTAACATTGGACTGTGGGGTCCTTAAACCCATGGGCTATGATGTCCTTAACCTCGACTGTGATGTCTTTAAACTAATATCGGACTGTAGGGTCCTTACACCCACGGACTATGATGTCCTTAACCTCGACCGCGATGTCTTTAAAGTAACAATGGACCAAGATATTCTTAAACTAACAATGGAGCATAATGTCCTTAAACTAATCGACCGCAATGTCATTAAACTAAACAATAGATTCCAATTGCTCTCTTGTTGGATCTAAACGATCCCGTTAAGTTGATCTTAGTCTAAAATTAGACTAACGTATCATTAACAAACGTTAAGTTGATCTTAGTCTCAAATGAGGCTAACGTATCCTTAAACCCAAACCCCCAACCCTAAATCTAAGAAAGATACGGATTTGGACTAGTCCACGCCCTACGGACGACAACATAAATTAGTCTCCGTATACAATCCACGGGCAACCAAACACAAAACAAACACCCACGACACGAAGTGACCATATGGAGAAGGAAAAAGTTGTTACCGTGATGCGGTGGCGTAATTAACTGCAGGGGCTTGCGCCTGCAGGGAAGAGCATCCCCACAATCAAAAACCCTTCAAACGAGGGGGAATCTGACGAAGTCTGCTATATCGGCCGCATCCGTTTAAACCTTCGATACATGGTGCCATAAATCAACTTGGTATCTTCGGAGAGGTGGACGGATAGCACCAATTAGCATCTGCCCCGAAATTCAGGCAAGACGTTCACCGCGTCTCCGCCGCGTCTTTCGGAGGGGAACACCCAGGTGCTGGCCGGCAACCTGAAGAAGACAGTAAAATCTCTCCGGAAGGAGCTGGGGGCGGCGGCCGAGTGGGCGAAGTCAGCTGACCTGAGGGCTGCCAAGTTGGCCGACCTCTCGACGGCGAAGGCGGTAGAGGGCTACAAGAAGTCGAAAGACTCCTATGATGACTTGGCCGTCGCCACGACCCTCATCTGGCACGAGGCCCTCGACGCTGTTAAGGCCTGAGTGCCAGGGTTCACCGATGAAGAGCTCCGGGCCTTGTACCCCTCGCGGACACCAGTGGGCAGGGGCAGGAGATCAATGACGAGGAAGTCGCCGAGGACCCAGCTCGCCTCGTAGTGGATGTCGAGGGCCCTGAGGTCGCTCCTGGCCCTGAGGCCTAAAGCCCCGTCTTCTTCCTCTCTTTTATTTTGCTGCGTCTAGATCTTTGTAAGCCTCCGGGCATTTTGTTAGACTGGGGAGCCAAGAATACCCTTTGTAAAGACCGCCTTTTAGTAATAAAACTTTTTCTTTCTTTGGTTTCCTTGATTAGCGCTTTTGTCTTTTGTTCATGAAGAACGCTTGTAAATTTTTCTTCTTGCGCTGTTGGGCCTCCGTTCCGGGTCGACTATCTTCTTAGCGATCGTCTGTCAAGTTGATTCATGCGCCGCTGAGGAGAAGGCGTCTCCATGCGTCTCTATGGCCCTGAACTCGAGGGGAGATCGCTCGAGACTTGGATAGGCCTGATGCCCTTGGTTGGCAGCTCGGGCCGTCCGTGCATGGTGGGCGGCGGGTTGCCCGCCTTATTTGGACCGAGCAGGGTAGCTGCCCGGTTGCCTCTTGTGAGGGCTTTTGATCCTTCAGGACGGGGACCGAGCAGGGTTACTACCCAGTGCCTCTTGGCGAGGACTTTGATCCCTGTCGGTTGTGGTAGGAAGGTACCAGCCGGGGATAGCCGAGCAAGGACTCGACTGTCTCTGGGAGAACTTTGGTCCTTGGCGCGGGAGAGGCTGTAGAAGCCTACCAAGGACCCTTGGCCGGGCAGGGTTACTGTCCGGTGCCACTTGGCGAGGGCTTTTATCCTGAAGGATAGCCGAGTGAGGGATCCTCGGGCTCGACCGCCTCTGGGGGGCTTTCTGATCCTTGGCATTGAGGTAGGGGGCTACCCGCCAGGGACAGCCGAGCGATGGTTGTGCTCGACTGCCTCTGGGAGGACTTTCTGATCCTTGGTGTTGTGGTAGGGAAGCTACCCACCAGGGACAGCCGAGCGATGGTTGTGCTCGACTGCCTCTGGGAGGAATTTCTGATCCCTGGCGTTGCGGTAGGGAAGCTACCCGCCAGGGATAGCCGAGTGATGGTTGGGCCTGACTGCCTCCGGGAGGACTTTCTGATCCCTGGCGTTGCGGTAGGGGAGCTACCCGCCAGGGGTGGCTGAGCAGGGCAGCTGCTAGGTTTCCTCTTGGTGAGGGCTTTGGTCCCTGGCGTTGCGGCAGGGAAGCTACCCGCCAGGGGTGAACGAGTAGGGCAGCTGCTGGCTTGCCTCTTGGCTAGGGTTCTGATCCCCGGCGTTGCGGTAGGGGAGCTACCCGCCGGGGATGACCGACAAGGGCAGCTGCTAGGTTTCCTCTGAGAGGACTTTCTAATCCCTGGCGTTGCGGCAGGGAAGCTACCCGCCAGGGATAACCGAGCAGGGCCAGGGATAACCGAGCAGGGCAGCTGCTCGGTCGGATCTTCAAGAGGTTTCGCCCGACCATACACCTGGGGAACGGGAACGGTTAGCATGCGTGTTGAATGCGGGGGGTGGGGGTGGGGTGAAGCTCTAGGGCCGCGTCGCTTTGGTTCCGTCAGAGGAGGCTTAGCGATCGCCGCGTGGCAGCAACTCCTTGGACGAGAGTGGGTGACCATTGAGTTCCCCTGGGGCGCGGCGGGCTATATAAGGTTGAAGGAGAACTAGATCTTCCTTCCCTTGCAAACAGAGCGTTGAGGATGCAGGACTTTCCATTTAACGTCACCGATATCATCAACTTCGAAGATGTGTACCTGTATGACCAGAACTGTACCGAAGACACGGTGCAGTTAGTGTACAGGAGCTTCAAGGACCACTTCGGCCAGTTGCTACCCCGACGTTCTTCCCTGCTGCAGCTGCTGATGTACTCCATCTGAAGGGCGTCGCCGGGGCTCTACAACCCCCTGTCCGAGCAGCTCTACGACGAGGCCGTGGGCAAGCTGCGGTCTTTGAGGCGCTTCGGCCTTATCTCTGTGAACCGGCTGGCTTGCTCGGAGGCGCTCGTACGCGAGTGCTATGAGCTGAGGCTCGGGATCAACGCGCGTGGGGGGAACCGAGGGGAGAGGTTGGACCTTGTGAGGCCTCGGCTGGCGGAGATCTTTACCGAGTATCATGAGCAGTGCTCTCTGCACCCCCTTCCCCCGCTGTTGTAATATATTTTTTTCTTTTTGCATGTACGGCTGAAGAGCCCATAATACCCTCCCCCCTTTTTGAATAAATAAGATCTTTTCAACTTTCTTCGCAATGTTCTGCTGATCTTTATTAACTTGACAATATGCCCTAGGGAGAGTTTACATTGTCTCAAAAGAAAAGTACATTATAATAGATGACCCCATCAGCGTGTAAGTGCACGGCAGCGTCCTGGCCTTCTGAACGAGGCCAAAATACGGAAACAAAAACTTTTCTTTAAACAGAAACCGGCACTACCGCGGACTGTAAAACCCGGATCGGACCATTAACCAACTACTAGCAAACTAGAAAAAGGATAGAGAGCTATACCGAGCGATCCATGTCCTTCGGTCTTCGGCCACCATCCCGATCTCCTCGTGGAATCTCCGGTCTTGATCTCCTCGTCGGAAAGGCTCCACATCACCGAGTCTTTTTACGGGCTCCCACCTCTGGACCGAGGCAACTCGGACACGAAGTTGGCAGGCCGACGTGTCCAAGGTTGCTGTAGACTGAGTGTAGAAAACTTTTGTCTCACGGGGTTAGTGAGGTTGCCACTGAAGGAGGGAAGAAGAAGAAATTTTTTGGAGAAGGAGCTAAGGAGTTTTTGTGTAAGCAAATGAGAATAATTTCCCATACCAAAAAAATGGACAACCCCCCATCAAGAATGGCCGGCCTTGATAATGAGAAGAGAGGGAGTGGGTCAATCAAACAAGAAAGAGAAAAGGATGATGATTAGGAACAATGATCACCACCAAGTCAAAACCAAAACCCATCACCTAAGTATTGATGCACAAAAAAATCATCATATACAAGAACCACCATGAGAACCATCATGAGCCACAAAAAGTCTTCTCCATTATTAATTGCACATTTGAAAATAACCCCCTCCATCAATTTTCAGCCAAAGAAAGAAACAAAGGTAAATGGCCGAAACGGAATACAAACTGGCAACTTCAAAAAAGTGATCCGGTAATAAATTACAGGAAAACCCCGCGACTGTATATACATACCCGCATTTGTATTCCGACCGAATACAAATGCAATATGACAAAATCTACACTGTACAATACTAGGATCCGGTTTAAACCAAAGCCCGCTAGTATTAACCGTCCGATCATGATCCGTGCAATACCGCACGTATATGATCGAACCCTGCCATATATCCATACAGCCTCTACAGCGTTTCGCCCGAAACATGAGAAACTGTCTGTAGGGGACTCTAAAGACTCGTCAATACTTTGGCTGTGGATTTAACCATTAGCACGTCAGAGGTATTAGCCATACGTAACGGGCTACCAGGTATTGACCAAAAGGGACGTCGATGAGCGGACTCATCCTGACACCCTACTGAGTCTGTCAGTGACAATATCCGTACAGTCCGGTTCGTTTGTCTATGAGCATCGCATAGCGGGCCTAGAGGGTTGGTAAAAGTCAGACCCCCAAAAGCGGTACAAGTCGTGTCGGAGTGTAGCCCAGAACACCCTGAGATACTACTGGAATACCTACCAGTAAATCTCCTGCCTTGGCCAAGGACTTCGTGTAATGGCTCTCCTAGATACAGCGCGACCTCACCCTCAATACCGGGAGAGACGAATCCCTGCAGATCCGCACACTGCCTCCATGTGGCTCGGGATTGTACCCAACTAAAACCTGTTTGCACGACTCCTTTGAGCCGTGGTAGGGTAGTAATCACAGTACAGTGGGAACTTACACGAGACAAATGACGATCTCAGGTCGATGAACTAACCTGTACACATGTCACCAGGGAACTGCTATCTGACGTCAGGTATAAGACCAACTAGCATGTTCCCGGCGAGTCATGTCCGGTGTACTCATAACACAATGAGCACCTGTATACATCTTAGATGAACCAACTGACACCAGTGGCTTGTGAGACCGGCCACCGCCCCTCGTCGGGGTCTCGACTGTATACACTAGTCTACTCTGGAGTATCGATGCCCTGTCTCGAAAACTCCCACGACTAGGGACCTTTTAAGGATATGCTTATAGACCCCAGCTCCCACGTATATGATCGCCATCATACTCTGGTCATCAAACAAGAATCCTAAGGGCTCTATCAACGTGCAATAGTGACCTGTAAGGTCACCTAAAGCAGTACACGATGATAAAGACAAACCATGATAGCATACTATTCTCTATCAACGTGTAATAGCGAACTACAATGTCACCTAAAACATGTACACGATGATAAAGACAAACCATATAGTATACAAACCTCTCGAGTAAGACTGTCCTACCGGTATAGGTCCTCCCTCAATCATTGCAATCACGTGCCTGTGATCCAATAATTGACTCTGAGGGCACTATATCCAACACAGCGTGGCCCGGGCTTCCAGGCAGCTTGCTGGTCTCCGTGTGGCACCGGGTACAGGGCTACTCGGGCGCCGGACTGGTCGTCTAGGGAGACCAGCATGATCTGGCCGATGGTCAGCTCAGCAGGAGAAGGACGTTGCTCCTGTTCGCGGTCGGCCTGTCGTTTATCCCTTAAGTAAGCGGTGAGGTGCCCCGATCGGATGAGATCCTCAATATAATCTCGGAGTTGCTTGCAATCCTCGGTGGCGTGGCCCAGCGTCCGATGAAAGGCGCAGTAAGGGCCCCGGGTCCGCTTTCATGCCTGACGCAGGATTGGAGGGAACTTGAAGAACCCTTCGCCTTGGGCCTCCTCCAGTAACACCGCGAGGAAGACGTTGAGCTGTGTATATTCCTGGAACTTCGGGTGATAGGGCTGTTGACGCTCCGGCCTCTCCTCCCGAGCCCTTTTCTTCTGGTCGGATCAATCTGCCCGGGGGAGGTTCGCGTTCACCTCGGACTCTAGTTGAACCTCGCGCTCGGTCCACGCCTTGACCTCGGCCATGGTCTTAGGCTGTGCCAACGCAAAGGAGCGCAGCCACTCCTTGTGCCTCAGACCAGATCTGAGCGCTGTGATGACGGTCTCATCCCGGTGCTCGGGAACCTCGAGGAGGGTGTTGTAAAAGCGGGTGATGTAAGCTTTGAACGTCTCCTTGTCTCCACTCTTAATTGTGAAGAGGTAGTCGACCGTGCGCTTCTGCCGGCGGTTCCCAACTAAGTGGCCGAGGAACTGAGTAGCTAGCTTGTCGAAGGTCGAGATCGAGCGAGTCTCGAGTCCTCGGAACCAATCCCGACCAGAACGGATGAGGGTGGCTGGGAAGGCCCTGCACTGGGCGGCATCGGAATGGTCCTGGAAGCTCATTCCCGCGGTGAAAGCATCTAAATGGTCTTTGGGGTCGGTTTTCCCATCGAACAGAAAGACCTTCGGGGTTTGTTGCACGAGGAGACGCGGACAGGGAGTAGTTCCTCGGTGAACGGTTTGGTGAGCGAGTCGGTGGCGTACTCGGCCCTACCAATCGAGAGGTGACCATCCCGGCTCATGCCCTCGATCTTCTTCTCGAGGGCGTCGAGTTGGCCGTGGTACCCCGAGGACTCGGCGCCTCGTGATCCCTGGCCTCCGCTGTGGGAGACCTGCTTCTGGGCACGGCTCCGATTCCTCTTGATGAGGTTCCTCAGATCCCCGAGCGCGGTGGCTCTCTAGCCGTCATGGCGAGACCCTTCTGTGTATCCCCGTCGGGGGAGAGGGTGCCGGTCATGCCTGTGGGCAGGCGAGGTGACGGACATCTCCTCAGGGGGGCAAGGGTCGCGAGGAGGTTCGAGGCGTGGTGCTCCGGCGGCGAACCTTGGGGTGGAGCCGCGAGGCGCCCAACGGGCCTCAGGGAGTATCGGCCCATGAGATCCGTGGTCAGGAGTCGCAGCTTGCCGGTGGTCGGCCGTGCCGACGGGGGCAGAGCGTTCCGGAGGCGGAGGGGCCGCGATCTGGAGCCCAGGCCCCGTCGTTTGGGCGAGGACGAGCTCCTCCACAAGGGAATGTAGCCGATCTATTCGGTTGGCGTAGGCGTGGATGATGGTCGCCGGAGGGGGTTCATCCACGCCTCCGGTGATGGGGAGGCGGCGGCTGGTACCCGAATCTTCTGGATGGTCGCTTGCCATGTTGACGGAGATCGGAAGGCCAACTTTGTGTTTTGTGGACTTTGGTTTCCCACAGACGGCGTCAACTGATGGAGGTCCCTTCTCGGATCTCCTTCAGATGTTGTCTTCTGTCGATCTCCCGGTAGATTCTGGAGGGGATCCCCTGTTGTGTGTGGGTCTCAATGGATTTTGAAGGGATTTGGTGATTAAAGGAATTGGACGCCAAGTACCTGCAAAGAAGTCCCGAGGTGGTTTGACGCCACCGAGGACCCTCCGACGATCAAGTTAGTACTAGATCCGAGCAGCGTAATGGCTAAGTGAGTAAGAAATGGTTTACTTGACCCCTCTGTGATGGGGGTTTATATAGCGGTGATGGCACGCAGCAGCAGACGCGAGAATCTCGCCAGCAGTTACGCTCCCGACGTCACGCCCGCGTAGAGAGCAGATCGCCTATTAATGGGGATTGCGGAGGCGTGGAACGTGGGATGCTGCTGGCGGAGAACCCGCGCATGGCGAGATTCGCGGAGCGGCGATTACGCCTTTGAGCGGTGGAGCTGGTCGGAGGACCGAGGAAGATGGCCTCGGCCGGGGGGTCAGGGACGAGCGAGAGGGCCGAGGAGTCTTGGTCTTGTGGCAGCTCAGGGCGAGCTGGAGGGCCGAGGAGGCCAATCTGCGGGGAGCCCCGAGAGGGGCTAGCTTGTGATTGCAGGTCAGGTACAGGGGAGGCCCGGTCGACCTCGATGGGCCCTTTCTTCCGAGTTATGGGACATGACATCCGCTACGTGTCCTGATCCCAGGCGTCGCCAATATTGAGCATCATCATTTCGCGAACGTGTCGCTAAGAACCAACTCATTGTGTGCTATATCTCCACACGTGATCAACGTGCTGATGCTCTTACCAAGCCTCTATTCAGACAACGCTTCATCAAACTAAGATTCAAGCTCAATGTCATCCAACTACCGTTTAGCTTAAGGGGGCGTAACGACGAATCAAAGAAACCAGGCCAACAGACGTCTGACCATGACGATAGAGCGCAATCAGATGTCTGCTCTTATACGGGTCAGATGTCTGACCCAAACATCTGCCTTTGTTAATGTCAAACGTCTGCTTACTGTAACCGCTGAATTGTTCGGAAAGATTTATATGGAAAGATTTTGAGAGTTTCAATTGTAATAATATATGTTTGAGAGATTTGTGTAATTGATCAGATTTAAGTAAAAGATACATTTGAAATAATATATAAAGGAAAGCCGTAAGAGAGAGAAGATCTCTACGTCTTATTCTCCTTCAATATCTTCTTCTTCCTCTCTCTTTTAATTTCTTTAGGAGTTATATATATATATATATATATATATATATATATATAAAATGAAAGAAAGAGAAAGAGAGGAGGGGGGAGGGGTTTTGGAAGGTTGCATTTGCGTTTTCAAAAGTTTCTCTATCAAGTGAAGTGTTTTCTTTTTGCCGATATTTAATTGACCTAGTTCAATATTTTGAAAGGTCAATTGTTATGCTCTCAAATCCATTAAATATTCTTTAAAGCCAAAATTGAATACTTAAGTGCAGTCCTACAAGGTTTTTGGCGTTGGGTGGCGGCAAAAGGTATGTCCTCCATCATTTTATTCGACGATCGGTACTTTCCAACTTGATCTCCATCCTCGAATTTGTCGATACACCAAATTTCCTATGACTACAACAACATTTCATCGTTGATTTAGCAATGTAAAAAGTTTTATTGTCGGCAAACCGTTAATTTTGTATCTACTAAATCAACGGTGAAAGGTGTTGGAATCACTTGAAATTTGGTGTATCGACATGTTAGACGATGAAGATCAATATGGCCGGTGCCGATCGTCGAATAAAATGGTGGAGGACGTGATTTGTGCCGCCACCCAACGCAAAAAGCCTCGTAAGGCTTCTTTCCTCAATTATTCTCAAACTTAATACACTTGGGTAAATATAGTTAATTTTACACTATAGGCTTGACGAAGGAAAAAGAGAAAGGGATACTTGAACAAGCAGAAATCTAAGAACTTGTGGTTGAAGAGAGACCTTGGAGGTTTTATGGTCAGCTTTTGATTAGTTGTCACTATTTAAATGTCAAGAGAGAACAAACCATCAAGACCTCCATAATAATTAATGTAATATTCAATGAAATCTTGATAAAAAAAATAACCCGATGCTCTTAACATAGTAGACTGTTGCACTTGGTAACTGGTAATTCAGAAGATAATCATAACATTTTCATCAAATTGCTCTATGCTACGACAACCCAAGCAGAATTCCGAAATATATGATTTACTCGGATCATCACATTCGTTTCAAAATCAGAATAGTTGGAATCCAATATTTCTCCCAACTGATGTTCTTATACAGCCCTAATATGACCAGTCATTATATATATATATATATATATATATATATATATATATATATATATATATATAAGAATGCCGATCCGCTAGCTGGGCTGGATGACGGATGAGAGACGGAAGAAATCTTCAAGATCAATCGAAAAGTGACCTCTAACATAGACGCCTCATAACTGTCTTCCTTTCATATAGATCAGGCTCCATAACTTTCTTTCTTTCATATAGCTCAGGTGACGGAATCTCCATAGCTATGCAGTCTATGGTAGATTCCATCCGGACATCGCTCAATTCAAGAGAATTTTAAAGGAAAAAAAGCCTACAAAAAGATAATATAAATAGTTATGTCTCAATTTAAGATAATTGTAAAGGCCAAAAAAAATCCTACAAAAAAGATGATAGAAATACTTATTTGCAAAAACAAAAACAAAAATCTTAAATTTCAAAAACATTATTGAAAGAGTTAAACATCCCAAAACTTTGAAATTATGATGAGGGTTGAGTGAATATATGTTTCATTTTACCACGTCCATCTAGTTAGTTCGAAGATCCTTTGGGCTGAAACCAGGCTTTTAGGCAATATAATTCTTTTCTAAATCAATCGTATTTAATAATGGTTTCGATAGAAATCATGTCTCTATCACGGCGTCATCAGAATTCCGAATTCAGAAGTTACGACCAACATTGAGAGAAATATTATATTCTAAGAAAGGAGAGGAAATAATAAATAAATAAAAACAACAGGCATGGGAATATGTATAGCTTGTGAAAATGGACAAAGACTAGAATCCTGTGGGGCCCGAGGCCCGATCAAAGCAAAAGCCAATGTTGCAGTTGCAAATTAATTAATTCCTGGGTCAAATTGACACGTGGCAGGAAAGCAAGAGGAGGAATAAGCAAAAGACAAATGCAGAGGCACGCCATGACAATTTCCATGTGTATATTTATTATTTTCTCCTCTTTTCTTTCTAAATATACACAAATATTTTATATATGGTGACTTGTGAAAAAAACATACTTATTGAAAATAAATCAATTAAATTAGAAATATAGAAAAGAAATAACGCTAAAGTGCAGAAATCCCTAGTTTTGACTGATTAATTAGCATGATACCCCTAAGTTCAAAACTTAAATTCATCGGTATATTTTGGGAATAATAACGGTAACTAAGAATATTATCAGGCTCATAGAGGTAGGCAAACCTTTTAAGACGAAGAGGTGGTTTCGTGCTTGTTAGAATATAACATGTATTCCCGCCCTCATCATAACTTAGGGGTTTTGATGCAATGGAAGAATTTAGGAGAGACGGTCAGTATTCGTTGGCTTTAAGACTTATAATAAAAATAACGCTATGCAAAAGTCGGGGTATTTGGCCGAAAGGACCTTCGAACAACACAAGCATGTCGGTATATAAAATATATTCCCTCAAACTTGACCTATATCGCATTATCAGAGTTTTGGTACAGTGATAGGAAGACCAAAGAGGGCTAACCTAGGCAAAATGGAGTTTTAGTGTGATGCAAATAATTGAGATATATGCAAGAGAGCTAATTAAGTATTAAAAAAAAACACCAATAAAGAGAAATGAAATTTTAAAAAAAATGCAAATAAATGGATTTCAGGGGTCAGACGCCGCATGTCACCATCGGAGTCGGGTCAAGGCCGCCGCTTTGAACCACACCACAACATGCAACACTTGTTACCAGTCTTCTTCTTCTCATTCTCTCTCTCTCTCTCTCTCTCTCTCCCCCTCTCTCTCCTCTCTCTCAATTTAGTAACCCCACAGCTGTAAACAAAACTATGCTTGAACTCAAAACTAGGAATAAATGCCAACATACATACATATATAGAGTTTAGGCTAGCTCTTGTATAGCTTACAAGGCAAAAGGAAAAAAAAAAGATAGATAGATACTCCACTAAAATTAAGATATGTGAGGCTTCATCATGAGAAACTCATCATCTTCATATTGTTCATCTTGGGTGGTTGTGCTTCTTGTGTTGGCACCTCTCTTGTTGGTTTCTTTCCTTGTGTTTGGTGTTGATTCTTCAAGAGCTTCTTCTTCATGGCTCTCTTCTTCTTATTCTAATAATAATATTAGCATTAGTGATGATGATGATAAAAATAATAAAGGTGGCAGTATTAAAGGAGATGAAGAGCATGTGAAATTTCACTTGGATATAGCTGTAGAAGATGAAGGAGGAGGTCATCATCATCACAATTCATCATCTGTTTCTTTAAATAAGGCAGAATTCGACACTCTTCTTGCTCCGTCGTCGTCTCCGTCTCCGGCGCCACAACCAGTAAGGCCTTCTTCAATCTCTTCTTTATGTTCTCTCTTTTATTTGAGTTGTTTGCAATATTATAAAGAAAATTTATGTGAATTTATGGGGTTTTAGCTTTGACATGCATAGTTTCAAGAGAAAGAATATATGAGGAAGAGGTTGATTCAATAGTTGCATTTTGGGTCTTATTTTTATTTTATAATAATTATGAATGAATTGTTCTTAATGGTGATTGTTGTTATATATTGATTATTTTTATAGTTTTTTTCTTGTGAATTATGTTTAAGATTAAATTGTTGCTTGCAAAAGAGCTAAACATTTTTATGCAGTTATGTTAGTTGATTTACTTTAGGATATTATCTCAAAAAAATGAACTTTCGGAGATTACAAGATTTTTGTTTTTAAAAACTTTTGGCATACTGTAGATTTCTTCCTCTTTTTTCAAGAAAAGTTTAGTCCTTCATGCATATAAAAATTTGTTTAGTGTTTAGCGAAATCTTCCGTTTCGTGTTAGGACAACTGAGCTAATTGCATGTAACATTTGATGTAAAAAGGGGAAGACATTTTCCTTGTTTGGTAACAAGTACAATTAGCAAAAGTTAAACATATATATAGCTTTGCAAAACATGGCAAAATTTTGCAAAAAGCTTACTTTGGATTTGGAAATCTGCAACAAAATTGCTGACAACGAATCCCCGATTTTTTTTCCCTTTTAACTTTCTATAAAATCTTTATTGCATTAATTACCTCAAAATATAAATAATCAAACGCCCCTATTAATTTTTAAAAACCTTTTAAGAATTATTTTTCAAAGAATACAAGCTCTTTCGACAACCGCGCAAGTTATTCCAAGGCTGTGTATCATTGGCGAGAGACATTTGAGGGAATGATTCTTGATCAGAGAATCTAATCCCATCTTTATTAATTCCTCTTTTGAGGAGGGGCGACCCCCTTGGGATGCAAGCCAGAATTTCTATCATGATCAAGGCCCACCATAATTAACTCCATTCATGTTGATTTTGATCCTAATTTTGGGATATTATAAGCTCATTATCATCTTCCATATTTGCTTCAAGTATTCACATATAGTTTATTCGCAAGTCTTTTTGTCTAAGATTAGCCCTCCTAGCTCGATCTGTGTCATGCATGCATAAGGGATGATTGGCTCTTAGGTACGGATGCAATAAAAATATTCGACTCAATCATAGATAACGTTTAAAAAACATCATGCATGCATGTTCTCTTTACGGGCTTCCCTGTGGACAGGGAAAATGTGTCATGTGTTGTTGTTTTTTAATTAGCAAACTTTCGTATGTATCCATGACGGAATATGCATCCCAAAATAATTTGCATTGGAATACAGTGCATGGTAAAGTTTTCACATGCATGTGTAGCACGTGCCAATAATAATCTACAACATAACTACTAAATCAAAAATACCCTTTCTATAGCAATTTATCTATCCAAAAAGTTTACTCAAGAGACAAACACCACGGACCCAACGGTTTGACGCTATTATCTAGATGTTGTAGGCCCTATCATTTTGTCATGAAGGGGTCTATATCTTATGATGATGACTTCATGAAGCTAAGAACTAGCCTTCTAGTGTGTCTCTCTCTCTGCGTGTGTGTGTTGTTCTTTTCTTCACCAATGAGTTTCCTGATTCCTTTTTTTTTGCCGTGTGACATGGATGGTTATTAGAGCGATAATAAGGGAAACCTCTAGCTTTAATTATATTATATATTAATGCATGCAACTTGCAACTGGGCTTCTTTCAAAATGGTGCAATCACCCTATAAATTATGGTCCCTTTTTAAATGCTTCAGAAAACGACCGCAATTGTGGCATAATACGAAAGGGGTTGTACATTCCAAATTGTGAATAGGGCAGATTAGATATTTTTGGTGGTGGAAGAACTGTTGATTTTAGTGGAAGGTCCAATCAGTTAGTATTCGAGACACGCCGTATGGATCGAAACTTAGGTTTAACCGTGTCTAGGATTGGAAATCGACACAACACAGTTAAACCATATATTCGTATAAAATGCTACTGGCAGTTCTATGTAAAAAAAAAATTTGATCATGAGGCTCGGCATGGATGAGTTGGACTTTCTTGCCCACCAATCTTTACAAAAGAACTACTTTTCCTATCAGAACTTAGGCCGGTAAGAAAAGTACCTGACCATCTTCGGGTAGCAATGGGATCAAACAGGGGGTCCTACCGGTACTTGGCGAGAAGGCCAAGTACTCTTTGTACCGGCCTTGGTGCCCGTACAAAATGAATTTTTCTTTTTGCAATATATGCATTGATACATGTTCAATTTTCTGAGCATGTGGTTGTTTTTCTTTATATGTTTAGATACATTAATAATCCAATAGAGTTGGGAGATAAAGTAAGGTTGGCCCATTTATATTTTTGCTTCTTGATCATTAAGTTCTTTGTTAAGTTGCCATTTCAGAAGCTAAGCTTTATACAAATTGCAATAGTTGAAATGGTTATCAAATTTCCATAGCCTTATCCTTTGATGCATTACTATTTCAGTCAGGAAAAAATAATGGAACCTCCCAAGCCAAAGACACATTTCCAATACCCAGAAGATCTAGAAGAAGCGATGTTAAACTAGAACGACTAGAGCTCGGTCTTTCAAGAGCCCGTACTGCAATCCGGGAGGCAGTTCGAAATCCTAGCGTGAAATCATCAATTGAAGACAAGGACTATGTTCCGCAAGGCCCCATATATCGGAACGCCTATGCATTTCATCGGTACCGACCAAAGAACTTCATTCATTTGACACATTTTTCGCCACTATCTCACTAAATCTCTTTACAAAATAACAATCTGTTTAAAAAAGATATCAAGGCCTAGAGTGTCACTAAACAAATTGTGGAGCTGACATGGCCATATCTCAATTGAAGTTGCATTTAATGTTAAAGTGGTTTGACATAAAGTGAATCCAATATTTAACATGAGAGAGATGTCATATCACTTTAAATGATAGATAGATAGGTATTATTCAATAGAAAGTTGTCACCCAAGCATGTAGAATAAAATGACACTTTAGGCCAGGCATATAATATCCCTGCTAGCTACTATAACAAGTTCAAAACATTCTCGGTTTTCAACTCTTTGTAAATTTTGTAGGAGTTATTTGGAAATGGAGAAGTTATTTCGAGTGTACGTATACGAAGAAGGAGAACCACCATTGTTCCACGACGGCCCATGCAAGAGCATATATTCGATGGAGGGGAGGTTCATATACACGATGGAGCAAGGAAACAAGCTAAGAACAAAGGATCCAGGCCGAGCTCACGTCTTTTTTCTCCCGTTTAGCGTCGTCAAAATGGTCAAGTTTATCTACCAACCAAAGTCTTTCGATATCGGGCCCTTGAAGCGCACCATCGTCGATTATATCAATGTGGTTGGTGGGAAATATCCCTACTGGAACAGGAGCCTCGGTGCAGATCATTTCATGCTCTCATGCCATGACTGGGTAAGTGCCGAGTAAAGATCACATCTGAATAATATGAATATTTACTAACGGAAAATTAATTTGCAATCTGCTATTCACATCAAACTGTCACCAAGTTTTACAAATCTTTTTGTTTCATCGATTTTAACATCTGAGTCGGTAATTTTTGACTCGCAGGGACCCCACGCCTCCGCCGCCACGCCTCACCTCTACTCGAACTCCATCCGGGTCCTCTGCAACGCCAACGCATCAGAAGGCTTCAACCCTTCAAAAGACGTCACCCTCCCGGAGATCAACCTCCAAACCGGCCTCACCGCCGGCATCACCGGCGGGCCCTCCGCATCCCACCTCCCGTTCCTCGCCTTCTTCGCCGGCGGGCTCCACGGCCACATCCGCTCCCTCCTCCTCAACCAATGGCAAGGAAAGGACGAGAGTATCCAAGTCCACCAATACCTCCCCAAAGGGTTATCTTATTATGACATGATGAGGAAGAGCAAGTATTGCATTTGCCCGAGCGGGTACGAGGTCGCCAGCCCGAGGATAGTCGAAGCTATCTATATTGAGTGTGTGCCCGTTATAATTTCGGACAATTACGTGCTTCCGTTTAGCGACGTGCTTAACTGGAAGGCGTTTTCGGTACAAGTTGAGGTCAAGGATATACCGAAATTGAAGGAGATATTGATGAGTATTTCGTCGAGGCAGTATATAAGAATGCAGCGGAGGGTGAAAACGGTGCAGAGGCATTTTATGGTGAGCAGTCCGCCGGAGAGATACGATGTGTTTCATATGATCCTTCATTCGATTTGGCTACGGAGGTTGAATGTCAGGGTGAGGGTTCAGGATTGATCGGGAAACGCGTGCGAAAACGATGAACGTACAGTTAGTGATCGTCGTCGTGATTTTGTGTATAACGGCATTGCTTTCATTCGACATGCTAGTGTCAAATGCATGTAGTGATTGTGTTGATAATGATAGTTTTGCAACTAGGATTAGTAATTTGGACAGGATTAGTAATTTGGATGGATTATGATTCATGAATTGTTTAAACTTTGCATATAAAATTGTAATATTGCATGTGGAACTCCGATTTGATTCTGAAGTGTTGTATATATCCAGCTGCACTTGCAGAATTTTCATATGCTGAAAAGTTTTGTTCACATTAAACTCAAATGCTAATTTTGCTACCATTATAAGCTATATTATGAATGGCATTTATTAATGTATATCTTAAGCTATATTATGCACATAACTGTAACAGTATCTAACCTGAACAATCTAAAGATTAAAACTCCATGAGATCACAAACAAACCAACTCACATTAATGGAAATTATATAGTTAAGAATATTTGAATTTTTTTAAATTTGTGACAGACATGCTTATCAGTGATAACAGTCCACGGCATGATAAGCATTCTACATATAAGAATCAATCAACCAGTTTAATGACCAGAGGTTTTGAAATTTTCTGTATTTGCTATGAAAATTTGTGAAACAAATTAAACCGCATATATTGTATTAAGTTGTCATATTTCTACATCTGCTGTAATGGAGAAAGGCATTCAGTCAATTGACTCCTGATAAAATAACACAACAAAATGGCAGCCAAGAAATGCTGTTTGCAGTAAAAAAAAACTGCAAGTACAACTGAATACTCTCTTCATATATAATTAACACAATTAAGCAGCATCAAACCTGTTGGTTAAACAACACGACATACAACACACAAAAAAAAAACCAATTGAAATGATAAATGAACAACAGATGCTATACATACAAAACCGTAAAATTTCAAGTGCAAAACTCCAGCCGTAGGTGCACCAATCCTCAGCCGGGCTCTAAGAAATTGGCAAACTGTTTTATCCTTCGGTTTATATGCATATTCACTGATATCGACAGGCCTAGCATTCGACCTTCAAGAAACGAGAAAATAATTACTTATTTGGTGGTGGAAACCAATATTAAGAAAAATTGTGAGATTTAAATCAAAGGCTGATATGTAGTATATTATACCTAACCGGATAGGTATTTCACACATCTTTCAAAGGTCGGCGGAGACCGCTTGCATGAGAACCCGAACCCAAACCCAAACCCGGACGCTAATTTGGTGGAGTGTATCTGAAGGAATTTATTATGGAAACAAATATCTCCATGGATTCCTTGGCTATCCCTGAATACTTCTTCAAATGAGAGGCGTCGCACCCAAAATTTCCTTCCGCCTTGTTATTTAGAGTAGGAGTGTCTATCAAAATGAAAGCAAATGCAGAAATTATCATTCAACCATTAACCACAATCTTTTGTATTAACTGGCAATTTTAAAAGGAAAAGAGCAACTTATTTTTTATGAAAAGGAAAATATGAATTTGGCCAAAGTGAGCTTTCATCACTCCTTTCCCAGAATTTTACAATTATATAATAATTTATTTCTACAATGCTTTCTGGGTTCTGATATATATTTCTATATGGTCCCTAATAAACAAGCCTTACACACTTCATTGCGTCGTAAAGAATCAACTGAAGCAATTTGGAGGGTCCTTCAGAAGCTTCTTAACTTTGGTGCGAGACCGAAATTCAACAAACTAGACTTGAAAATCATTAGATAAAGCTATGAGAGGCTACTGGATCCCTACGAAACTAATACAAAAGGTTTCATAGTTATATAGTTGCTAGTAATTCTTATCTTCTCATTTGTTTCTTAGTTTTTATTTCCTTTTATTCTTTTATATTTGCATAGGGATTTGGGGTCCATGCTATTATGATGAAAATAGCATGGATGCTATGTAGATCCCAACCATACATTTGTTTAAAAAAAATATTCATTTTTTTAGGGATTCTTTTATCACGTGGGTTCCAAAAAAATGATGGTGATAGGAATAGATCCCAACCACATACAAAACAAATGTATGGTTGGGATCTACATAGCAGCCATGCTATTTTCATCATAATAGCATGGACCCCAAATCCGATTATTATTTTCAAGCTATCGCCTATCGCATGAATGGCCACCGGTACCAAGAGATTTCTCATCATCCTTCAGAATAGGGACAGAGAACCTTCAAAAAAATATTTTATTTGACAGCTCAAGCAATCTACTTGCCAGAACATTGCCTAGTAATGTAATAATGGAGGTGAAAATTGAGGAGCATCATGTGCAAGTATTCTGGAAAACACCTAAGATTGACAGAGATATATTATTGTATTTTTATGTGCAGATCATACAATCTCCAAGATTCTAGCTATGGTTAAATACCTGAATCTGCTCCAATCTACACACAAGTTTATATACACTAAATAGAATGAGGGTTGAAATTTGAACCTTATTAGATGGTTTATGCATCTAAGCTAGGATAAGATGAATGTAAGTTTTCTTCATTATTCACACACACACACACACACACACACACACACGACTAGCATTTTGCGCGTGCGATGCACGTTTGTAGCGTTATCCTATTTAGAGTCCCCAAAAAAATTTCTTTAGCCCATGAATAAATATAAAATGGGTGGCTTTTGGTTTAAAATTATTTTGAATGTTAATAAGTGAATGAAATAGTCATTTTAGTAACTTGGATCAAGAATATTCTAGAAGATACTATAATATGTTATTAACCAAAGAAGATGGTTATAAGTAAATGGAAATAGAATTTGAAAAATAATAAAATTAAAATAAATTCTAGAAATTCTTTTTTGTCTTAAGTTTGAGTAGAATGTAGATTGAATTTGGAATTCAAACTAATTTCTATAAATTTTTTTTGTCTCAAGTTCTAGAAAGGTTTTTTTCCTTTGTTTTTCAAAAAATGGAGAAGTTTAATTATTTTTTTCTTTTTCTTTGATGATGTGGAACCTTTAAGATTTGTTTTTTCAAAAAACATAACAATTAATTATTTTTGTCTCTTTGTATGATGGTGTGGCTGCCCTAAGAATGGAGTATTTTTCTCCCTTTTCTTTGTTTTTAAAAAAAAAAGAGAAAGGATGGCTTCTAACCAAGTCCATTTGCTTTCTATATACTAGAACTTGTGCACGTGTGTTGCACGTATCAAATGTAATATTTCATATTTATGAGAATAAATATATGTGTAAATTTGTAAATAATGGGGGTTTATATATAAATGTGCATTTCATATAAGTGAGAATGAATATAGATATAAATTTGTAAATATTGAGGGTTTATGTGTAAATTTACATTGTAAGGCATCATTTTTTGTGTCCTCTTGCATAATGAGGTGGAGGCCTTAGGAGAAGAGGATGATGAGGTGAAGGCCTTAAGAGAAAAGGACTTTTCTTATTTTTCTTTGAATTTGGAGAATGGAGAGGATGTCCACCTCACCAAGGGGTATTTGCATTATAAAGAAAGAAGATAGTAACATACACGTGCTATGCACGTGTCGTGAGAAAAAAATTATGGCATGGCATGATTTTTTTTGTGTTTTCTTGATGGTCATAGGTTCAAGAACTCTTTGACCAAATTTGTTCATTTCCCAAAAGGAAGATATTTTGTATTGAAAATTGTTGGAGGGTATAAATGTAATTACATGCATATGCGAGAATGACATGGCATATTCTTGCTCTAGAACCCTCGTATGGATTTTTCTCCATTTTTAAATGAAAAAATGATATACTTTTTAGCATGCCCCCATGAGTTTTAGTTATAATAGTGTGTGTACACATACATGAGAATAATGAAGAAAAGAGGTCTTAGGAGGCTTTTTCATTAGATGACATCAAAAATCTATATCCTCCACGATTTTTTCCGACGATCGGCACTCATTATCATCTTCTTTATTAGGTAAGAGGTGGGTACATCAAATTTCATGTGATTCTATCACCTTTTCACTGTTGAATTAACAATGTAAAAAGTTCTATTATCGGTAAACCGTTGATGAGTGAGAACCAGAAAGCCATAAAAAGCATAAATATGTTCAAGGAGATGCTAGTTTTATGAAACAGGAGACAAATTAGATCACATGCTCCACCGCTCGTGCGGGCCCTTGTCAAATCCTTTGAGTTTCATTCTTGTGAACATACTTCCCAAGACTTAACGTGTCAGCTACAGCCATACACGGGCCAACACACACAGAAGGGAAAATATCACATGATGGCTTGAATAGAGAACCAGAGATAGAGAGGATATAAGAGAGAGAGGGTACAAATGATGACTCTGTGCAAATCGCATGCTTCTTGTCCGAAACATGAAATATGAAAACTTAAGTTCAGGATACAGTAGATTAAGCTTCATATAAAAGATGTATCCTCAAACTGCACAGTGGGAAACTTCTAAAGTGCACCAATGCAAAATTTGTGACGAGCGTTTAAAAACATTGCTCAAAATATGACGAAAAAAGAGCCAATAATTAACCTTGTATGGATAAGTAAATACAATTCCAAACCAAATTTTTTTTAGTGCAACTGACTATGATCTAACCTATTCTCTAACAAAAGTCAAGTGGATTCTTAAGACAGGAAACTGCGTTGTCCACATAGAGAGAACCGTGGCCACAATTATATAAGATCTGTCATAACCTGAGCTGTAATCATGCAGACATAGATATTACAAAATTAGTTCAATGTATGAAAGGAGATTCAGAGAAGCTCCTTAAAAAAAATCATGAAAACACATGCGCAATTTCAAAATTGGTCATCATATGATGAAAAATATGTATGACTGTCTTAGCTAATTATTAATTTTTAAATCTTCAACGCTAATAAGCAGCGGAAGGTGATCAAAGACCATTCTGGATGGGGAGAAAGGTCTGCAGATACTTTTTTTTAGCTATCGGCAAACGGGTAAAATGATAGAATTAACATTTACCATCAATCGCTTTCGAAGTCTTAGCAATTATAAGAGACACAGATTTATGAAGATGATAAAAGGTTTGTGGTTGAAAGTATTAAGAGCCATATTAATAGGTCAAGAATTATTATGATTTGGTTCATCTACCACTTTAATTAATACTCACATACCAGGGAAAGCCCATACAATGATACAAGGGAAAGCAGATATCCCATACCACAAACAGACATGTGTTCCAGTTCTTATATTTATACATCTCATGCTCGCATATGTGATAATGTTTTGATGTGTTAAACACAAATGTTATCTATTCAAATATTCAGCGGCATTATAAATTAGTTTAGCAAAAAGGTTGTCGCCAGATAAAAAATATGTAGATGGACTAAGAACAGGTTAAAAACATATATATAGCTTATTAATATACGCGCACATGTACATAGAATAGATGATGAATCATATGCATATAAATTCATCAATTACCTTTTCATAACTTTTAAACTTCTGAACAAGTGCATGAGCTCTTTTCAAGCCCATCCCTGGCAACAACTGTTAGTCACACCCACTAAAAATGCACGTTTCAAGTAACATTTGCATAGTAAATCCACTAAGATCAAGTTCTTTATTCCGTCCTAACATTGAACTTTGAAACTGAAACCCCTGCCCAAACTTGTCCATTTTGAAGATAATCTGAAAATAAATATGTTAAAAATAGACATCTCAAGCAGAGAAAACTCAATCAATTGGGGGTGGGACCTGCTGGCATAATGCACGCTGGAAAGTGGGAATTCGAACATAATGGAAAATGATATGAGAAAATGGAGCTAGATCAAAGACAGACTCTAGTATCTACATAAAATCATTAACAACATAAATCAAGCATTGAGATCATTTTTTAACATATCTAATAAAATAGATACGCAATCTGGAACAGCCAAAAGGTATGAAGTCTGAGTCCTCAGTAATGACAGCATCAACATGCCTGTTCATGCACAAAAATGTCATCTGAGCATCAGCCTCGTAAGGTGCCACAATACAATCAACTCTCTCCTGTTTCAACACCTGCAGAAATCATTTTTAAATTTTATTTACTGAGGAATGTAGTTGCACATATCTATTCTAGTCAATTACAAAAGGCTAAATAACACTAAAGTACTTTAAGCTACCCTTAACTATGAGCATAAATTTCTAAAATTGCCTTAAATATTTATTGTGGTAAACTCCCTTAAGCTTTAGATTTAAGGGGGTCTTTTCACTAAAATACCCTTAGATGTATCACTTTAAAGGAGCTAATTGTAATTTCAAAAAAAAAAAGTTAATCTAGTGAAAAAAATAGTTAAGGGTAGTTTAGTGTAAATAACCATTACAAAAAGAAGAATGACAAGAAAGTGAATTTTTTGGAGAAGAAATACAGCTCCTGATGAAAAACTTAAAATGATAAATCATTACAAGAAAATATTGTCCTGCCTTTATTAGGCCTAAAGCAACCGAAGGTGATATATCAACAGCTTTTTGGTAACACTCAAAAGCAGAAGTAGAATTGCTGTCTGCCTCATGTTCCACGGCACACTCAAGATTTTCCCTCCTTGACCTGCATTATTAGCATGTAAGTAATTGTAGACTGATGCTTTCAAACAAAACTTGGCGGTGGTGGTTGAAACTGATTCAAGAGAAGGAAAAAGGGGGATCAGGACTAAAACAGCAGTTTGAAACAGTGGAACAATTACCAAATGTAGCATAAAACGGCAACCTTAGAAATGAAAGGAAAAGAAAAGAAGAATTAAAATCTTTGCTGATAAGTCAAATAAAAACTTTGGTGGTACGAAACAATAGAATAGGACTCGTATATCAACATGTAATGTTCGTTTATATGACATCAGAATCACATTGTTGCAAATGAAACAATCTGAGTACGAGTGTATGAGTTGTTTAACGGAATACCTTGAGCGCTTTGTTTCTTGGTCGGTCTTCATTGGTAAGAATCCTCCATCAAATACAAGTAGATGTTTTACACCATGGTGGCACATCAGGTTTACTCTATGCATGCAATAGCTATGCCTAAAACATCATGAAACAACATTAAACATGGAACCATCGCTGCAAACAAAACTCACGAGTATTTACAGGCAACCTTTTAGATAAAAATGATGTATACAAAAATAAAAATGATGTATACTAAACACTGTTACAAAATCAGAAGAAAAAAGATTTTGAACAAATATGTGCAATCATATATTTGGCTGCCAATTAGACAGGTCAAGTGCTGCAACCCAACCAAAACAAGATCATACAAAAGTAATAGAAAAGAAAACAATATATTGTGTGTGTTTTTAGTCCATTGACTCGATTGCAGTGTTTCAAAAGGACTAGATTGCAGCATTTCAGCAAACTATTTCATGGAAACGCGTTAAATCCATTTATGGAGGGTCATCTCACTTGGACTTACCCACCTTATGTAGAAGGGTGTTACTAGAGTACAAATGAAAGGATGTTCAGGATAGTATTGTTTATAAAACATCTGTAATTTAATATGTAGAGAAACAACATGCCACGGTATCAGATTTAGGATTTAACAAAAAATGATATAATGCTTATCTAGTAAAGATTGGTAGGTCTTTGGATAGGAGAAACATATCCTAGGAATAGACTAAATATTTGGTTATATGATTTAAATAAGACTATTTCTTTTGCATTGAAAGTAAAGAAAAGAGCACTGATTCAAGTCTGGATACACCAAACCTGGCAAAGTTGTCATTTCAAGAATCAGAGCAAAATTCACATTTTGTAATGACAGAGAAGATATTGCAACTTGCAAGAAGTGACACTGAACATTTCAAAAATTTGGAAATTTATGATTTTTTTAAAATAAAAACCCAGAGTGGAAAAACAATTAGTACAATTTAGGGCACAAGGGCATGGCTGAATAAAGGATTCAAGACAAGCATAAGAACCAAATGAAATCTGGGACATCACCTAAATGGTGAAGGACACGTTTCAAATTACCACTCCATAGTTACAAATTCCCCCATTTTCTCTACAACAAACGAAATTAAGAACAAAATGTTCAAATATCTGGGATGGTTTGGATAAAGAATTATACCCACACACACAAAATTGGAATTTTTAAGAAACCCAATTAAAATACAAGACAAAAATGCAGGAAAAAACAAAATTCCCGTTTCAAAATCACCTCTCCACAATCAAAACCCCCTCAAAAGAACGTACTTTGATGCAGGGATCCCCTTGCATAGATTGGTGCTGCAAGAGAGAGCGCCCTTGCGAAGCCAAGAGTAGGTGTCGACGGCAACGGTCTGGCCTTTGAGATCTTGAATGTGGACGGGGACCATGATCGATTTCAGCTGAGGGAGCAGCCCTTGGATCCCCATCGCCGACCTCTATCGGTCCCCAAATCCTAATCGAGCTCGAAATTAGGGTTTGATTTGCTGCTTCTTTTTAGATAGAAAGGGGGGAAATGAAGAAGAATTGGGGACGAGGGTTTTTGGATGGCGAGGGCGCGCCAAAGACGGGAAATGAAAATGTGTGTGAAAAAATATAGAACTGATTAGAATAAGGGTTTAATTATACATGCACCCCTATTAGTTTTCGTGTTTATATATCCCTCTGAATTTTGTACATCCTTATTTGGGTTAATTGCTAAATAATATTCAACTGCTTTGCACTTATATATCTTATTGTCTTTTTCGCTGCACTTACATACCCTAAAATACAGACGATATGGATTTTGTTTAAAATAATGATGTGTTCGACGATCAACCGAAGGTAGCAAGCTATTAACAGTTCGTACTTTAAGGCATATAAATGCAATGAAGAAATCAAAAAGGTATATAAATGCAAGGTACATGAAACATTGTGGTATTATTTAGCGGTTGACTCTCTTTATTACCCCCTTTGAACCGTTTAAATTGTCGCACGAACACACTTTCGTTGCTTTTTTTAATCAAATTTCTTGTTTGAAAGCCGACGTTTTCTTGGATAATTGGTATGAAGAACATTGATGTCTGGTATGCCGTCTTCTTTTCTCGTTTTCTTGCTTATCATATGATAAGCTGTTTTCCATCAAGAGGGGCATATAGATATGTAATGCTATGGGGAGAGTGATGGAGGTCGGAATCTCTCTCAAATATTGTCCTCTGTCGATCTTATTGCCGGCGAGGCTGAACGGTTGAGATTTGAAATAAGGGTTGAGTGTGTGGATCTCAATGGGTTGTTGCTTGTCGTTGACGCCGAGATACCTGCAAGGACGATCTCGGGATGAGAAACCACCACAGAACCCTTCGACGATCAAGTAAGTACCGAGAAATAATAATGGCAGTTTAGCGGCATGTTGGAAATGAGTTCAAGGTACCTGGGTCGTCTGGTAGAAGGGTTTATTTAGCGGTCGCATAGAGCGAGCCGATGCGGGATTCTCGTCGTTCGTTACGTCCGTATGTCACGTTCGCGTTGATGGCAGGATACGCTCATTAACAGCGAGATAGGCTCATTAACAGCAAGATATGCTGGCGTGAGATGTAGAACGAGGAGCGGCGGAGATCTCGTCGTGGCGGGATATGCGGAGCCATTACGAGGAAGCCCGTGCTCCATGCTCCTGGCCAGCGGGAAAACCGAGGAAGCTTAGCTCGGAGATGAGCGAAGAGGCTGAGGAAGCTCGGCTCTGTGATAGCTCGGAGACGAGCGAGGAGGCTAAGCAAGCTCGGCTGTAGGATAGCTCGGAGGCGATTCGTTGGCTGTTTGCCAGGCGAGCGAGGAATGTGCTGAGGGAAGGCCCCCCAAAGGTCGGATGATATCTTTGGAGATGAGGCTGTCGAGAAATGTCCCTTTCGTATGGTACTTCAAAGAGCTGGTTGATGCACGTGAGAAACTCGCCATCCGTCACATGCCTTGATTAAAGGAATCCACGCCTGTGAGCACCATCACAGGTGAATGGGCTGTTTAGGGGCTGTTTGGAGAGAACAATTATTGGTATCTTACATATTTGGTCTCTACATGGACCTAATCTGGGTAATAGGTTGTTTGGAGGGGCTTAGCTGTAAAGAGGTTGTGAATGGGCTGTTTAGGGGCTGTTTGGTTGGAAGATTATAAAATTTGGAATCCAAAATAGTAAGCTGACAATTTGTGGATTTGATAATTTGTTGTTTGGTTGGTTTTGGATTTCTACTATTGGATTTGTAGATCCTTGTAATCTTTGTTTGGTTGGTGGAAAGAAAATGAGATTTGGATTTGAGAATTTTAGAGAGAGATAGATAGAGAGGATTATTAAATAAATAAAGTAGCATGAGTCCCATCTAAAAGTAAAATGAATATTGCCAAATCCTTGCAAATTCTCCAAAAATTTTAGGATTCAAGAATCCTTGTTTTGTGGTCGGCCCTCCATAAAAAACAAAAGAATCCTAGAAATCCAAATCCATGAACCAAACACAAAATTATCGAATCTTAGGATTCCACAATTCAAATCCATATTAATCCTGCAACCAAACATGCCATTAGCGAGGATTGCTTTGGCTAGCTATGAGAATTAAATTGTAAAAGAGCATTTAGTTTCTTCTTCCAAACCAAAACCTCTCTCCTTCCCAATCCTCTCCTGCTCTGAATGATTCTTCTAATCTCTCTAGCATTTTCTCTGAATGATTCTCTCTTGCTCTTCCTCTGAATACTGTAATTGGTTAATTAGAGCTCCGTGGAAAGAGTCCAAGCTGCAAGTCCCTACCACATGTAACCTAATCATCAAACCGATGTTCTATGGGGTATCCACTAAGTTAGCATGAAAGGTATATTTTCCGGGATGTGACACCCGTTGAAAAATACATGCGAAGCAAGAACCCCAAACGAAAACACCCGATGA